>OX104071.1:60400743-60440932 GCA_944474145.2 Dicrocoelium dendriticum | reverse complement strand
TTAGAAACCTCATCCTGAAAAGTGAGAGAATTTCAGTGACAACTAAGTTCCCCCATCTTTGAATAAGGCCAAAGGAAGACTGTCAAGGACATGAGCTTTGTGGCGTTTCAGAGTCTGGATTTCTCCGTATTTCTGCTTCAGTGGGAGGATTTATACAGACTGACCAAGGATCACATGATGGCAGTGGATGTGTAACCGGAGGTTGGGTTGGGCAATTAAAATGGAGAGCAAAATGCTCTGTTCAGCGATCCAGACGTCTGCGTAGGTTGGTGATCTTTGTATCGTCTGACTCACAGATGGTCTGACTGATGGCCTGAACTTTGTGTCCGGTGAATCTGATGAGATTAAACAACCCGCGGTTATTACCAGTAGAGACAGCAACTTCCATTTCCTTGGCCTGTTTAGACCACCGAGATTCACGGTCACGGCAAAGACTCGCTTTCAGTTGTCGGGAAATAGAACGGCGGAACTCGGCGTGTTCCACAGTGCCGGGTATAGCTCGCCAAAAGTCGAGAAGTTCCGCGGAGGTGACCGAGCTCCGAGTTGCGCAACGAACAAGACCGCAACTGGATAAACGCGCTGGAAACATAATCTGTTGCAATCGTGACCAATGCTGAGCAAAGTCCTGAGGAGGCAGAGAAGTGAGGTTCTCAAGAAGCTGCTTTTGATATTCCAATTGCACGGCGGGGTCTTTCAGTTTACCAGAGTTTGTCTAGTCCTAGGCGAAGCACCAAAAGGCATGCAAAACGACGCACACACCACCGCATGATCAGTTTTCATGCATGTTGACCAATAGGATCTGCAGTCCCGAATACTGCCATGTCAGCGGTGACTTGTGCCGATGTGGTCAATCTGTGACCGATGTTGCGGGGAGGATGGAGCGTGCCAGGTAGCGTAGTGATGTCTAGGGTGGCGAAAGGCCGTGCTGGAGAGGTAAAGTTGGTGGACGGCACACAAACTGAGTAGTCTTTCTCCACTGTATAAGCGAAAGTTGTCGCATCCATGCGGGCCTCCAAGATGGAGTTCGTTTGGTAACAAACGACCATCATACGAGTTGAAATCCCCCGCCATAATAATGATGTCTGTTTTGGGACTCTTAAGAGCAAATCATGAAGGTTCTGTTAGAATTGGTCCTTCACGGTATCTGGGCTACAGTCAGTGGGAGCATAGACAGATATTACAAAAAGCGAACGTTTGTCTTCTTGACATGGATCCTGACAACACAAAAGACTGTTGATCGGAATCCATTCGAGAGGGGCAGCTTGGGCTCTGGCACTAATGGCGACCCCAATACCAGCTTGCCCAGAAGCGGTAGTCTCGGCTTCTCTAGAAAGTTGAAAGTGGAAACGGGTATAAGGGTGAATTTGTGACGACAATGGGTAGACTGTGCTGGAATCCTGAAGTCGTGTTTCGGACAAACAACAGATATCAATTGCAAGAGTTTCTAGAGTGCGCGCGAGAGCGGCTTGTTGCCCAATCTGTTTTAAGGTGCGCACATTGGACGCCGCCAAGTTGAACTGTGTCTGCGGTTGCAGATGCGGAGACGTGATAATCCGGAACTGTTCAATCCCGATGTGGCGCTGTGTGATTATGTCAGAGGGTGGAGCGGCAACAGTGATATCGGAGGAAGGAATGCTTGCATCTTTGATTGCTCAGACAAAATGGGGAAGAATGATGCAGTGGGAGAGTAGATAAGCGGGTGGTGTATGATGGAAGAGTGTTCGCAGTAGTAGCATGAAAGCAAAGCATCCGTAGAGCGAAGAGTGCAGTTCAGTTTCATGGTTCATCAGTAGGCGAGATACCACCCGGTTGCCTAGGCCGAAGTATGGGGTTGTCTTAGGGGGGCCGCCACCCCGAGCCTTTGGCTCAATATCCTACCCGCAAGGCAGCGAGCATAGCTAAGTCGCCACGCACCTGAATCACTGGGTCATTGGCCGCCCCGTTCAGTAGCCATGACTAAGCCTTCAGCAGAGAACAATCTAGTATGTCTGAAAGTGAGTAAAATGCCTTGGAAGAAGCAAACCCGGTTAGCGATTTGAAAAAATCGGGAGACGCGATTCTCGGCCTACGGCGATGAGCGTACACGGATAAACGTTTCCAAGTTACGCAGGACCAAAATGCGACGGCTCAACTGACTGTTGATCATGACATTTAGCGAATCAACGTGTGGAAACGAATGATTCACTGAATGACTAAAGCAGGTGAATTTTTGAGACCAGTCTAGGTAAAGCTGCGATTCATTCGCATACAATGATCCGGGTAGACAACTGCACAATCGACCGCATACCTTCGATCCATATTCATGTCACTCTAACTGGTCAATCTAATTCATTCACCGACAGTGAAGGGACGCCAGTGACACATTCCTCCGCCCAGGTGTAGCACTGTCGTGACACACGATTGGAATGCAGTGGGATGATGCGTCGTCAGTGGACAAACTGAAGGATGTGGGGGCACTAGTGAACCGCAAGCGTTGCGGCTGAGGTAAGAATGTGACACAAACAATGAAACTATCTGTCTCCCGCCCCCAACCAGTCTGTGTACGTTAAATGACTTTACGTCGATACTTGAGAACCGAGGTCCCCTTGCTTGTGGTACTTCAACAGTTCAAGCATAAGTCGATTAGCAAAGAGAGTTGAATCGAACGTATCAGTGGAAGGGCGTAGACATCAATAATAACCGGAGGCCACGGTTGACGGTTATGATAATCACCCTCACATTCGGCACCCGACGGAAACGGGGGATGAGATGATGAGAGCAAAGAGACCGTAAATTGTTTCGCGACCTTAACGGAGTGCTACAGGTGTTTTGTTGCAAACGCAACTTCTAGACATTGATGATGTTGCCCAGCTTGGCAATGAAATGTTTGCGTCAAAATCGCTCAGCTCGTAGAGAAGTTCACCACCCTCATCCACAATTCAAGCTACGAGTGCCCTCAATAATTTACAGGTAAACTACTCAAAAATGGGCGTGTCAAATACAGGCGCCAAAAGGAAAAGTGAATATGATGGGATAGTAAACTGTTAGACCGTTCAGAGCCATCATTCGAAGATGGAAATAAGGCAATTGGCAAAATGTTGCCCATAAACTAAAGATGGATCATTGATTTGGGCATGGTAAAAATTCGAAAATGAGAAAACTCCAGACAATGGCGAATTTACTAGCCAATCCGGCAGCGCCCATGGCATCACTAAGTGGCACCTGTTTCCGAAGTGCTTGTCAATGTCAAGGTGAGTATGAACGTTCATAAAACACTCGCGTATGCAGTTGGGGCTACTAGTGGTTTCGTAACACATCACCCACGCAGCCCGTATCCAGCGTAGATACTAGGGAATAAAACCGGGAGTATGTGGATGAGAGCCATGGCTGGATCGAAGCCGGTTTACACCTCTCTAACCAGCGCATCCCGAAGAGGTAAGTGGACGCACGCTGCGGTAGCTAATGGGTTTTGAGAACGTTCATATTTCCGATGCAACTTGTTTCAGAATTGTATATGTCAACTTATGAAAACTAAATAATAATAATAATAATAATAATAATAATAAGGCGTCCGCTGTATGCTGTAACGGCGCTTCGCTGCCGCGCGACCACCACCGGTCATGGTTGGGCTGAGCAGACTGCGAGGACGCCCGCCACTACGCTGATTCAAACCCGTGACCTTATGACTGCAAGCCAGACGTGTCATCGTCGGCAACCAGCGCCGACCAGTCTAGCAATCGACTACAATTCTAGCAAACACTTGAGTTAGGCATATACACGGTTTTCGGACCTTTGCCCAATCGAGATAGAAATACCATTCCAGTACACCACAGTCACGAGCACCATGTTGACTGCCGTGCTTAGGGACGATTAGCAGTTTCATAGAGTCAGCAATTCGAGGTGGTGGCGTTGGATGGATAGTATAGTGTCCAAGACCCAACGACTGCTGCCGCCCGCTAACGCACGGTAATCCGGGTACAAGCAATGTTACTCGCCACACGACAAACTGGCTATCAAGCGTCCGTGAGTTCAAATCAATCGCATAATTCAAATTAGGGCATATACACATGTTATGCAGAAAGGCTGACAATCTATCAATCAAAGCTAGTCATTCCAAGGACGAAGGATCGATATGGTGCCTCAAGAACCAGCGAAATGTACAGAGTAAGGGAAAAGCTATTAAGCGCAAGATTTAGCGTCAACCCAAACTAGACACAAATGTGAGGCAAGAGAAAACCTATGCGGGGAACCGTAAAAAAGGACGGGGTGAATAGGGGTGAGTGAGGGCAAAACTCACAAAACCAAGGGGAGTGGTGAATTTTGTTTACCACCGTTATAACAGATAGGTTGCTTATCAACATTGGCATTGAACACAGCAAGGACAGGCATAAAACTAGGAGCTGGAAGTCACGTAGGCAGCCACCCACATTCATCCACGTATCTATGATTCAAATGCAACGACGATACATCTCATCAGAAATGTCAGCTGCAGCAGAGACAGTGAGTTAAGTACTAAGGTGGATAACCAAAACATAGGTACTCGACGATCACAAGAGGTTCCAGCGATGTGGAATGCGTGCAGCTTGGCCTTTAAGTTAAAGAAGGGGACTAGAGAAGCTAACGTGGTTGAGTGATGATGGTCAACAGTCAATCGAGAGGACGTGTACAGCATGAGTCAGCTGCTGGTCCATTGTATCTAGTTCGAAGAGGATACAGTCGCAACTGCAAGACCTAGGGGTAATCATAATGCACCGACGAAATGCACACTGCATCCAGAGTACATCTTTGTGTAGCATAAACAGATTGAAAAGGGATAAATCGATAAGGGTTCAAGAGAAACAGTAGCCAAATTGCAGCATCACAAGGGGCTAAGTTCAGTTCAGTTAAACAATAATGATCCGGGAACGAAAGTGCGCTACACGGAGTGGGTAAAGGTAATCAATAAAAGGGAGTATAGGAAGTAGTACGCAATCCGGATGGAGTGTAAACAAGGAGGTGCAGGAACGCTAATGAGTACGCGATTGTGCGGTATCTGAAAAGGTTTCCAACCAATGGTGTGGACTATCCCGAAGACCTCATGCAGCCTAACAAAGTCTGTCGCTTGAATTCTTCAGGTTTTCACGTCAAGTCGTCGAGCATCTACCTAGCGGCTTATCGCAACAAGATGCAGCGACGGCGTACCATGCACATCGATGAATGTGAACAACAGGCATTTAGAGGACATGCTCTAGCCAATGGTCGCGGCTTAGTTTTAGCAAAAAATCCATTGAGGCACCAGAGCGCTTTATGTTAAAAAGCAATTGGTGGACATCGCAATGCACCCCCGATGTTCCTACCAGATGTGAACAATACTCCGAAAGCACCAATAACCAAAGACGGTCAATCGTTGAATGTTGTCAGTGCGAAATGGCCAGGTTTCTGATACACACACTGCACATTTCACTGATAGGATGATATTTCGTCTTCTCCATGTGATTTATCTTTTGAAATACCACTCGGGACCTGATGGTACGCAAAATGATCACTATAGCTGACGCGACTGCCAGGGTGATTGAACCGATGCACCACTTACAGTGGCTGTTCGATGGTACCTAGAACCGGTGGCATGTCTGTGCAATGTTGCAACAATACTGTGGACTTTAATGGTGCAAAGCATATGCCAAAGCGTGTAGTGTTACGCGTTATCTTATTCAGTAGTGCTTGCATAGCCAATGAATCAGACTTAAGGAGAGCTGTGTTGTCCGCATACTCAGTCCGTCACCTGGTAGAACCTACAATCCGGAAGAGGCTTCGAGAACAGAACTATTTAGGATCATTTTGATCGCAGAGAGAAAAGTAGGCATATTACAACCACGGCAAATCCCACTTGTGGTGAGAAAATCAGAAGCACGTATTTAAACCCTTACGCGGCCTCAGGATTCAGGTAGAGAAACTTAGGAATTGAAAGGAGTTGCCCCAGCACGCCCTTCACCGATAGGCAGTGGCACAAACTGGCACGATCAACAGAGACGAAGGTGATCATCAGGTCAAGGGAAAGCGTCATTGTTCACGTCCAGAAGCTTGGCTCTGTTCCAGTACTTGACGAAAAGTAACTATGTGGCCGGTGTAATCACGACCAGGGCAGAAGCCAGACTTTCACTGATTCGGCTCTCATGAATACTCATTAGGGCTAGCCGTTTACTCTTCCCGATCCAGCCGAGTGACCGAAATGACCATGGGTCATCAGGCTGGGATAATTTGAATTAGAATGTAAGTGATGTCATACGACCGACTGGTGAAGTCGAGGCGAGTGGACAGTGCAGTTACATCGGGGTCGGATTGAGCCCCTTTCTGACCGTTGCATGCTTCGATATGCGCTGTGCTCCCACAACCGAACATATTCTGTATGTAGCGTACCGAGGCAGTTGAATGCAATTTATTGGTCAAATCATCGAAATAGTTAATGTGAATATCATTAAGTTCCATGTTCAACCACCCATGCTTTCAGCAAACTAGGAACACGGCAACGGTTAAGGATAGGATGCATAGATTTGTAGCAGGTCCAGTGTTACTGCACAGATCGAAGAGATGGCAGCCGTGAGCTGAAGAAATTAATGCACTACCTTTGATCACTGACTTCTGTGATATGGCAGAAGTACTATGTCATGATTCGAAGCTCCGTGTACTTGATAAGAAATCACTAAGCAGAGCAAGAGCAGTTTACATTAGAAAGGAAGATGACAGGTCCATCCTTTAGCGGCGAATTGGATCAAAGCTAGCCTTTGACATAAGCATTTGACCATTTTTAGTCTGAATATTTGTCTCACATCCCTTTCTCATTTGTCTACACCGATTTAATTAGTTTGATTAGGGTTGAAAAGGTTCAGACTGATCGAATTGAGTTTGAAGTGTGGGACAGAGCTTAAACTGTGATTAACAATTAAAGACATGATCGCGAGCGACTTGCACTGACAGACCTTTACTGAAGTGTGAACACAATCAGACAGCATGCTGTAATGTCTCTGGGTGAATGTATCTCAAGTGTACATTACATCCTTAGTTACGACTGAACGAACTCGTGAAGCTCTGTCATTACTAACAGACGTCTGGATAAGACAGTGTGAAGCAGGAATTCACGTATATCTCTCAGCCATACCATCATTCAAGCGAAGAAATCTAGACTTGCGGGGACGAATTAAAAAGCAGCATTGCAGTGTAACGGGGACTCACCTTGACGAGACCCTCTCGGTTTGCCAGCATATTCGACGGTTTCACATCTCGATGCATGATACGCAGTTGTGACCGTAGGTACTCTAACCCAGTTACAACGCGGTGCACTATGTAGGCCAAATTGTGCTCCGGTATTACTTGGTCTGTGACATACACCTGGAGCAAAATGCCAAAGACACAGCACTGAGCTAGTGAGATGGAGGAAGACCACAAGATGGTTAACACAAACAAAATCTACCAATGAGCGAAATCTGTGGTATAAAATTTTGACGGCGCATGGGAGCAGGTCAAATAGTTCGTAGAAAAACATAACATATAACAGTTGTAGACATTACGCTAACAGTGATGTTATCACTGTGTGACTTCACGCTAGAAAAAGCTGCACTGCGGACGGCAAATACTGATCGCATCAACTCAGAGAGGTAGTGTGCTCTGGACCAGAATGCGGAACGAGATGATTCACATCTACAACAACGGCAGTGCACCAGTACTTTGAACATCTGCCTTGTTACCGCACAATAAGAATAAGCTGGGAGATGAGAAACAATAAGGGCAAGAGAAGGACGGCAGAGTGGGCAACGAAAAGATTTTATGCAAGCATTCACGGTCGGGGTGCCTATTCCTTATCAACAACACACAATCACAAACAGCGAAGCTAAGGCAACCGCCGTGACCACGCGATGATACGGTTCAGTGAAACAACTATGTTTCAGGCACCAAAATGCGGTGGATCCAGTTACCACGTCCACAATAATAACGATAAGAAAATGTTTAATGCGGATGGATCATAAAGAAAATGGGATCAATAAGATGCCTTAAACTAATGAAGATGATAAGAAAACTAAAAACCTTGTGCAAGAAACCGAAAACAGGAACGTCACTGACTGTGTGACTGCGCCATGTCTGAAAGGGTCTTTAATTATTGTTGTGAATTATTATGGGATTCCATCCAAGAAGACGTCATATACTGGCCTGACCAAGTATCGCAGTCAATTTCTTCATGTCTTTATGCCACGGCATCGACTGGCCACGTTGCGGTTTTCACCAATTCGGTACAGCCAGGGCGTATAATGTACGCCGAGGAAGCCGGTCAACGGGCATACGGAGGACATTGTCTAGCCAACGGAAACGATTAAGGCGCAGTAAACACTCGAGTGAGGCACCAAAAGGCTACTTGTCAAAAACCAACCGGCGGACCTAAGCATTGCTCACTCGGTGTTCCCACCAGAGGTGAGCAATACCCCGCAAGCACCGATGGTCAAACACGGTCAAGTGTTTAATGTCTTCACTGCAAACTTGCTAGTTCTCCGATGCATACAGTAACACTGCAGCGTCATACACCCTACCTTTCAATGACAGGCTGATATCCCGCCGCCTCCATAGATGGTTGCGCCTCTGTAAACCTACACGATGCTTGATGATACGCAAAGTAAGTTCCTCAGTGATGGGACCAACAGAGGTGACACAGCTACCAAAGTACGTGAACCGATCCACTCCTTACAGTGGCTGTTCGGTGACAACTAAAAACGGTGGCGTTTCGGCCCAGTCCTACAACAGTACATTGCACTTTGAAGGCGCAAAGCACATGACGAAGCATGCAGCGCTACGCGTCGGTCTATTCAGTAGGGTTTGCATAGCCACTGCGTTAGATTCAAGGAGAGCAATGTCGTCCGCAAACTCGTGGTCGGTCACCTGGCAGAACTTCCACTCCGGTAGTCTGAGAGAAATAAGTCGTTCATGAAAATTTCGAGGACAAAGTTGGAGAGGAAAGGAGATATGGGACAACTCTAGCGAACCTTACTTGTTGTGGGGAACTCATGAGACAGTTTCCCGTAAACCCTTACACGGCCCCGGGTCACGGCAGAGTGACTTCAGAACGAAAAGGAGTTTAGTTCGCACGCCCTTCACGGATAGGCAGGACCACAAGCCGACAAAGTCAACAGAGTCGAAGACGGCTTTCAAGTCAAGGAAAACCACCATAGTTGGTCGTCTGCGTGTGTGTCTGCTCTAACACTTGGTGAAGAGTAAATATGTGGTCGATACAACCATGACCAGGGCGAAATCCACCCAGGCTTTCAACGATTCGGTTCTCACGCGGACCAGTAAGTCGTCGGAGAATAATACCCACGGTGAGTTTGGACGCAATGGAAATAAGGCAAATGCCTCGGTGATTCTCGCACAAAATGTGCTGACCCTCCTTTAAGATGGACACGAGAGTTGACAGTCGCCAGTCAGAAGGCCCCTCTCCAGTGTTCAAAATCGTTCTAAACAGAGAAGTCAGTACAGTCAAGCAGAAGTCAGTGCCATCTTTCAGCAAAGATAGAGGAAGGTCATCGGATCAGATGAGCAGTGTTTCGTTTCAATACGGCGTGCGCATGTCGAAGCACTTCCAAAGTGAGAAGTATGATATCAATATTCCATGTCTGTTCAGGCGATTAGGCAAGTGGCAGTGTTGCAGTAGGTCTGCTGAACTGCTGTTCAGATTGTTCTGCCCACCAGGCTAGTCGATGAGGTTGAAAAAGGATTAACTGCGCATCTGACGCGACTACTGTTTTGCTAACTGATGGATTTCTCGGATTCGTATTCCAGTTGAGCTGGAATAGCACCCAGTTGTTCCTAATAGTACCGGCTTTTTATCTTACGGGCCCTTGCCACTTGCCAGCGTTGCCAATTAATTTAAAGACTCATTTAAAACGTTTCGAAATACTGGTAGCTCGGGGTGATGATTCAATTACTCATTTATTCTCCGAGCTTGGCAGTCTTGTCGCAAACGTTTCACCACCATGCGAGGTGGCCTCCACAGTGTAGTGAGGTGCGGCGTGCAATCTTACTGAATGAATCCTCCATCCGTGGTCGACCTGCAGGTGACTTTTGGAAGTGTCAGTGTCGATTTATGTCCCGTGACTTCTAGCTACTTTCCCGTAGACCAAAGTCAGCGCCCGAGTTGTTCTGCCTTAAACTGCGTGACATTTTGTGACATGCAGGTGGATCACGGATGGAGGATTCATTCAGTAAGATTGCACGCCGCATCTCACTGCACTGAGGATGTCACCAAGCATGGTGGTGAAACGTTTGCGACAAAACCGCCAAGCTCGGAGAACAAATGAAATTGAAGACTCATTGTTAGACGTCGTTTTAGAGCGTCACTGACACGCTGAAATGCATTAGCCATCGGCACCTGTTACCGTGTCTCGATCCGTTTGATTGAAATCTCAGTCATTAATTAAGACATCTCAAGTTGGGTGCAGAACAAGCGTCAGAAGTTTTCTCTATGGCACACTTGAGACGATTACAGTCAATGTTCGGTTCAACAATCTCATTCATCACTGAGAATTGGTAGGCCAGTTCGTTATGATTGTGTTGAATTGCAGACTAGGAGTTCAGGCTACAGACAAGAACGTCGGAAGCTAGATGCTTCTTCGAAGTGGGCAGAATGAGCGTCAGGCGTGCGCGTAGTAGGGCATGGTCAGAATTAAGGCACGTGCTCCAAATTGACCGACAGTGTTGGACTGATGTGGGCCATCTATAGCTGATGGCAATATGGTTAATTTGAGTCCAAGTCATTGAAGAATTCAATAGGCGCCAGTGATGCGCTGTGAACGTTTATGTTGAAAAGTAATGCTGCTAAGGTGAAGAATGAAAAGTAGGAGTAATTGCTGTTTGTTGGCCAATCTGACTCAGCGTGCAGACATTAAAGGAAACAATGTGAAATGATACGTTAGGTTTGATGGAAGTACTACATATATCGATGACAACAGGTGCGAGATCAGTGGCAGTCTCTTGCTCGATACGCGGGGGAAAGAGTTGGGATGTGATAAAAACATGAAGAAGTGGGAGTATTGTCGATAGGATCGGGAGATCAGATGCTACTCTCTGGTTGTCCATTCCGAGGGGGTTTTGTTCGAAGTGCCCTACCTTTAGTCTTCAAGTCGACAGTCTGACTAACAAGACACGCGATGATTAAAATGGATACAAAGGACTCCCATTTTCTCGCTGCTTCCACGGTTTTGCTTTGCACGCTCGAAGTGCAAAGCTTTCCTCCAAGATCGGGAGGGACGCTCGGTGGGGATCAGCTAGAAGTCGTTCAGAAATTCAACAAAGACAGAGGAAGGTCATCGGATCCAGGAGCTTTGTTTCGTTTCAATACGGCGTGCGCATGTCGAATCACTTCCAAAGTGAGAGGTATGATATCAATATTCTATGTTTGTTCAGGCGATTCGGCAAGTGGCAGTGTTGCAGTAGGTCTGCTGAACTGCTGTTCAGAATGTTCTGCCCACCAGGCTAGTCGATGAGGTTGGAAAAAGATCAACTGCGCATCTGACGCGACTATTGTTTTGCTAACTGATGGATTTCTCGGATTCGTATTCCAGTTGAGCTGGAATAGCACCCAGTTGTTCCTAATAGTACCGGCTTTTTCTACCTAACGGGCCCTTGCCACCTGCCAGCGTTGCCGATCAATTTTGAAGACTCATTTAAAACGTTTCGAAATACTGGTAGCTCGGGGTGATGATTCAATTGTTCATTTGTTCTTCGAGTTTGGCAGTTTTGTCGCAAACATTTCACCACCATGCGAGGTGGCATCCACAGTGCAGTGAGATGCCGCGTGCAATCTTACTGAATGAATCCTCCATGGGTGATCGACCTGTAGGTGACTTTTGAAAGTGGCAGTGTCGATTTACGTCCCGTGACCTCTACCTACTTTCCCCTAGAGTAAAATCGGCGCCCGAGTTGTTCTGCCTTAAACTGCGTGACATTTTGTGACATGCAGGTCGATCACGGATGGACGATTCATTCAGTAAGATTGCATGCCGCATCTCACTGCACTGAGGATGCCACCTCGCATGGTGGTGAAACGTTTGCGACAGAACCGCCAAGCTCGGAGAACAAATGCATGATTGAAGACTCATTGTTAGACATTGTTTTAGAGCGTCACTGACACGCTGAAATGCATTACCCATTGGCACCTGTTTCCGTGTCTCGATCCGTTTGATTGAAATCTCAGTTAAGACATCTCAAGTTGGGTGCAGAACAAGCGTCAGAGACTTTCTCTATGGCACACTTGAGACGATTACAGTTAACGTCTGGTTCAACAATCTTATTCATCACTGAGAATTGGTAGACCAGTTCGTTATGATTGTGTTGAATTGCAGACTGGGAGTTCAGGCTACAGACAAGAACGTCGGAAGCTAGATGCTTCTTCGAAGTGGGCAGAATGAGCGTCAGGCGTGCGCGTAGTAGGGCATGGTCAGAATTAAGGCACGTGCTCCAAATTGACCGACGGTGTTGGACTGATGTGGGCCATCTATAGCTGATGGCAATATGGTTAATTTGAGTCCAAGTCATTGAAGAATTCAATAGGCGCCAGTGATGCGCTGTGAACGTTTATGTTGAAAAGTAATGCTGCTAAGGTGAAGAATGAAAAGTAAGAGTAATTGCTGTTTGTTGGCCAATCTGACTCAGCGTGCAGACATTAAAGGAAACAATGTGAAATGATACGCTAGGTTTGATAGAAGAACTACATATATCGATGACAGCAGCTGCGAGATCAGTGGCAGTCTCTTGCTCAATACACGGGGAAGAGAGTTGGGATGCGAGAAAAACAAGAAGAAGTGGGAGTATTGTCGACGGGATCGGGAGGTCAGGTGATACTCTCTGGTTGTCCATTCCGAGGGGGTTTTGTTCGAAGCGCCCTACCTTTAGTCTTCAACACAACAGTCTGATCAACAAGACACGCGAGGATTAAAATGGATACAAAGGACTCCCATTTTCTCGCTGCTTCCACGACTTTGCTTTGCACGCTCGAAGTGCAAAGCTTTCCTCCAAGATCGGCAGGGACGCTCGGTGGGGATCAGCTAGAAGTCGTTCAGAAATTCAACAAAGACAGAGGAAGGTCATCGGATCCAGGAGCTTTGTTTCGTTTCAATACGGCGTGCGCATGTCGAATCACTTCCAAAGTGAGAGGTATGATATCAATATTCTATGTTTGTTCAGGCGATTCGGCAAGTGGCAGTGTTGCAGTAGGTCTGCTGAACTGCTGTTCAGAATGTTCTGCCCACCAGGCTAGTCGATGAGGTTGGAAAAAGATCAACTGCGCATCTGACGCGACTATTGTTTTGCTAACTGATGGATTTCTCGGATTCGTATTCCAGTTGAGCTGGAATAGCACCCAGTTGTTCCTAATAGTACCGGCTTTTTATCTTACGGGCCCTTGCCACTTGCCAGCGTTGCCAATTAATTTAAAGACTCATTTAAAACGTTTCGAAATACTGGTAGCTCGGGGTGATGATTCAATTATTCATTTATTCTCCGAGCTTGGCAGTCTTGTCGCAAACGTTTCACCACCATGCGAGGTGGCCTCCACAGTGTAGTGAGGTGCGGCGTGCAATCTTACTGAATGAATCCTCCATCCGTGGTCGACCTGCAGGTGACTTTTGGAAGTGTCAGTGTCGATTTATGTCCCGTGACTTCTAGCTACTTTCCCGTAGACCAAAGTCAGCGCCCGAGTTGTTCTGCCTTAAACTGCGTGACATTTTGTCACATGCAGGTCGATCACGGATGGAGGATTCATTCAATAAAATTGCACGCCGCATCTCACTGCACTAAGGATGCCACCTCGCATGGTGGTGAAACGTTTGCGACAAAACCGTCAAGCTCGGAGAACAAATGAATGATTGAAGACTCATTGTTAGACATTGTTTTAGAGCGTCACTGACACGCTGAAATGCATTACCCATTGGCACCTGTTTCCGTGTCTCGATCCGTTTGATTGAAATCTCAGTTAAGACATCTCAAGTTGGGTGCAGAACAAGCGTCAGAGGCTTTCTCTATGGCACACTTGAGACGATTACAGTTAACGTCTGGTTCAACAATCTTATTCATCACTGAGAATTGGTAGACCAGTTCGTTATGATTGTGTTGAATTGCAGACTGGGAGTTCAGGCTACAGACAAGAACGTCGGAAGCTAGATGCTTCTTCGAAGTGGGCAGAATGAGCGTCAGGCGTGCGCGTAGTAGGGCATGGTCAGAATTAAGGCACGTGCTCCAAATTGACCGAGAGTGTTGGACTGATGTGGGCCATCTATAGCGGATGGCAATATGGTTAATTTGAGTCCAAGTCATTGAAGAATTCAATAGGCGCCAGTGATGCGCTGTGAACGTTTATGTTGAAAAGTAATGCTGCTAAGGTGAAGAATGAAAAGTAGGAGTAATTGCTGTTTGTTGGCCAATCTGACTCAGCGTGCAGACATTAAAGGAAACAATGTGAAATGATACGTTAGGTTTGATGGAAGTACTACATATATCGATGACAACAGGTGCGAGATCAGTGGCAGTCTCTTGCTCGATACGCGGGGGAAAGAGTTGGGATGTGATAAAAACATGAAGAAGTGGGAGTATTGTCGATAGGATCGGGAGATCAGATGCTACTCTCTGGTTGTCCATTCCGAGGGGGTTTTGTTCGAAGTGCCCTACCTTTAGTCTTCAAGTCGACAGTCTGACTAACAAGACACGCGATGATTAAAATGGATACAAAGGACTCCCATTTTCTCGCTGCTTCCACGGTTTTGCTTTGCACGCTCGAAGTGCAAAGCTTTCCTCCAAGATCGGGAGGGACGCTCGGTGGGGATCAGCTAGAAGTCGTTCAGAAATTCAACAAAGACAGAGGAAGGTCATCGGATCCAGGAGCTTTGTTTCGTTTCAATACGGCGTGCGCATGTCGAATCACTTCCAAAGTGAGAGGTATGATATCAATATTCTATGTTTGTTCAGGCGATTCGGCAAGTGGCAGTGTTGCAGTAGGTCTGCTGAACTGCTGTTCAGAATGTTCTGCCCACCAGGCTAGTCGATGAGGTTGGAAAAAGATCAACTGCGCATCTGACGCGACTATTGTTTTGCTAACTGATGGATTTCTCGGATTCGTATTCCAGTTGAGCTGGAATAGCACCCAGTTGTTCCTAATAGTACCGGCTTTTTATCTTACGGGCCCTTGCCACTTGCCAGCGTTGCCAATTAATTTAAAGACTCATTTAAAACGTTTCGAAATACTGGTAGCTCGGGGTGATGATTCAATTATTCATTTATTCTCCGAGCTTGGCAGTCTTGTCGCAAACGTTTCACCACCATGCGAGGTGGCCTCCACAGTGTAGTGAGGTGCGGCGTGCAATCTTACTGAATGAATCCTCCATCCGTGGTCGACCTGCAGGTGACTTTTGGAAGTGTCAGTGTCGATTTATGTCCCGTGACTTCTAGCTACTTTCCCGTAGACCAAAGTCAGCGCCCGAGTTGTTCTGCCTTAAACTGCGTGACATTTTGTCACATGCAGGTCGATCACGGATGGAGGATTCATTCAATAAAATTGCACGCCGCATCTCACTGCACTAAGGATGCCACCTCGCATGGTGGTGAAACGTTTGCGACAAAACCGTCAAGCTCGGAGAACAAATGAATGATTGAAGACTCATTGTTAGACATTGTTTTAGAGCGTCACTGACACGCTGAAATGCATTACCCATTGGCACCTGTTTCCGTGTCTCGATCCGTTTGATTGAAATCTCAGTTAAGACATCTCAAGTTGGGTGCAGAACAAGCGTCAGAGGCTTTCTCTATGGCACACTTGAGACGATTACAGTTAACGTCTGGTTCAACAATCTTATTCATCACTGAGAATTGGTAGACCAGTTCGTTATGATTGTGTTGAATTGCAGACTGGGAGTTCAGGCTACAGACAAGAACGTCGGAAGCTAGATGCTTCTTCGAAGTGGGCAGAATGAGCGTCAGGCGTGCGCGTAGTAGGGCATGGTCAGAATTAAGGCACGTGCTCCAAATTGACCGACAGTGTTGGACTGATGTGGGCCATCTATAGCTGATGGCAATATGGTTAATTTGAGTCCAAGTCATTGAAGAATTCAATAGGCGCCAGTGATGCGCTGTGAACGTTTATGTTGAAAAGTAATGCTGCTAAGGTGAAGAATGAAAAGTAAGAGTAATTGCTGTTTGTTGGCCAATCTGACTCAGCGTGCAGACATTAAAGGAAACAATGTGAAATGATACGTTAGGTTTGATGGAAGTACTACATATATCGATGACAACAGGTGCGAGATCAGTGGCAGTCTCTTGCTCGATACGCGGGGGAAAGAGTTGGGATGCGAGAAAAACAAGAAGAAGTGGGAGTATTGTCGACGGGATCGGGAGGTCAGGTGATACTCTCTGGTTGTCCATTCCGAGGGGGTTTTGTTCGAAGCGCCCTACCTTTAGTCTTCAACACAACAGTCTGATCAACAAGACACGCGATGATTAAAATGGATACAAAGGACTCCCATTTTCTCGCTGCTTCCACGGCTTTGCTTTGCACGCTCGAAGTGCAAAGCTTTCCTCCAAGATCGGCAGGGACGCTCGGTGGGGATCAGCTAGAAGTCGTTCAGAAATTCAACTACCTAGATAATTGTATTAGCGCCTGTGGAATAAAAGATAAAGGTCACAAACGGTATAGCAAAAGTTTGAGACGCCTTTGCCAACCTTCGCTATCCATGCTACCGGCGCGACGTCACTCTCCCTGAAGTGTAGAGCTTACAATGCAGTCGTACGTTCGACCCTACTGTATGGTTGTGAAACCTGGCTCATTTGATCGACAGATATAAAGAGGCTAGTTACGTTCGACCACCAGTGCCTTCGCAGTTTGGCTCATATCTGGTGGGAACACCGTGTGAGCAATGAGCGTGTGCGGCGCATTATTTATCGCGCAGGAATAGGAAGTGAACCGCTCAGCACTGTTATTTCACAAACCAAGTTTCGATGGCTGGGCCACATGCTGCGCATGTCAGCACACTGATTCCCGCTACGTGCGTCGGTTACGCGCTGTGGGTAGATGGAAGGAGGGTAGGCCAAGCGATGACTTGGTCAAGAGGAATGAAGGCCCTTAGTTTGAAGTTAAGACTCTGTTGGAGAATCTCGGCTCCCTGGTTGGGGTCCGAAAGACGATGAACACGCTTGGCTAAATACGTTTGTTGACATGGCAAGGAGCCGACCTCAGTGGTGTTTGTGTTGTGAGCTTTTTTGTCCCTCCCCCTATCCCTCAGCCTACATCTCCAACCATGATCTGATTGTAAAGCATAATATAATTGTCTTTGCGACATAATAGCCGGGTGACAATTCTTCGGAACGATGCCCATCCGTTACTGGTGGTTAAACTGGCGTGCCTCTGTTGCATGTTTTGCTTCTTTTCTATTTATTGCGGCACAATAACTGAGGTGTTTTCCACCTCTAGTTAATAAATAAACAAATACTTAACAAATGAATAGCTGATTCTCGTCGGTAAAGGCATGATCATGGTTATAAAAACACGGATGATCGGCGACTGAATAAATGGTTATAAGTTATCCAGTAACATACTGGATTTATGTGTGTACATATAGATGTAGGTGTGTGTGTGTGTGTGTGTGTGTGTGTGTGTAAGTAGTTGTTTTGAGTGGATTTGTCAATGTGACGCTGGATTTCTGACTTTGTGAGGTGAGCTCGCCAAAGTTTTCGAAGTGGATGACGTACGTGTAGTGCGTCATAGTCTCCCGAAAAGCAATGAGCAGTGGCGAATCACATCCACCACGTCATAGTGCTTTTAAGCAGACATTTGTAGCTTGTTATAAGGAGAACGCTTGCCAGGCGGAGACCCACTACGTCCTGGAACACTGCCGCCGAACCATTAGCTGGAACGGGGTTAACCCGAAGCACCCAGCTGGCACCATGGGGAGGGTGTTCGGCCAGCCATATATATAATGATGACTGCTTCCAGGGTAGAAAAGGCGCCAAGTGTATGCCTCTTGTCTCACTATCAAGGCG
Organism: Dicrocoelium dendriticum; assembly: GCA_944474145.2. NCBI lineage: Eukaryota > Metazoa > Platyhelminthes > Trematoda > Plagiorchiida > Dicrocoeliidae > Dicrocoelium > Dicrocoelium dendriticum. Next base: position 60,422,914 of record OX104071.1, on the reverse strand, counting down.
AAGTTAACTGCCTACCATCTCGTCAATCATCCGCTTCACAGTTGGCCCACACCATCAAGTCACTTTGTCTACATTATCCCACATCACGCTGTGGATGAGTTCCACTGCATCGCTTGAGTTCAGCAGCTCAAGACCTGGCAATTTTGACTGGAAACACTAAACGCTGTCTTCGTGAAAATAGTCGCAGATAACCCAGATATGTTGAAAACAAAGTTTGGTCCGACTTTTGAGGCGAGTTAACCTGATTACTCGTTCCAAAGGCTTTCTGCCCCAACTGATAATTATTCACGCGTGCCACAGCGCGGCACCAACGCGAATGGATGTCAGTTTCCGATATTCCATTTAGCAATGCATTCCCCTGGATCCGAAAGCAGTTTTGACATCACCAATAACCAGGTAAGCCACTGTTCGCATCCACTGCCAACCTTTGAATTGTGCTGTGCCACTGCTCAGAAAAGGCTGAGTGAAGCAGCTGAGTTTGGTATCCAAGATTGTTCTATCCCAAACACCACTTTACCCATTACCCCTGCAAGACCAACAAAGTGGATACGTCTAATGCAGTATTATCATTGCACTCTTACGCACCACTGAAAAGAAGGGTCGTCAGATAAGTTGACCGAGTTGTCATTTGAGTTACCTTTCATCCGGCTAACTCTCTTTTCGCATTATTGAGGAAATGCACAACCTTGCTATCGATTGCCCGAATGGGCTCATCGATCCGCTCAGTGTCTGATGTCTCTGGTGCTCGCTGTCTGAATCATGTTCATACGGCCGGCACTAATCGACCGCGCCGGATTTCTGTCTGTATCGATCCACTTAGATGAGGACGAAAGCTGTCACGATGTGCGTTTGAGAGAGCAAGCTTAAAACGATGGCTACACTACCATGCGGTCCGTTTCCGTCCCACATACTCGTTATCAGTTTCTCTCGTTCGTTCGACCTGGGTACACTCACTGCCTACTTGGCACCAGTTGATCTGCTGGTACCCAGGCGGAAGAACACGACTAATGAACCGTCGGCTTTTGATTGCGGTACACTTAACAAACGCACACGGCGCTACCATGCAAACACTAGATTAAAAAGTGGGGAAATAAGCACGAAATGACCAGTCACACAGTCAGCAAATGATCAGCTAAGGTGTGGAACTGTAATCCATGCACAGTTGGAGTTCAGGGCGTGCACTGGTCATGGTGCCGCATCTTCTAGCCAACGGGGGTATGGTGAGATAGGCAATGGGCTGGCATGCGAAACACGCGTCCGAGCTATCGAAGCGGGGTAGATGAAACAGCACGACCCGATGATCGGTAGACTGAGTTGAAGGTCAGTTGATGGATGGGATCAATAACGAGGTTCCGAAGGTAACAGTGATCAAAATAGACAACGTCCGAACACTAGCTGAGTGAACAATACAAGACCCGAAACCATAGAACGGAACGGTTCGTACCGCAGCATTGTAAATTCGACCTACTAGGACGAGTCCGAGGATTCGACAATGCGAGGGGCGATATAGGCTAGTAAAAGTTACGCAAGTGTTAAAAATGTGGCAACAGATTTCATCAGAAAGCTGAGTTAAACATACGCGCTAATCAATTCTAAGGTGTGTCCAGAAAAAGTGGGCGAAGGAAGAGTTGCCAGGTGATCCTACAGGAAAGTCACATGTACTGAGCCGAAAGACGGATATGCCCATTCGACGGAGCACACCGCTGGCGGCTCGTGAAGAAGTAGAGAGTGCGGCAAGTTCCTCTGAGTCACCACCACCACCACCAAACAAAACTCATAGCTTTACGGAATACTCTCCGGGATGTTAATTATCCGCAAAGTTGTGTAATGGCGAAATTGGGCAACAATGTACCGTAAATGTTAGTTGGTACATTGAATTGGACCGAAAGACGATCATATGCCGACAGATTTCGAGAATACTAACACAATCCCTGGGCACATTCCCAACAAGCAGTTATAGAGTGTACTTTTGTCAAAACCCGGAAGCGATCTGCTTATCTCGAAAGATAACGACAGTTGAACACCTAAGTTTGACGATGCAAGATTAGTGTGTCTTCTTCTATCCCCTTCGGGAAACGACGTTGCAGCATTCACCTTCTCTGACAGTCAGTAAATCCTTTGTTACACATATATCTTCGGTGAGTTAGCGGGCCGTTGGTGGCAAGCAATTGCAGTGACATGTGGTTTGCTTGCTTTCGCACAATTAGCTTATTTGCACTAAACGACTAATTAGTAGCGCAAGTTTGTGGAATGCGTGCCTAACTGCACGGGAAGAAAACGAAAGGGACACAAAGTGATAAAAGCTAACAGGGAATTAAAGCACTGCCAAATGAATAGAGCATAAAAAGATAACTTGCTAAATGCTCATGGTTCAGTTGATTTCAAAAAGTGGCTAATTCGGAAAGATGACTGGGGGTTAGGAGGAATTTTTATGAATTGAAAGCATTCAATTCATCAACGCGAAACTATGTATTCCAAGGTTTTCCATGGCCCGGTGTCTATCCCATTGACAGCTAATATATATATATATATATATATATATATATATATATATATATATATATATATATATATGTCATTAACTGTCAATGGGATAGACACCGAGCCATGGAAAACCATGGAATAAATGTTCATAACAATTACAGAAGGCACAAAAGGGAAAATATATAACGAAGTAATTTGCAAGCTTCATATATTATTTTGTCTTTCTGGTGGGTTTAGTGATTACGGTTTTGATCAGTAGAACCAATGCGTAGACTCATATAGACCTTCCATTGGTCCCGATTACGCGCCAAGTCCTCAAGAGTGTCCAACCAGCGATATTCATCTCTGACTCCCCATCCCGGAAGGCGTACAAGATTAACAACAGCTAGACTGGAAGTCAGTGCCTTGACATTTTGTCGCCATGTGGTAGGTTGACCATCGCGCGATTTCTTCCAGTGCGGCCCTGCGCGAGCGAATAGAGCGCGCCGTGGTAAACGCTCGCATGGCATGTGTAGGACGTGACCTATCAACCTCAATTGGCGCGGCGACATTAGCCTATTGAGAGGGAGGCCCGCGTTACCAAGGACGCGACGTCTAACATCGTTGTTGCAAAGGTGATGTTTCACCACACCCGAGCTATTCTCCGCGTACAACCGTTGCCAAATGCTGAAATCCGAAGCGGATAAGCCATGACTTACTTCTGTACAGCACGACCTCGCGAACAAGCATTGTAAACCCCGCCCTTAACTGAGAGTGAAACATCACGACGCCACAGATGCCTCGGATCACTGAAAGCTGATCGGGCATTGGCAATACGGAGAGAAATCTCTCTTCCAAAGGTGCCATCAGAAGAGACGCAGCTCCCAAGGTAGATGAAGCTATCTACTTGTTCAAGCTGCACAACTTTAAGAAGCAGCATGGGGACAGGTGGATGCCGATCCTGGACCTTGCATTTCGATGGAGCGAAGGTCATTCCATACTTGGTAGCTTCAATCATCAAGTAGCTTAGAACGACCTGCATGATCTGTGGGTCGTCACCGAGCAAAGCAATATCATCGACACAGCCCAAGTCAGTCGCGCGGTTGCCTGGAAGAAACTCTACGCTAGAACCCCGGATACCTTCCAGAGCGTTACAGAAGACATCTTAAATCGCCAAGTTTAAGAGAAAAGGGGACATGGGGCATCCCTGTCGCACATCGCTAGTGATGACGAAAGGTGAGGAGAGCTTACCGTAAGCCTTCACTCTACCAATGACATTGTTGTGTAAAGCAAGAAGTTTGGCAGTGTCACCATCAACAGCAGTACATCAGCCATTTGAACTGATGCTTCGCTGCCATACAACCATGAGGACCTATGAAATAAAGAATAAGAAGAGGGAGAGAAGGGGGACTTATCTGAAAACCTTAATGCCCTAAGCAAACATTCAGGGTCAAGGCGCCTACACCTTGTGTACACAACATTCCGTCACAAACAGCTGGCTATCGTGCAAAGATAAGGCGGCATCGGCGAGACAGCTTCCTTGCGGTTTTCACTGCCACGCGTCATAATCAGCCATTACCCCGCAGATAACTCAGCACCAAACACACTTTAAACAGACAATCCGATTAAGAGACGGCAGCAAACGCGCCACTGGTGTCGGTTGCGAGGCATGTCCTGTAAAGTCTCGAGCCAAGCACAAGGTGAGTCACGTGGACTCCAACCCGGAAGGCGAGACGGACCAACGGCACCCAGTTTGGTCGTCAGTGGCTTCATTTCCCGCTGCCAAGTCAACTTCTGTCCACCTCGAGCCTTGCGCCATCCTACACCTGGTAGACTGAACAAGGCCCTCCTGGGTAAGCGGTGACCAGGCATGCGTAGCACGTGCCCGAACCAACGCAACTTATTCAGTGCTATCTGTTGTTCTACGGAGCAAGCATGATCATCACCACCTAGTACTCGCTTACACACATCATCGTTGCGGACACGCTGGTGCCATCCGACACCAGCAATGCTTCGCAAACAACGATGATCAAAGACTTGAAGGCGCCTCAGATCTTCAGACCGAAGGGGCCAAGTTTCACTACAATACAGCAGAACGGCCCTCACTGTGGCCTTGTATACCCGGCCTTTCAGACGGAGGGAAACTCCCTTCTGTCGCCAAAGATGACGCAGGTTCAAGAAGGCAGCTCTGGCCTTTGCAATGCGTGAGCTCACGTCAGTTTCTATGCGCCCATCATTGCTGATGCAGCTGCCAAGATAAGTGAATTGATCAACCACCTCGAGTTCCTCGTTAGCAAGGGTCAAGGGTTCGTCGAGTGGCTGGTGGTCCTGCAGCAACACTTTGCACTTTGAAGGTGCGAAGTGCATACCAAATAATGGGACCACTCTGGATAGGCTATTCAAGGTTGATTGTGCCGCCACAACATTGTCGAAAAGCAAGACGATATCGTCCGCATAATCTAGATCAACTAACCTTTCACCAGGCAGCACTTCAACACCTACATCGTGAGATTCCGCAAGGGAAAACTCCATGATAGAATCCACGACGAAATTGAACAAAAACGGGGAAATCGGGCAACCCTGTCGAACGCCACTTGTAGTCGAAAAGCTATCCGATAGGGCACCATAGACCCTGACGCGGCCTGGCAGTATACTTTTCGGGTATCCCATTCCCTTGTTGACAATGCCATAAAGTAGGCCGATAGACCGAGTCGAACGTAGCTCGGATGTTCAAAAAGGCGATAATAGTAGGCTAGCAATAAGGGCGGCGCTGCTCGAAGAGTTAGCGGAGTGTAGACACGTGGTCGCCATACCCATGACCGAGGCGGAAACCAGCTTGTTCCTCATCGGAGTGTAGTTCCCGAATCGGTGTTAGTCGGCACAGTAGAACGGATGTTAGCATTTCGGAGACAACGGAGATTTGACTGATTCCTCTGTGATTGGCGCATGAAGTACCAGCGTGTTTTTGGAAGATGGGTACGATAATCGGCTCACTCCAAGGGGATGGAATCTTTTCTGCACATCCAACCTTGGAGAACAGAGCTGTTAACTGGTTGACAATTGCCTCACCACCGTACTTGAATAGCTCCAGAGGAACTCAGTCTGAGCCAGCAGCTTTGAATCCCTTCAAGTGACGAAGTTCAAGACAGACCTCCGATTCCGTAGGTGGTTCTAGCGAAGCAAACAAGCAAGCAATTAGGCACCCTTGTTAAACAACCAGAAAGAGAAGGCCAACTGATCTGAGAGTGGAAGTGTCCAACCCAGTGGTTCATGTGCCTATGCAAATTAGGGATTGGTGATCCATCAGCCTCGCAAATAGGTTCACTGACACCAGATCTTCTGGGACCTGGTGGCTGTATCCTGCGCTCCCATATCTTTCTGGTCAGATGTACCTACATGGTGAACAAAGTGCCAATCACACGCAGATCATGTGAAAATGTGGGAACAGTTAGTAATAAACTCGTAAGTTAGCTTGACCTAAATACGGTCATGATTATTTTCACATGGGAGAAATCACTCGGTGAATCGTTCTGAGAACGGCCTAAAAACATATAAACACCCACGTTTCCAAGTCTTGGCTTTCGCCTCAACTATTCACTAAAGCGCCCCAATAGTGCAAACTTTTGGGTCCGCACGATGCAAGTCGGTAAAGAATCGTGACGGGGTACCAGAAAGCAGAAAAACAGACCTTCGAATCAGGAAGAACAACGGGTTCACATTCACGCACATTAACTCTAACGAACCAATGAAATCGAAGCTGGTTGTACAGACCACATTGGCCGAAGTCACACACTGTTTCGTTCAAAAGTATACGATTGATAAGAAACAGATCTTAAATTGTCCAATCGATACTGCCCAGTAACGTCCGCTCTGAGCCGTAAAATTAACATTTCTGGGGAAACCCGGTTTGCACAACACACATTTGCGTATCGCCCACGTAAGAGTATTGTTAGCCTTGTACCTATTGACCTACGTCGCTAGACAGCTTTTCGGATCATGAAAAGCCTATTCGCTTACTATTATTTTGTGCGGTTAACGTCGCACACAGATGGGAACGGTGTCCAAATCATTCACATCGGTGTAAAGTTACGCAAATCCGATGAGGAGCAGAAGTAGCCTTTTTTGAAGAATTAAAGTACTCCGCCTTTGTCTGGAATAGCTTAGTTGGATACAAAACACCTATAGAGGGGTTTGAACCACGGTTGTCTAGAATATGACGTGGATACAAGGTCCGCTGCCCCAAGCGTGTCCAAAAGAGTCGTTAATCGAAGAACGCTAGCTGCCTTCGCGATAGAATTAACAGGATGTGCCCCCATTTGCATAAGGAGAATTTTCGCGGCCGGGTAAGCCACAGATAATTTTAAAGACAGGAGAACTACCACCAAATTGCAGAAGATGGATTGTTTTGGGCTCTGACCCATCAGGAGAATGCAGTTTCCGGAGCAAATGGATGAATAATAAGAAAAACGATACGACATATATAGTGAAACACCCGGGGATCCAACAATACGCGGATACAGCCAGTACGGGAGCTGAAGAGGTAATAAGCACGATACCTTGGTTCGAAGCATTTCCAACGAAATGTCCATCAACTCCATCAAAACTAACACCTCGGAATCGTGAAGTAGACCGCCGTAGCACATGACCACACAAGGGCATGTGGTGTTTTGGCCGACACTCAGATCCTTTTGTATCTGTGCACGATTCGTGTGCTCCTGATACAGAGCAATCCATTTGACAGCGAAGACACGTTGTGACGGACGATGAAGCATGCGTTCGACGCGGCCATACTGGCCACGACCTAGGGAAAGGAAAAATAAATAGAGTAAGAGTCTCACAACGGAGAGCAGGAGTACTGAATTATATTTGTATGTCACGATTTGCACGAGGGTATGCTTCGTCAAAAGCTACCATAAGGGTGCCCATGACCCACCGAAGCTTCAAGATAGAGAGAAAGCGCGGGTGCAGCGCATTCCCCGGAATTCTGGGAAGTGGGACAAGGGGCTTAGCTAAACGATCGAAGCTTTAGGTTCTATGAGGCGAGCGTTGATGGTGCGATATGGTAACAAAACAGAGTGCATTTAAGGAACGGTTCATAAGCAGAAAAAAGGAATACGCCATTTGAAAGTCTGTCTCATACAAGCAGTGGTCACAGTTATCAAAACGGATGATGAGGGGGGAATGGAGTGAACGACCTCACTCCTCTCAAGACTGAGCTGCGCCCCCGTGGCATCGACATCGATTACATCCAGGGAAACCGCGGCATTGTAGGTGGGTAATATGCGTCGCACGAAATTCAACGGTTCCAAATGCTACTAAGGTGAAGGTAAAAGATAGAAATCACCTGTGCGAGAACATACTGTGTGAGTTCTGTTGCTGGCTCGGCTGGGAGACCCAGGAACCCCAAAAAAGGCCAATGTGGGCTTTTGAGATGCGATGTTGGTCCGCAGCTTATAATTGATTTGGAGAGCAATTATTGCGGCCATCGAGACATCCCATTTCGTTCGAACACCAATAAGTAAGCCAATACAGAACGAGGAGAAGCACAACGAATGTGGCTGCGCAAGGAGTGGCATGCCTGCATCTAGCTATTAAGGTTCATTGCACCCTGATGAATTGTGTGTGACTCGCTTATGATTCCACGTTTTTGTACTCTATTTCGTTCAGCCTCACTTGCTTACCATTGTTATTTATTGTTATTCGGGTGATGTGAGTCGTCCTAACTGGATCTACCACACTTTGGTGCTCGTAGCACACTTGTTCAACTGAACCCAACTGAACCGAGTTGCGTTAGATGAATCGCATAGAACTGTCGAGGCAAAACAAGCGAGCGTTGTAATTTGGAGCCACCAAAGCTCAGTGAAAATGCGATTACACGAACAACCCCGAATGTCTAGAGTAACCTGAAAGGCGTAAAAGATGATGGAGGTGTGAACCCTTTGACTAGACTCGCAGTCAATGGATGAAAAGTGAGAAGTGGTATCAGCTGGAGTGCATGCATAGTATGGGGGGGGGGGGGGCTGATGCACACCTCAGGGAACAGACTGACACGAAGCGCTGACTGATATAGTGGGATACTTTGGGATACTCGCCTGACGCTGTCTCCGATGTGCTACAAAATCGCGTGTGCAAAGTCAACGACCAGTTCAGTGCGGTGATGCGGTGATGAGGGCGACTGTTGGCAATTTTTACATGCTGGGTTCGAATCATGTCACCGGAGTCCAAACAAGAATGAGACGCGCAGTGGCGCTGTGAATGAGTAACACTCAACAACTATCTAGTTACGAGGTAGTAGTAGTAGAGTTTAGACGGTAGAAGTTGAATCCATCGCGAATAGCATCAGTCAAACAGGCAACACACGCAGAAGTTAAATGGAACAGGTTGCTGACGATCCTCGACTCAGTAAGTGTAGTCGCGTGGAATTCATTTTGTATCAGCTAAATCCCCCTATTATTCCCTTGTAATCAGTTCATAGGCCAAACTACTGCTCATAATGCCGCAAGTACATTTCGTAGTCATTGCTGTTAGAGGACTGTTGTCCAATACAGGGCAATAAGGCGTAAGTGATTGGACAGTGAGCCGCGATATACCGCGTCTAATTAACATTCATGTCAGTCGTCGTTATCGCTAATGGCTCGGTGGCCTTAACACCACGAACTAGCAACAGTAAGGTCCCAGCCCCACAGGGGGTAGGTGGAAAACGCACAGATGACGATTCTCGGAAAGAGAAAACAGCCGCGCAGTGCTTTTCCAGACGTATCATGTCCGTTTGAGTGAGTCTAGCTGTGACAAATCCAACTATATATTGTCGCTGTTTGTATACGCGGTATAAGATATCCAACTGATACCTGTGGTGCCGATGAGTCGAAATTAAAACTGCCGTCCTAGTCAATATGGTTCCACAAGATGAGAATACTACGAGCGAAAATAAGAAGAATTAAGAGCTGGTGCGCCCTAACACTCACCTTCTGGCCGCAGATAAAAGTGATGACGAAAAAAGACGCGGTGCACAGAATTTACGGTGCGAACTCAACTTATGGGTAGAGCAGACACATTTAAAGAGTAACTAAGGCCAACTCGAGTTGTAGAAAAGATGGTCAGCAGTTTGGCACACACAAGCGTCATTGAGACACTGGTGAGCAAATCTTTTATAGAGTGAAACTTGATAAAAATATACATTCCAAAGATCCACCACGTAAACGCATTAACCGTAAAACACAGTTGCATTGACAACATTGGAGGAGTAGTGTCACACTCAGAAGACCCTGAAAGTTCACATTGGTTAGCTGTCCACTCGCAAAATGTGTATACAAAAGTCGTAAAACCAACTGTTTGCGAAGACATTTCTTTTCGACAAATCTTAGTAAGCATGCACAACTAAAAGCAAGTGTTGGCTGGAGTTAGTGGTTATTCTTACTCTGCTAGAAAGTCGATAAGCAATGTTTACCCAAAGCAGTGGAGATCACTAGAATTCAATTGAATGCAGGAACAATCGATGGTTTTTAAGCCAGCCACTGCAGCCTAGCGAGCAGCTCGGTTGACTGGACTATGGCCATGAGAGAATGAAGCTTCATAAGAACAATCCCGGTTTCAATGGTTCTATAGTAACGATTCCATCAATTTCTAGCACATCTTGGAGTCTCCCTGCGGCAAGATGGTAGATTAAACGAATCTGATGGGAAATTGTCCATGCTTGATAAAATTTATCAGAAAATATCTCTTCGCAAGCACTTGGCACTATGGAAATGTTGTGATAAGTCAACTAGCAGACTGGTAGTTTCCAAATAAGGACGCAGGCACTAGTTGACAGAGTGAGGCTTAGGGGCAGATCAACATCGTAAGCAACGATATAACTGCATCTATGACAGTGCATCCTCATTTTTCTACCCATTTGTAAACTTAGCATTTTTAATGGTACCCATTTGGTACATTTACTGTTGATAATGAAAAATGCTGAAAATGCACCCTTTTGGGTATATAAAGCTTACACTGACTTGCCTTGACTGACATACACTCGTTATGACCCTGCCAATAAAGAATAGTGAGACAAGAAAATAGAGCACAAAAACGGTTTTTCAATCAAACAAGGGGTCAAGTTGCCAGCTCCTCGTCAACAACTCACCGTTACAATCAATCGGCTATCGGTTAAAGCATCCGTCAGACGGCTTCGAGCTATAGTCAACCCAACATGGTACCACAGGAATTCAAAACAGGTAATCGCACTACGGAGCGGCTGTAAACGCGCCGTTGGTGCACCGCAAGGTATAGGACCACGCGCAGAATCAACAATACACAAAATAGTAATCAGTGACTTTAATGTCAGCTCCCAGGTGAACGATTGCCCATCTCAAAGATTATACCATTCCAAATAATACAAACAGTTGAAAATATCCGTGGTTCGGAGTGTGGATGTGGGTTTTGTAGTGCTCTCCGAGCCGATTGGTTAGTTTGCAGAAGTTTCATTGCGATACTAGGCAAGATCATCAGTGCGGCTTTATGGGTCTTCAAGGGTCGCTTATGAGGCTCTGCCCATGATGTCGAACAGATGATGTTGCCTAGTCTGGAAATGAAAATTCTGCAAACAGTAAGATGTTCTCAAAGTTGGATTTGAAGTGTGATGCCTTCCCAGCATGTGGTAAACCAGCGAATTCTACTCGTGTCCACGCCTACACAGCGCAGATAGTGATGTTTCTTGAAAATGTAGGGAACAAAATGGTGTACAGAACGAAAAGGAAGGAACAGTAAGGAACCGTTGGACAAAAGTGGAGACATTAAGTTGCTTACACAGACGAAGAAGGAAAAAGGAATGAAAAATGGAAAACAGTCTCAGTGAAAGCCAGATAGTTAGTTAAACAAGCTCGTTTATATACGGGTGGACTGGTGTCAACTGACTTGAAGTTAGGCAGATATTAAGTCGTGACAGCTAAAGATATCGCAGTATAACTCAAGATACTGGCTCGATATGGAGGCAGCGACGTGGTATACAGTCGCCGAAGTGCGCACCCACATGGAACGCGAAACGTTACACATAATGATTTTGACTCTCTGATTTTAGTAGAAGTATAGTGTTAAGAAAGAAAAGCTCTAGGCAAGCAGCCGAGGCGCCGGTCGCCGATACGGTGTGTCGCACTCTCCCACAAGAATCGGATGAACATAAGCCAACTAGATGAAACGGCCACTTAACAGGAGTGCGGTATTCTTCGATTCGCCATAGGATGAGCATTCTATTGGTTCCCCCCAGAGTTTCATATACCGTTCCTGAATGTTGGAGTTGACCTTTATAACGGACGACGTGACTAATCAGCACAACCCATTTCCCTCTACTCGTCCTAAACCGGTCATTTCTCTTTCCTGTGGGGGTCAGTGATCTTGAGTTTTCGATTGATAGCCGGCCGTCTAAGCAGTTGTAGGACGACTGCTTCATACACGATGTAGTAAGACTGCATAAATGTCAAAAGAAAGATCGACGTAATTGTTCGTATCGGAGGAAACGTGATCTAAAGCAGATAGCCCCAAGGACTCGAGTGGATAAGCCAACACTCCGATGGGAACAATCAAATTAGACTAGTCCGTCAACAACGATATAACAAGCGATGTGCAGTGGGTCGGATTGCGATGATTTTATCGGTATGATAAGGAGAAGTACCAAAGGTAAAACAAGGCCGGGAAGTGAAACTAGAAACTCAACCTAATGGAAGCAATGAGCACTAGAACAACCGGATTAAAAAGTCAGGGCTGAAATTGAAAGGATATTTCATATCTTCGTGACAGCCTAATTCCTGAAAGCCAGACTCGATTTCGCAGACACCGACCACATATGTACTCCTCGTCAAGCGTCTCACAAGACTGAGAATGTACTTATTTCTTTGCTAAAGAGGAGACACGTGAAGACGGGTGAGGATAACGGTTTCCCCTGACCTGAAAGTCACCTTCGAATCCATTGACCGGGCCAGCCTGTGGAACTGCCCATCGTTGGAGAGCGTGCTAAAAAACTCTTTCCCATTCTGAAATCTCTCTACCGTGACTCCTGAGGCCCGGTAAGGATCTAAGGGAAGATATTTTCCTAAGTTCCCCAAGACAAGTGGGGTTCGCCACGGTTGAAATTTACCGTCTCCACTTCAAATTGGACATTTTGCAAGCCAAAATGGATATTATTTATTTTAAAAAAAGCAACAAATCGTTGACAAGTTTTGAGGGGTAAGGCGACTGGACGATGTTCAGAACACATCGCTGTCAGGCGAATGTTAACCCGAATTGTGCTAGCAGTGGAAGCTAGTTCAAACCCTTTTCTTGAGCAAAAGCGGTGACCTAGTTTTCCCCTGTCTCCCTATCGGCCTGTCTGTGGGTGCGTGGGCGACCCTATGCAGCTGCTGGATTATTGGAACAGTGTAGGTTATCATGACTCCACCAGACCCAGCATACCGTTATTAGCTGTGATGCACGAACCGACCGAAATAAGCGACGAACGACGAGAAGGCGCAACTCTGAGACAGTGACAGTACAAACGAATGTTAGTGACAGAAACAAATCCTTACCAAGCTTGTGTTTGTTGACGCAATACCACTCAGAAAACTTCTTGAATCGGTGATGTCAATGACAGCACGGCAAAAAACATCATCAGTGCATACAGGTGGGAAGGTATCATTGCTCAGCGCAACTGTGTACCAACCAACGGAGAGAAGCTGAATGCCGATGTCCTACACCGTGTTGACGAGATGGCTGAATCACGTTTGGAGGACATCAGCGGCCGAGAGGAAACGGGATCCACGAGCTGTCCGATGAACATCGAGAACTTTGTATCATTTTAGGTGCCGTCGATGATGATCTTGAGTAAATGATGACTTAAACATTTATTGCCACAAACAGTGTCAACGCGCAGCCTTTGGCTATGGGCAAGAGAACGATCGTGCGGGTCTCCCTTCTTGCGCGAGCTTGCGTCGGCAGCAGATTGAACCCACTAACGTAGGAAGATGCACTTTTGTTTGTCATGCGGTGCGCGCACCGGTAAGTTGAGAGCGTAAGCATACCGGCTTGCGATCGTCGTGGCATTGTTGATGCGGTCTACCTTGTACTTCTTTAGGGTGATAAGTAGCCAGCTGAGAGCGATGAAGACCGTAAATACAGAAAGATGGATCCCATTCACTTTTAGGCGATGCTGTATTTTCACAAAAATGTCATCCGAACGTAATTCAACGATCTCGTCAGTATGCTGTAAAACATTGGCAGTCAGATTCTATCTGCTGTTTGCTGTACACTTACGCTGATTAATGGTACCTTTTCGCCTGTACGCATTGGATGTTTCTTGCCGTGGTCTCATTGACATCGGCGACTTCAGAATCTTCGTGAGTGGTTTTGCGTCGACAAAACCAAGCTTGGTGAGGAACTTTTTCTGTGTCAATAAGATTCGTTTGTGCCGTCGCTGTCCCAGAGTTGCGGCTTTTTGTCATTATTTGCTCATTTTGGTCAGTTCGTACATCAGCAGGCGAATAGAGCCAGACAAAAATTCGTGGGATCATAACAGCCTACACTGTTCTCCTAGTCGTGCAACTTCACAGATTCACACACACACACACACACACACACACACATATATATATATATATATATATATATATATATATATATATATATATATATATATATATACAATCAGCGAAGGCCGATAGGGAAAACTGGGTCACCGCTTTGATTGAGAAGAACGAGGTTTATGGTCAAGAGAAGTGTTCGAACTAGCATCCACTGCTAGTACAATTCGGGTTACATTAGCCTGAACATCGACTGGTCGGCTTACACATCAAAACTTGCTAAAAAGAAGTGCTGGTTTTCTTCTTAAAATAGTATCCAGTTAGATTTGCAAAAATGACAGTTTGGTTTGCAAAACGTCGGGTCAGGCTTGCGAAATATCTAGTTTGGTTTGTAAAACGGCCAGTTAGAAGTGAAAATGGTATGTATCACCCTTTTTCTCCAACTTCTTGGTCAAAATGATCATAAATAAGTCGGTTCTCTCAGCCTTTCGTAATGTAGATCCTACAAGATGATCGAGTATGTGGACAACGTAGTTCTCCTTAAGTCTGATACACTGGCTATGCGAGCACTACTGAGTGGGATGACGCGTAGCACTACACGTTTCGGCATGTGCTTTGCACAGCATGGTTACAGAAGTGAACTGACACGCCACTGGCTTTATCTACCGCTGAACAGCCACTGCAAGTGGTGGATGGGTTCAATCATTTTGGTAGTTACGTCACGTATGGTGGCTACATCACTGACAAGGTTACTTTGTGTACCATCAGGTCCCGTGTGGTATTTCAGAAGATAAAGCAGTTATGGAGAAGGCGAGATATCATCCTATCAGTGGAAGGTGACAAGGCCGATTTTAATTTATGGACCAGAGACCTGGCCAATTCGCAGTGAAGGCATTGGACGCTTGGCCGTTTTCAATAATCGTTGCATTCGGAGTATCGATAAAATTTGGTGGGAACGTCAAATAAGCAATGCTTAGGTCCGCCAGTTGGCTTTGGCAGGGAATCCACTGGTGACCCAATGGAGTTCTTGTTAAAACTAAACTGGATCCGTTGGCCAGGTCCTCTGCATGCCTATTGGCCGCCTTTGTGGGTGTGCATTGTATGCCGTCGCTGCACCTAGCTGAGAGAAACCGAGGTGGACAGCCGCCGATGTGCCACAGTGATACGAAGAAATTGGCTGAAAGACTTGGTCAGGCTGGTGCGTAGATGGTGGCCTTGGGATGATCTAGATAAGTGGTTGTAAACTCTAACCGATGTAGCGCAGTCACGTAGTCAGTGGCGTTGCTCTATTCGGTTTTCTGCATCCGCCCGTTAGTATTCAATTCATTCCGTCTAGTTTTACGCAGTTCTTTCTAGGTTCCATTGTACCTGTATTCTGTTTGCGTTCAAGCCGATTTGCCCCTTGTTATTTATTGTTAATCTGGAGATGTGAGTTGTGGTAACTGAATCCACTGCAGTCCGGTGCTCAGATCATAGTTAACTGAACTGAATTTGTCAGCTGATACTGCAAATCGCTAGTAAGTCTACTCTTAGCCCATTAACAGACAGATAATATA
Organism: Dicrocoelium dendriticum; assembly: GCA_944474145.2. Classification (NCBI taxonomy): domain Eukaryota; kingdom Metazoa; phylum Platyhelminthes; class Trematoda; order Plagiorchiida; family Dicrocoeliidae; genus Dicrocoelium; species Dicrocoelium dendriticum. Next base: position 60,407,370 of record OX104071.1, on the reverse strand, counting down.
CGTCATCCGCGTACCGCTTCTCAATGAGTTGAATCAGGTTTTCATCACTTCATCGCGTAACCGCTGCCATATCAAATCCAGTAATGTACAGCGTTGGTAGAAAACATGAGTAGAGGTGTGTGGCAGGGAAGCTTTCAAGGTGGGCCCTGAAGAACCCAATGTGGAATGGAAATCAATGACTGAGAGATGGTGTTGTTTGAATGTCTGTATGAGACACAAGGTTGTGACTGACACCACCTAAGATACAGGGGAAAATACCTGCGAAAAATGTGACATAAAGGATAACAGCGATGATGGAGTTCTGTCCCTTTTTATCTAAGGCGTCGACGTAGGGTTCTGGTCTATAGTACTTTACTTACTAGTCTGATCGCAGGCACAAGATGCAAGAAGCGAGACTAAGTATGTAAACAACTCAATGTCGACTCACCGATTTCTGCCAGCGTTTCCAGCTCCCTGGCGTGAATTTTTAAGCGTTCCCCATCCACCACGATTTCTGCTTCAGTGGACAGGCCGGGAGGTAGCTGATCCAGTACCGCCGGTTGCAACTGCACCGGATTAATGGGAGCTAACTTCAAGTGCTTGCGGACACTCATCGCTCTCTAAAGCCCCGAGCGAGGCAAAGCTGTGGTAAGACGAGGAAAAAGTACACATGTAAAACTGAGCGGGAAAAGTCGAAACAAAATGCACTGTTGTGAAGATACACCAGAAGGATCAGCACGCCGACCTAGTGGTCAGATTAATCGCACTGGGATGATCCATGAGAGATGGTATCCACTACTGGCTAAAAGCATGGGTTCGTTTGACCACCAGAGAGAAACCAGTTCCCTCAGGTTATCAATAAGTAAACGAAATTAAAGTTCGAACAGTAGAGGTTCAGATAAGATATCAGGGTGAAAATTACCGATAGAGAAATACTTAGCTGGATCCAGTTGCCGCGACTCACATCGCAATAATAACAATAAATAACAACGGCAGGATAGCGGGGTTAAGCGCAAATGGGATGTAAAGGAAATGGAAAGAAGGAGAGTATGTATTAAACTAACCAGAATGTAACGAAAATTAACGAGATGCAAGGAAACGAATGCGGGAAATCCACGGACTGCATGACTGCGCCATCTCTTATGCGGTATCCAACCACTGGTGTGACCATCTCGAGGTCCCCATCCAGGCCTGCGCAATTCCCCCAGTCAATTTCTTCATGCCTTGATGCTACGTCATAAACTGACCACCTCCAGGTTTCGCCCAACTTCGTGCAGTCACGGCGCATAATGTACGCCGAGGAAGCCGGTCAACGGCATACGGAGGACATTGTCCAGCCAACGGGAGCGATTAAGATTCAGCAAACACTCGAGTGAGGCGCCAAAAGGCTACTAGCCAAAAACCAACCGGCGGACCTAAGCACAGCTCACTCGGTGTCTCCACCACAGGTGAGCAATACTCCTCAAGCACCGGTGGTCAAACACGGCCAAGTGTTTAATGTCTTCGCTGCAAACACCACCACTTCCAGTGGTTATTCGGTGATATCTAGAACCGGAGGTGTCGGTCCAGTCCTGCAGCAGTACTTTGCACTTTGAAGGTACAAAGCACATGCCGAAGTGTGCAGCGCTACCCGTCAGTCTATCCAGCAGTGTTTGCATAGCCACTGCATCGGACCCAAGAAGAGCTATGTCGTCCGCATACTCCAGGTTTGTTAGTCGGTCACCTGGCAGAACTCCCACTGCGGTAGAGTTTGAAAGAACTGAGTCACTCATGATCATTTCGATGACAAAGTTGATGAGGAAAGGATATAGGACAACCCTGATGAACCCCAGTTGTTGTGGGGAACTCAGGGGGCAATTTCCCGCAGACCCTTACACGGCCTAGGGAATCACGGTAGAGACTTGGGAATGAAAAGGAAATTGGCCGGCACGACCTGTATGGCAGTGCCACAGTCTGACGCAGTTAACAGATTCAGCTGTACACCGTAACGGCGCTTCGCTGCCGCGTGACCACCACCAGTCGCGCGTTGGCTGAGCATACCGCAAGGACGCCCGCCCCTACGCGGATTCGAATCGGTGACCTTTTGATTGCAAACCAGACCTTACTGTACGGTTGCGAAATTTGGCCCCTTAAATCAGCGGACATAAAGAGGCTAGTTAAGTACGACCAACGGTGCCTTTGCAGCTTGGCTCACATCTGGTCGGAACACCGCGTGAGCAACGAGCGTATTCGACGCCTTGTTTGCGGCACAGAAAAAGGAACTGAACCGCCCAGCACCGTCATTTCACGCACCAGGCTCCGATGGCTCGGCCACGTGTTGCGCATGCCAACCCACCGACTTCCGCGACGTGCGTTGTTTGCTCACCTAGAATATGGATGCAAGAACAAGAGCGGTGGCCAGGTGATGACTTCGTCGAGAGGAATGAAGGCCCTCACTTCGGAGCTGGCCTCGGTTGGAGCTTCACGGCTCCCTGGTTGGGGTCCAAAAGACGAACACGTTTGGCTAGATGGACTTGCTGACATGGCTAGGAGCCGACCTCAGTGGCGTTCCTGCTCTGAGTTTCTTTGTCCCTCCCCATCCCTTTTAGCCTCCCCCTCCAACCGCTCTCATTTCGTAGCGTAATATAATTTTACATCATAAGTTTTCTTGTTGCCTAGTAGCTGGCTGGTAGCTTACCAGAACGATGCCCTTCCGTTGCTGGTAACTCGACTGGCATGCAACTGTTGTATTTATTTTCCTTGTTCTTTTATGTATTGCGGCACAGTAGCTGAGGTGTTTCCCACCTCTAGCTAATGTGTATACTGATGACGATAGTGAAACTAGACGCGCAGACCACTCGACCACCGGTCGGCACAGAGTTGAAGGCAGGTTTCAAATCAAGGAAAACGACCATAGTCTGTCGTCAGTATCTTTGCTTTAACACTTGGCGAAGAGTAAATATGTGGTCTATACAACCACGACCAGGGCGGAGGCCAGCCTGGCTTTCAGCGGTACGGTTCTCACGGGAATCATTAAGTCATCAGAGAATGATACCCGTGAGGAGTTTGGATGCAATAGAAACAAGGCTGATACTTCAATGATTTTCACACAAAGTACGCTGACCCTTCTTGAAGATAGGCACCACAGTTGACAGTCGCCAGTCTGAAGGTACATCTTCACCGTTCCAGATCGCGCGAGTCCAATCAACAAAGGGTCAATACTATCTTTCAGCCGATGCAAGAAGGTCGTCGCATCCAGGAGCTTTGTTTCGTCTTGGTACAGAAAACTTATGTCGATTCTCTTCCAAAGCGGGAGGTATGACATCTACTTCCCATGACAGCTCAGGCGATTCGGCAATGGCGTAGCAGATCTGTTGAACTGCTCTTCAAAATGTCCCACCCAACGAGCTAATCGACGAGGCTGAGAATGGATCAGCTGCCCGTCTTTCTCAGCTATTGTCTCGCTAACGGTCGTCTTTCTTGGACCCGCGTTCCGGATGAGCTTAAATAGCACTCGGCTGTTCGTAACAGCACTGGCTTTCTCCATCTCACGGGCCCTTGCTATCCACCAACGTTCCCGGTCGATTCGAAGACTCCTGCCGATGTGTCAGTCCAGAGAGTTCCGGACACGCTGAAAACCAATGACTATTGGAACTTGTTTCTGCGCTTCAAGCAACCTGATCGATGCTTCAGAGATCTATTCGTAGGTAGGACGTCTCAAGTTGGGTACGCAGCATACATCAAAGGCGTTCTTCATGACCAAGTTGAGGCGATCACATTCAGCGTTCGGTTCACTAACCTTATTCATCGCTGACAAGTGGTGGGCCAGCTCGTCGTGATATAAATGAACCGCGGATTGCGAGTTCAAATTGCAATTGAAAAGGTTAAGCCAGCCGCTTTTTTGAAGCGGGAAGACTGAATGCCAAGTGTGCATGCAATAGGGCCTAGTCGGAATCCAGGCACGTGCTACAAATTGACCGGCAGTCTTGGACTGATGTGCGCCATCTGCAGCTGATGTCAATATGTCCAATTTGGGTCCAGGTCATTGATGGATTGGGTAGGCGTCAGGTGGCGCGGTGTGAAGGTTTGTGTTGTAATGCAGTGCTGCTGAGGTAAAGATTGTGGACGGCGCACAGTTGCAGCATTCGACCTCCACTGTCTGTTCGGCGTGCATCGACTCCAAAACGGCCGCCCAAGTGTTGTATGTATGTATGTAATCTCAACAGTCTATTAACTAGACACAGCCAGCATAAAACCATGGAGATCAGCAGATAAGCAAGATTCATCATTTCATAATCATCGTGGCATGCTAGTTGAAGGTGAGCAATATACTTTAACTAATATGCCGTAGGAAGAATGGAACATTTTGACAACAAGTAGAACAAAACATTTTTAGTTTGTTTTTCACACGCCGATTTTGCTCTTATTTGTCATTTTGTAGTATTAAATATGTGAAGCAATACAATACTGTACACAATTTCTCCAATGATTCCGGAGGCCGACCATGTCTTAAAGCGTGCTAAGCCATTGGCACTCCTCATCTTTGGGTCAGCATCCTGGAAGACGTAGGGATCTAACAGCGCCTAGACACGACGTCAACGATTTCATGTGCTGCCGCCAAGTGGAAAGCTGACCGCCACGCGGTCGCCTCCAACCAAATCCTTGACTAGCGAATAGAGCGTGACAAGGTAGACGCTTAGATGCCATGCGTAGGACGTGACCGAGCCATCTCAACTGGCGTAACAAAACCAGTTTGTTGAAGGGAATACTCGCATTCCCCAAGATACGACGTCGAACGTCATTACTATTAACTCGATGTTGCCACCGAACACGAGCGATCCTCCTTAAGCAACCGTTATCGAAGACAGAAAGACGACGCATGCCTACCACACGAATCGGCCAGGACTCTCATCCATACAACAATACTGAGCGAACTGATGCGCTGTAATCGCGGTCCTTTAGTGAGAATGAGACATCGCGACGACGCCACAAGTGCCTCAAATTGACAAATACTGATCGAGCTTTAGCGATACGAAGAGAAACTTCTTTGTTGATAGTGTCGTCAGCAGAAACACAGCTCCCAAGACAGACGAAACTATCTACCTGTTCAAGTTGTGCACCTTCGAGAGTGAGTACGGGAGCAGGTGAAAGCCAAGCCTTGAGCAATACTTTACACCGATGGGGCGAAGCTCATGCCATACTTAGATGCTTCAACCGCCAAATGATCCAGAATGAGTTGCATACTCTGAGGATCGCCACCAAGTAAAACGATATCGTCAGCATAATCTAAGTCGGTCGCGCGCTCACCCGGTAGAAGCTCTAAGCCAAAATGTTCGAAACCTTCTAGAGCATTCGACAGAACGTCTTCGATTGCGAAGTTGAAGAGGAATGGGGACATAGGGTAGCCCTGTTGCACACCGCTATTGACAGTGAATTGCGAGGAAAGCTTGCCATAGACCCTCACTCTGCCGGATGTATGAAGGTAAAGTGCTCGTAAGATGGCGGTATATTTCTCTGGCACCCCGTTTCTTAGCGAGCAACTCCATAAAGTAGGTCGATCAACAGAGTCAAAAGCGGCACGTATGTCTAGGAATGCAACGATAGTGGGCCTGTGATATAGGTGGCGATGTTCGAGGAGCTGGCGGAGCGTGAAGATTTGATCCACGCATCCGCGGCCAGGACGGAAACCAGCTTGTTCTTCACGGTAGTATGATTCACGTACTGGGGATAGCCTACGAAGCAGAATGAATGCCAATAGCTTAGAGGAAACCGAAATAAGACTAATCCCACGATGATTTGCACATGAAGTGCGAGCGCCTTTCTTGAAAATCGGGACAATAACTGATTCGCCCCAAGAGAAAGGCACTTTCTCTTCATGCTATATTTTCGCAAAGAGCGCGGTCAGTTGGTTAATGATCGCCACACCGCCGTACTTGAAAAGTTCTGGAGGAAGTCCGTCTAAGCCGGCAACCTTGAAGCGCTTCAAGCGTCAAAACTCGAGGCAGACTTCCGCTTCTTTAGGTGGATTCAGAGGGACGAGCCAGGGTGGACAACAAGGTGCACTGCATGTACTGATGGATGATGGACGCCAGTTGAACTGCGAGCGAAAGTGCTCGGCCCAGCGGTCCATACGCCTCTGTTGGTTGGTGATCGGAGACTCATCCGCCTCACAAATGACCTCACTGACACCGGGCTTCCTGAGGCCAGTGGACCGAATGAGTTGGAAAAGCCTGCGAGTGTTGCCAGAGAGGGCAGTGGTCTTCATCTCTAAAGCACGCTTAGACCACCATGTCTCGCGATCTTTGCGTAGGCTTTGTTTGAGCAGTCGGTTGGCAGAATGGCGCCGCTCGTTGCAATCTGATTCCGCGGGAATATCTTTTCGGCGTTCGAACAGCTCCAGAGAACGAGCAGAGATCCAAGCCTTCAAGGGGCGTCGAGTTAGGCCGCAGCATGACTGTCCGGAAATGGTCATCGCTTTTGTATACAAGTCCAGTGTTGTTCCACTTCTTGCGGTGGATTGCAACTGAGTGCATATACCACTGAAAACTGATAGCTCGCATGAACAGAGGAATCAGTTAATCAGTTTACATCAATCTTGCGGTGCTTCGTGTTTCGGGATCCTCCAAAACACATACAGATTTTCGTGCAGACCAGAGCATGATCTGAGTC
>OX104071.1:60260743-60393243 GCA_944474145.2 Dicrocoelium dendriticum | reverse complement strand
GGGGGGGGGGGGGGGGGGGGGGGGGGGGGGGGGGGGGGGGGGGGGGGGGGGGGGGGGGGGGGGGGGGGGGGGGGGGGGGGGGGGGGGGGGGGGGGGGGGGGGGGGGGGGGGGGGGGGGGGGGGGGGGGGGGGGGGGGGGGGGGGGGGGGGGGGGGGGGGGGGGGGGGGGGGGGGGGGGGGGGGGGGGGGGGGGGGGGGGGGGGGGGGGGGGGGGGGGGGGGGGGGGGGGGGGGGGGGGGGGGGGGGGGGGGGGGGGGGGGGGGGGGGGGGGGGGGGGGGGGGGGGGGGGGGGGGGGGGGGGGGGGGGGGGGGGGGGGGGGGGGGGGGGGGGGGGGGGGGGGGGGGGGGGGGGGGGGGGGGGGGGGGGGGGGGGGGGGGGGGGGGGGGGGGGGGGGGGGGGGGGGGGGGGGGGGGGGGGGGGGGGGGGGGGGGGGGGGGGGGGGGGGGGGGGGGGGGGGGGGGGGGGGGGGGGGGGGGGGGGGGGGGGGGGGGGGGGGGGGGGGGGGGGGGGGGGGGGGGGGGGGGGGGGGGGGGGGGGGGGGGGGGGGGGGGGGGGGGGGGGGGGGGGGGGGGGGGGGGGGGGGGGGGGGGGGGGGGGGGGGGGGGGGGGGGGGGGGGGGGGGGGGGGGGGGGGGGGGGGGGGGGGGGGGGGGGGGGGGGGGGGGGGGGGGGGGGGGGGGGGGGGGGGGGGGGGGGGGGGGGGGGGGGGGGGGGGGGGGGGGGGGGGGGGGGGGGGGGGGGGGGGGGGGGGGGGGGGGGGGGGGGGGGGGTCGCTGCCTTCGCAGCTTAGCTCATGTCTGGTGGGAACACCGCGTGAGCAATGAGCGTGTTCGACGTCGCGTATTTGGTGCAGGAAGAGCGAGTGAACCGCTCAGCACGATTATATCACGCACCAGGCTCCGATGGCTGGGCCACGTCTTGCGCATGCCAGCACACCGACTCCCACGACGTGCATTGTTTGCGCGTTGTGGGTGCGGTTGGAAGAGGAGGAGGGGAGGCCAAGTGATGACTTGGTCGCGAGAAATGAAAACCCTCACTTCGAAGTTGGCGTCGGTTGGTGCATCCCGACTGCCTGGCTGGGGTCCTAAGGACGGTGAACACGTTTGGCTGGACACACTTGCTGATATGGCTAGGAGCCGGCCCCAATGGCGTTTGTGTTGTGAGTTCCTTTGTCCATCCCCCTCCTGTTTAGCACCCCCCTCCAATCACGATCTCATTCGTTAGGCATAATATGACTTTCTTTTACGGCAGCCAGCTGTTAGCTCTCCGGAACGATGTCCATCCGTTACTGGGGACTCAGCGGGCGTGCCACTGTTTGTTTGTTTTTTCTTTTCTTGCCTTTTGTATTGCGGCACAATAGCTGAGGTGTTTTCCACCTCCAGCTAACGTGTAATGATGATGATGATGATGAAGGTGAGGTCGGTGAACCTGTTGGAATACATAAAAATCCCGGCTGGATATGAGCATAATGTGACCAGACAGACTAATAGGCTCGACCTAAGCCGAATTTGCGCGCTAACAAGGAAACCTGGAGGACCAGTCGGGCTCAAGAAATGGAGGAGGCAGGAGCAGTAGCCAACTACCACAAGCTCATCCAGCTGATCCGCACCACCGATCTCAGAAAACCAGGTGTTAGTGAGACAATCAGAGAGCACGGATACTCTGATACACAATAAGGAACGCTGTATGGCTCGCTGAGCGGAACATTTTCAACATCAGTTCAATAAGCCACCTACTCCCGGAACTCTTCCTACTCAGGTGATGCAGGACGAGTCATGGCCGGTTAGGTTAGAGGCTCTATCGGAGACTGAGGTTCGAAACACAATCACAGCCCTCAATCGTTTTCGTGTTTCTGGTTCGGATTCCCTCCTAGCTGCCCTATTTAAGGATGGAGGTGAGGTCAGCTGCAAAGCACTGACCTCCCTGATTGAACATGTCTGGAAGGAAGTGGCTATCCCAGCTAACTGGAGTGAATCGAGCAGTGGTAACATACAAGAGCAGCTGCACCGATTGTGCTAATCACACATGTATTAGCCTAAGCTAGGTGTGACAATACTATTGAGTTCAAATCTCGTTCGTCGCCTTGATACGGAACGAAAATCCAGGATTAGGAAAAGGCAGGTAGGTTTCCATTCAGGAAGGGGCTGTATAGGCCACATACTCTGCGGCAGGTACTAGAGCAGCGTCACATGTACTGCAGATCGACGCTAACCGTGTTCCTCGATTTCAAGAGTAGGGTCGATTCAGTCGATCGACCCATTCTGTTAGAAATGATTGCGCAGAAAGAAGTTCCCATGAAATATGCGAAGCTTTTACGTGCTCTATACTCGAACATGATGGGCCGCATCAAGGTCTACAGTGACTTACCGGATGTCTTACCGACAACAAAAGGCGTTCATGAGTGTTGCCCAATTGCCCTATTTTTTTATTTTTGTCCTGGACTCCATCATAGTGCGTTCTCTTGCGGAATCTCGCGACGCAGACTTCGAAGTGCTGCCCGGTGAAAGGCTAGCTGATCTTGATTATACATACTATATTGTTTTGATATTTGGCAATCTTGGGGCGGCGCAATCAGCCCTGATTACCCTCTCTCTAACTCGGTCCCATCCTTTGGCATAGCCTTAGCACCTTAAGAGTGCCAACTGTTGTTACAGGACCGCCAGCCAATCGATGACCCCTTGACTCTTAATAGCGAGGAACCCGAAGTAGTTGACCAATTCACTTACCTTGGCAGCTGCATCAGCAACTATAGGTGTGTAGCCACAGAAGTCAGTTCCCGTAATGCAAAAGCTAGTACAGCCTTTTTGAAGCTGTGGCGTCAGAGAGGAGTTACTCTCGGTCTGAAAGGCCGTGTTTACAGGTATACAGTGAGGGCGGTCATACACTATGATAATGAAACTTGGATCTGAGGATCTAAGGCGCTTCAAGTCTTTGATTATCGCTGTTTGCGGAGCATTGCTAGTGTCTGATGGCAACCGCCTGTTCGCAACGATGATGTGCGTAGGCGAGTGCCAGGTAGTGATAATCATGCTAGTGTCATGGAACAAAAATAGTCCTGAATAAGTTACGTTGGCTTGGGCAGGTACTGCGCATGCCCGGGCGCCAATTACCGAGGAGGGTCTTATTTTGCTTGCCAGGTGTGGGTTGGTGCAAGATGGACAAAAGTTGACTTGGTAGCGGGAAATGAAGTCACTGACGACCAAGCTGGACGCCGTCGGTCCAGTTCACCCTTCATGCTACAGTCTACGTGCCTGGCTCTAGACTGGTAGATATAGCTCGCAGCCGGTTCCAGTGGCACGGCTGCGGTCTTCTCCTAGTCGGATTGATTGTGTAAAGTGTTTGGTGCCGAGGTAATGGATGCGGGGTAATGGATGATTATGACGTAGGACAGAGAAAGCCGCAAGGAAACTGTCTCGCTGGTGCCACATTATCGTTGCACGATGATCCTGAATGTTTGCTTACATGAAGGGTTTCCGGTCAGTCCCCCTTCCCTCTTAGTATTCTTCATCCCGTAGGTCTTATAGTTGTATGGCAGCGAGGCGTCAGTTCAAATAGCTGTGTATTGCTGTTGATAACGATGATGTCTACGTAACCTACAAAACTCTCCACTCTTCGTATTAGTCTTATGTTTTCCATTGAGTGCGGTTCCAGGCCAAATCCAACAAGGTTTGCTCGCAGTCCTTGGGACCCCAACCCAAGAGTTTGGGGCCAACAGTAACGTCTGTGTCTTGTGTTTTACCACCTCTACGACGCCTCCAAGCAACACCGGTGGGTGCAGAGGGCGCTGCAGTGATAACACAGGGTAGGCACACGAAGCACGTACCCGAGACACTGAAGCCTGTAGAAGAGAATTTTGCTGCTCAGTGGTCGACAGTTTGTCTGACTTGAGAACCAGGGGTCTAACGTCAGCATAACTAATGCGATGCTGCTAACGTCCACCAGCGACGCCCCAAAGGGAACGGTGATCAAAAATACTCTGTCTCTGGATATCATTTGCACGAATGGGCCAGGTCCCGCAGTCTTCAAGGGACACCGTTCTTACAGCAGCATCATAGGCGCAGCCTTTCAGTGAAGTCAGACATGCGCCAGCAAGGCCGGAGGATGGCGAAGGCCGCTTTGGCTTCGAAGATTCGCAAACAGATCATAATCGTTAACACGTCCATGCTAATGCAAGTCCCGACTTCTGTTTGATTCAAGCCTTTATTGTGGCTCCGTTTCGCTGTTGACGAATTGCATCCCAAACCTCTTAATCCGTTGCAAGCTCATTCCGACATTGAACTTGTCGACCACTTCAAGAGAAGAGCCGAACGCTGAAGTGAGGAGTAGCTCCTGGTCAGTTCTGAAGGGAAACTTTGAACTTTGAAGAGGCAAAAGCCATCCCAGACCGTGAGACAGACATCTCCAGCCTGCGAAGCATGTCCTGGGCAGCCTGCGAGGAGTTAGATTACAGCGATGTCGCCAAAACACTACAAGTCACGAAGCCGACCACCTGAGAGAAAATCGATGTCAATAGGCACACACATTGCTTGGCTAATCTCGGTCACGGCGTGCTTGTCATGTTTCACCATTCGAGATTTTCTGTACTGAAATCCTTGTTTGAAAACAGCAGTTGAATAACACTGCACATAAAATTTGGCTTTTTTTCATTTTTCTTGTGATCCGAAAGGACTTAGAAGTGCCAACATACTCGGAATCTCTTGTGTGTGTCTTTCTTTGTCCCGGCGTGGTTGTCGTGTTTCACTGCTTGAGCTTTCTTTCTCGGAAGCCTTTTGTGGAAACTGTTGAATAACACTGAACTGAAAGTTTGACTTTGTCAGTTTCTTGTGATTCAAACGGGCTTAGAGGTTCCGAGATACCAGCGTTTGAAGATCTTGAATGTTTTGCCTACTGTTCGTCGTTTTCCCATCGAAACATTGCTTGGCATCTGTTTGAAGACTCCACCGCAAACGATTCCGGATTTTGTCGATATCTCATCGATCGAGTACAAATCGGGTTGATATTCGACCGCGCGATCAGTGTATTCGTGTAGGAAGCAGTCTTTCGTTTCGACAAGCTGTCCTTAGCGGCGTTCCGCAAGGCTCTATCCTAGGTCCGCTGCTGTACGCAGTCTATGTGAATGACTTGCAGGGGAGCTTGAGGTACCATCGCTCTTATTTCCTGACGACCTAAAGCTCTGGAACATTTTTAATAACGCTGGAGGTCTTGTGGCTCTTCAACGGGTTCTGGATAGATTAGGAATGATCTGTCTTGTGGTTGCTGCCCATAAACCGGGCAGTGTTCAGTGTTGCGTATCAGAGCGTCTGATTCCTCCACAAGTTATGTGCCCGATGAGAGGGAACTTCCTCACGTGACTCACCAGGTTAATCTGGGTGTCGTCCACTGTTCCACACTACACTCTGGAGACCACTAGAAGGCGGCTAGTAAAGGGTACCGGATGTTGTGGTTTATCCGTCGTTCTTTTGGGACCCTAACCGCTAATATGTTTGTGAAGCTCTTCTCAGCGCTCTTGTGATTCCACCTAGAATATTGCGTCCAAGCCTGTCCATCCTGCCTTGTCCGGGACAATAATAATAATAATAATAATAATAATAATAATAATAATAATAATAATAGTCAGCTGTGTGTCGTATCGGCGATTCGCTGTCACGCGACCACCACCAGTCGTGCGTGGGCTGAGTAGACCGCGAAGAAGTCTGCCCCTACGCGGATTAGAACCGGTGACCTTATGGTTGCAAATCAGATGCACATACCACTCGGCCGGGACAAAACGACACTACAGAAGGTGTTGCGTGTTGGTACTAGGTTGGTCGAGGGGTTACGAGGACAAACGTAACCCGAACGCCTACATAGTTTGGGAATGCATTCAATGCACTATCGAAGGATTGGAGAGGACCTAATCCTAACTTACCGTATTTTGACTGGGCAGATTGGCCCTGATTTGTCCTGGCTATTTAGTCCTGCTAGATTACCTGGTCTTCGCGGGCATTGTATGAAGCTGGACAAACCGCGATCCAATCGAGTTAGAGCGGAGACACGGTTATCGCGTTGAGTCATCGAGCCCTGAAACTCGCTTCCAGAAAATGTTGTCAAGGAAGCTAGGGTTAAGGTATTTGAGCGTCAACTAGATGCTATTGGGTGGCAACACGAAACCTTTCCTTTTTCCTGACTAATTCCCATCTTCATAATTCGATTCTATTTTCTGTAACTTCGCTCACCATTGGTAGTATCCTTTTCGTTTAAATGATTTCCCTTACTCTTTACCTTCGATTTTTCTTCCTCGTTTACTTACTTCACGTAAATGGCATAGCAGAAACAACTAATGCAAGGAACGTGGGCATTAAATTGGTGGACCAGGGTGCTTTTTCCGGTGTTATCGTTTGAGACCAATCAGGAAGTCGGAGCACCCCTATCGACTCCCGAATCAACGACTCGCTCAAGAACAAACACTTACAGAATTCATACTATCATTCCAGTCCCACCTGAAGTTGAACTTGAATCTGATCAATCCCTTATTCCTGCAGACTAGCACAGCTACAACGAAAAACAGCTTTAATGGGTTATTCCACAGAGAAGCCTGTTATTGTCTTGGTTGCTACTTTTATTGATCTGATGAGTCCAAATCTGCACAAAGGAATCATTTATATGATAGCTGCTCACGCTGACTTCATTGTAACCTACCGTACCCCGGTTCATGATCCTATTGTCTGCTAAGATTTCCTTTTTCGTGATGGTAGGTATCCGGTTCCAAGTCGCCCTCGGACCAATTAACCGATTCGTCAGCTGTTTGTGGTAAAGGAAGTTGCTCAGAACCAGTTATTGGTTCATCGGGTGACACGGAATCTGACCTCTGCATTCGTTGGTTCCATGAGGCTTGCACTGTGTTGAATAGACAGCAGGATATGCTACTAGAAAACAACGATGATTATAATAATGGCTATAATTGCCCTAATTGTGTTAAGCACAAAGCATATCGTCTAGTCCCAAATGACGAATTTTAAAGATTACTGGATAGAGTGGGTACCCTTCTATGGTTGTTTAGTTCTTTAGAGATGGTTGATCAAATCGTCGTAAGTCGACGTGCAGGAGTTCTCGGAACAAGCGTGCGTTTAGACGACTGCATAGATAGTACGGCTCGAAGGATTCACTAACTCTTGAGGCGGCGTCTGAAAATAATGGACATTCTGACGTTATATTGAACTCAAAGCGTATCTGCAATGGTAAAGCGGCGTAAGATACAGAAGTCGATCAGTACAATCAAACCCAAACTAAAAGATGTAGCGGTGAGCTCTGTAGATACTCCGTCCCCGGTAACGGAGGCAAAAAACTCCTCGACCTCATTGCCGGAATCCTTATCATGTGCACCTGCTGTTCCTATTATGAAGTATATGAACTCGGGCGCTGCGCCGGCCACTGCCACAGTGACGCAGGCTGTAAACTCCCCTCGTCGTAGTGCTGCATTGAAGGACAGCAGCGTTATCTTTAGGAATATCGCGATGGCCTTTGCGGCTCTTCCGAAGGATCGTATGTTTGACAACCTACATTTGTTCAAACTTTGCGTTCCTAAACTACTTCCACCCGGGTTTCCTGGGGTTACGATTATAAAACACACTAGGTTTTGGAACATATGGGGTGACAGTACTAAAAGTAGGCTCAGTCTATTGCGTGTGGTCCTATCTACACCGGGGGAGCGCCAAGCTATTTTGCGCTTCGCCTTTAAACTAAAGGGTTCCGGAGTGAGTATACAGCCGGATCCACCGTTAGCGGATAGGATAAAGCTTAAGGAAGCCATCAAAAACCTCAAAGCGCGTCGAGAAGCTGGCGAGGTTTGATTTCGGTGGGTTTTCGGGTGGTGAGCCGACGGCCCACTTCCGCCCTGCCAGAGCCCATTCTGGTAACACACGACCCGGGGCTCTCCATACCAGACATTTTCACACAGTTCTCAGTAATGTGGGTAGCCTGCGAAACAAAATTTGTGAAGTTGGGGTCCTAATAGACAACGCCCATCCTGATGTACTCGCGTTCACTGAAACATAGTTGTCTTCTGACGTCATAAACAGTGAATTATACGTTTCGGGCTACGCAATACTGAGAGTTGACCGTCCATCTGATCGCCCTGCATATCAGATGTGGTGTAAACGTCTCAAAAGCACATACTTTTAAGTCAGCTGATAGAGTTGTTGAAGCTCTTACAGTTGAAGTCTGTACTAAGTCAACGCAACTTAAGTGTGCTGCTGTATAGCAGTTTCATTGACTTCATCCGCACTCACTCTGCGAACACATCACCGAAGTTAATTGGCATGACCTACCTTATGAGGCAGCAACAGAAGGGTTGGCTGCCGAGCTTGTCGACTTGACACTGGTAGTACTCTTACACTAATGTGTTGATCGACCCACCAGGTACACGGACGGTCACGCTCTTGGATCTAGTTTTCGCAAAGTCGGTTGACTTTGTGAGTGACCTTGAGTATGGTCCCCCTTTGGGGGCGAGTGATCCTATGTGTTTGTCATCCAATTGTGCTGTCATTAGACTACGATTCACGCATGGTCCGAACTCCGAACATTCGGCACGCCGACTTTCAGTCTAGTAAAGCCAAGGATTTAAGTTCCCCATGCATCTTGCCGGATGATGATATACAGACGGCTTGGGATACGTTCAAGTCTTTCCACTCTAATATATCCCACACCCACAGGCCTTTTTCGGTGAAGATTGCCAAAGCAAAGCCACCATGGTTGGACTCAGTCGCACACCAGCTAATGAATAGACGGGCGAGGTGCTGGCGGATCTACCGGAGAGTTCTCTCGGAATGTAATTTTCGGCGTTCTCGTGAAGCGAAACCGCTTGCAAGTCAAGTACGAACTACTAGACTTAGCATGAGATGGAGCTGGCTAACAGCCTCCGCAAACCTCAAACGATTCTTCGCCTAGGTCAAAAGGCGTAGTAACGTCGGCTCCTCTATCCCAGTGTTATTAGGCAGCGACGGCGCCACTGCTAACATTGATCACGAAAAAGCCTGTTTATTCAGTCCACAGTGTGCCGGGACTTTTGTTCGAGATGAGCAGTTGCCGCATGTTGACTTAGCGATGGGAGTCCCAAAGGACTATTTAAATGACGTCTCAATCTCGGAAGAACAAGTTCTTTATCTTCTTCAGGGGCTAAATCCTGTTAAATCCGCTGGGATGGATGATATATACAAAAAGCTTTTGTAAGAACTCGCAAGCGAGGTAGGTGGCCCAATGACACGTTTGTTTCAGTTATCACTTAGCAGATACTCCTTTCCCAAGGACAGCAAGGATGCTATCGTCTGCGTGATTTTTGAAATGGGCGACAAGCAACTCCCTGCCAAGTGTAGACCGGTAAGTTTGACAAGCGTACTGGTCAAGTTATTGGAGGAGTTGGTTAGGGACGTGCTCGGAAACCACTTGCGGGAGTTTGGTCTGCTCAGTCCACTTCAACATGGCTTTCGCCAGGGTCACTCCACCGCGTTCCTTGAAAGGAGAGAGATGTATGTTCGTGTTGGGTCTAGTTTGTCTTTCCGTCAGTCAGTCTTCAGTGGAGTCCCGCAGGACTCGGTGTTTGGCCCACTGTTATTTTCTCTGTATGTCAAAGATCCCCCCAAACTGCAGATGACCTAAAATTTTGACACACAGTGCCCGACCTTGATGGACCCTGGACACTGCAACGGGCCCTCGATAAAATTGGGGAGTGGACTGCCCTGTGGCGGTTACCCATAATTTATGCAGTGTTTCATTTTAGAATTAGGGTCAAATGGCCCCTAAACGCGTTAGCTGCTAGGCGGAAATGAACTACAGCATGTTTCCCAACTGATACACCTAGGGGTCACATTGTCTTTAGAACTTAAATCCAGTGGGAACTGGAGGCAAGCTACGTGAAAGGGTTTCAGAATATTGTGTATGATCCGCAGGGCATTCGGGACCATCAGGGGCGATATGTTTGTCAGGTTATTCTGTCTTTGTCAGGCCAAACTTAGAATGCTGCATCCAGATTTGTCCACCTTGCATATTCAGGGACATGATGCCAGTGGAGGGAGTGTTGAGAGTTGGAACCGAAATGATTCATGGACTACAGAAGCTTTCTTACCCAGAAAGATCCCTTGAGTTGGGAATGTTCTCAATGCATTATCGTCGTCATCCAGGCGACCTGATCTTGAACTAGCGCATGGTTGCCGGTAAAATCGGACCCGAGTTATGTGGGCTTTTCCAACCGGCTCGGCTTCCATCTCTCCGAGGTCACTCGATGAAGCCACACAAACTACGATCGGATGGAGTCCGGGCGGACTTCCATTTATCCCGCCGAGTGGTAGATTTCTAGAATACACTGCTCAAGAATGTGGTATCGGCACCAACGGCGGTAGAGTTCGAACACCGACTTGACGCTCCTGGCCTTCAGTTCTTAACTTTTCCTTTCACAGCTTAGCTTATTGGTCTCTGACCTTTTGGTTCTTAACGCTCCACTTCCGTACTTCCGTTTCTTATTTTACGTGACCGGTGCGGCGGGGACTGCTAATGCAGGTGGCGTGGGTATTAATTGGTTGACCGTGGTGTGATTCAAGTTCAAGTTCAGTTGGGATCGGAACGATAGGATAATCCCGTAAATGTTCCTTCTTTTGCGTATCGTTGGATCGGGAATTGATAGACCTGCTTGAGTTGTTGAAATGCCTAAAACAAAGACCGCAGATACACTGTCCAACCAATTACTGCCCAGATTCTCCCGCACGGCAGTCGCTGCCAGGCCGGTTTATGTGAGGTAAGAGTGAAGGGTAAGCTAAGAAAACAGGAAGAAGAATGTCAGATAACGGTAATACCAAGGTAGAAATTAAAGAAACGAACAGGAAATTGAAGGTACAAGTCGGTTAGGAGAAGGGGAAGGTTTGTACTGCCATCCAAAAGTATCTAAATGACGCTCGAAATCCTCAACTGTAGACTCCCTAACGATGTGCTCCGGAAGTGAGTTCCAACGTTTAATAACCCGGTGCGATAAGCGAGTTTCCGTCCTTACCCGGTCAGAACGCAGTTTGTGTAGCTTCAACGGGTGACCTCGGAGACTACGCAGCTTGGCGGTACTAAATAGACAGGACAAGTCTAGACCGATCTTACCCGTTAGAATACGGTAAGTGGGGATCAAGTCTAACCTAACTCTGCGGTAGTGTATTGAATACATACCCAAGCGAAGCAAACGTTCAGAATACGTTTGCCCCCGTACTCCCTACACTAACCTTGTACCCAGTCTCAAAACCCTCTCCAGTTCTATTTTGTCCCTTACAAGACCATGTTGACAAGCCTGGATACAGTATTCTAAGTGGAGTCGCACAAAAGCTGAGAACAGCTTCACAAAGAGATCGGCCGTTAGGACCCCGAAGGAGTGGAGAATAAAGTGCAACATACGGAACCCTCTACAAACAGCCTTGCTCTAATTGTCTCCAGAGTGAAGCACTGAAGTGTGGACGATACTCAGAGCAACCTGCTGAGTGACAACAGGGACTTCACTCCAACCAAGTACGTAGCGCGTGGGGGGACTAGCACCTCCAATGCGGAGGACAGAACACTTCGCCTGATTTATAGGCACCAACCATAAGGTTGACCAATGTCACAGTTTAAAAAAGGGACCCTGAATCACCTCAGTCATCATCATCATCAACAGCAGTACATCAGCCATCTGAACTGATGCTTCGCTGCCATACAACCATGATGACCTATGAAATAAAGAATAAGAAGAGGGAGAGAAAGGGGGACTTACCTGAAAACCTTAATGCCCTAAGCAAACATTCAGGGTCAAGGCGCCTACACCTTGTGTAGACAACATATCGTCACGAACAGCTGGCTATCAAGCAAAGAGCCCCAGAGGATATCCACAATATTCCAGGGCTTGAAGTAATCAGCAAACAATAGCGACGGTTCTTCAAGCTCCTGGGGTACGTCCCTGACATAAATTGTGAAAAGCAGCAGCTCTAGAACTGAGCCCTGCGGAACGCCACTAAGAACAGCATGTCTAAGCGAAAGGCTACGCCCCACGCGTATACACTGTTCTCTCCTCTCTAGGAAAGTAGACACCTACTTAAGGGCGTCTCCAGATAACAAATACCACCCCAACTTTAATGAGTCGTTGATGTGGGACAGTATCAAAGGCTTTCGAGAAGGCAACGAAAAGCACGTCGATAGCGTGACTGTTGTCTATTGCCTCAGCCCAGCTTTCACGGGCTACAAGTAAATTTGTCAGACACGAAAAATCCCTTACGGAATCCGTGCTGTGCCGCAATGAGAAGGTTAAACTTAATCAGATGATTCTCCACCGAATCCCTGACCAATTTTTCAAACTTAACTACTACGCTTATCAAGCTGACAGGCCGGTACTTCGCGGGTAGAGCTCGGTCACCGCCCTTAAAAATCGGACAGATGATTGCCTTCTTCCATTCCGAAGATAATGCACAGCTATCAAGCGATATTGTCAACATGAATGTGAGAGGGCCACTTAGCTCAGCGCCCAATTCTTGCATCAGCTTCGGATGAATTGAATCAGGGCCAGAAGCTTTGGAAGGACTTTGCCCTTGCAATAGCCGAGGAGTTTTGTCTCCGTTATGCTGATTTCAGTTAGGCAAGAGTCCTCCTGGACTTTTGCGACCAGCTCAACCTGAAGTAGAGGCCTCACGAGAAAAGACACCAGTATACTTTTCGCTAAGTATACAAGCCATAGTCGGTATGCCCACGGGTCCCGTTTGCTCGTAGTAAAGCCGGTATACACGAGTTTTACTGCTGCCTCTCCATACGTAGGCAAAGAAGTTTGGATTTATTGCGGCTGCGTCAGCCAAATCCTTCTCGTACTGAAGACGAAGAGTCCTAAGATGTTGTTTACATTTATTTTTAACCGCTCGATAGCTTTCGTAGGTGCTGGTTGAAGCAGAATGGTAAGTTCGTCAGCACTTAGAGCGCTTCCTGAGCAGGTGTTTACCTGCATGATCTATCCAAGAAGATTGCGCCCATGTCACCCGTCTCTAATGAGTGGGATTTGGGGAGCAGAGATCTCAGAGATGTATGCCTTGTATGCCGGCATAACTACACTCGTCTTCCAGTCGACAGGTAGTCGACCAGCTTTAAGACAGAGCTGAAAAATTTAACAAAGTGGTGCGGTGATGAATTCTGCTACCATCTTGAGAATATGGGGCTGTGGCTCATCTGGGCCAGGTGAGGAACCTGAATACAGTTCTAGTAGTAACTTCAAGGTAGCACCTGCATCTATATCAATATGTCCCAGAGGTACTGTATGTGCAAGTACATGGCTGTTTGCCAATGTGTCTCCTTTCTTGTATACTGAGGAGAACTGTAGAGCCAAGAGGTTAGCTTTAGCATCATCACCATAGACTAGTATATCTGACTAATTCGTAGACAAAGCAGGAATTCCACAGCCGAGCTTGGAAAATCTGTTAAGGTATGAAAATATTTTCTTTGGCCTAGAAAGGGATTGTTCAGCCAAGCTATGATCATATTGTTGTCTCTTTTCACATTTCTGCAGGGAGCAGAAGTTCCTGGCGGCCTTGTATTTAGAGTAGTCTAAGCGAGAAAGTTTGAAGTTATCCCATAGTTTTCGTCGATGTTTTTTTGTTGGCCTTGAGTTCTCGGTCGATTTAGAGGGGACCCTTAGAGAGAGGCCTGTTACTGTGAAATGGGACGACCTCAATGAGCAGCTTCAACTTGTAGAATAGATCGTTCTAAGTAAAATCGAGTTGTAAATGTTGTGGAACATTCCAGTCCAGCGTACTCGCAGCCGCCCTACATTCATTCATTCACTATACACGTCAGCTAAAGGTGGGAAACACCTCAGCTGCTGTGCCGCAATACATAAATGAAAATTGAAAATAAATACAAAAGTTGCATGCCAGCTGAGCTACCAGCAACGGATTGGCATCGTTCCGGTAAGCTACCACCTGGCTACTAGGCAAAAAATCATTGTGTTTTACGCTAAGAAATGAGATAGCAGTTGGAGGGGGGAGGCTAAAAGGGATGGGGATGGACAAAGAAACTCACATCAGGAACGCCACTGAGTTCGGCTCCTTGCCATGTCAGAAAGTGTATCCAGGCAAACGTGTTCACCGTCTTTTGGGCCCCAACCAGGGAACCGTGACGCTCCAACCGAAGCTAGCACAGAAGTGAGGGCCTTCATTCCTCTTGACCAAGTCATCGCTTGGCCACCCCTCCTCTTCTTTCATCCACATCCCCGGTGAGCAAACAACGCACGTCGTGGAAGTCGATGGGCTGGCATGCGCAACACGTGGCCCAGCCATCGGAGCCGCCCTTAGCTTAGGTGTGTCGGTTCGCCAGAAGTTTTGACGGTGTACAAGCCGGGCTCGAATAACTAGACGTTTAGTCCGTAAGAAGATCGTACAATGGTCGCTCTTACCAATGGGCTGTAGAATGGTCAGTTTCGAGACATCAGAGTCGGAGTAAGCACAAGATCTAGAGTGTGCGGAGTCTGGCCGGGAAGAAGCCGAGTGGGCGATGTCATATGCTGGGAGAGATTCGTTTTGAAGACAGTTTCAATGAGGCTAGCGTCAAAGGACTCAGGTGGAAGGCGGCAGTGCAGTAGGCCTCAATGGACATCCGGGGCAATGAAATCACCCGCAATAAGACAATCTCTGCGGTTTCCATGCGATTTTACAAAGTCTAGCACACAGACGCCTTGATCCCATGGGGCTTTGTAGACAACGCCAGCCATATGAGACTTGAAGCCATCATTGATCCTGCAACAGAGCAGCTCTGCGCCACCATCAGCGTCGCTGACAGCTACGAGATGGACTTTAAGATCCTCTCTCCAGTAGTGAACTACGCCGCCCCCAGCCTTCGTTCCAGAGCGGCCAGCACGGACAAGTTGGTATATTGAGATATAGACCTCGGGGTCGGAGATTTATGAAGCGAGCCAAGACCCAGTGAAGGCCAGCAGGTCAAGAAGCAGCTTTGAAGGGCGTACCTCGTCCATTTGGTTCCGGAGGCAGCGAATGTTTGCAACCATCAACTGTAGTTCATTCCCCGTCCTAGTTTTTATAATAAAACATAAATAAATAGATCGCCAGCTGCACGCCGTAACGGCGCTTCGCTGCCACGCGACCACCACCAGTCGCGCGTAGACTGTATATCGCGAGGACGCCCGCCCCTACGCGGATTCGAACCGGTGACCTTATAGTTGCAAACTAGACGTGCATACCACTCAGCCACCGGCCGACCCTTGTTTTTAGGTCCCACGAAGGACGAACAGTGGCTTCTAGCGGGACCTCTGTATTTTCTGCACTACCTGAAAATCCACTATGTGCAAGTTGATCTCGCCATTTGCTCAACAGGTTCGTAGTCCGCTAACTGTGTTCAGCATTTTGACTCGATCTTCTGGGGAGAGATCGTCAAATAAAAAAGAATTTTTCTCCCATGAGACGTGAAGTCCGTCCTAGGATACGGCGGCACTCTTTTTCATCCTGACAGACAACTTAGAGAGGACGGGAGTTGGCAGGGTCTTCTCACTTTCTTCCAAGGCGAAAGGCAGAGATAAAGTTAATCCCCTATCCCCCACCATGGAACAGAAGAGAGACCGTGTGTTTTAGGAATGTTTGATCGCCCTGTATTACTTCGGCTGGTGTTTCCGTATTAGACTCAGGAGCATGTACGATGATTAGACACCGCTCAAGGGAGGGAAGCTTGTTTCCGTCGGATATAGATGGTTCCCGTGTGCTGGGGTTAGCCTTGATCAGATCTTCCAGCTGTGTCATTTTGTTCGAAACCAATCGTAGCTGGGTTGAAGTAGGCTTCAGTGTTGTTTTGGACTTCGGCGTCCTTTAGAGGTCGTTTTGTGCACAGCTGTATTTTGGGTGACTGAAACTTTTGGTACGCCATTTTTCGCTACAATCATATTTTTTGGTTGTGGAACGCTGTCCCGTACCTCAGATTTTGACCCTGTCGCAGGAGAATCGGAAATGTGTCTAATACGCCGATAAGAGGTGTCCGCATCTGACAGAGTTGGATAGGGAGGTGTACGCTCGTCATCTGTGAAGACCCCACCCTCAGCTGAGCAGGATCACAGAGGGAGAGGCGGGCGATCGAAAAATGGGTGGATATTGCCCCCTGTAGCTCAGCAAATGTCACAGTGTAAGCTAATAACCGCTGAAGTTCAAGGTACAGTTCTGCGCTGACGCCACAACAAATGATATACGTCTGTCTAACCGTTACAAAAAGTGCAATGGAAAGCTTTGGAACGAGATGTGACGACCTTGCCACAGGACACGCATTTGGAAGACAACAATCCGAAGTACGTAACTAACAGACTAAAAATAGGCCCAAAATGTGCTTTGCGGTTTGTTACAGCAGCTTTGTTTCAAGTGGGATTGGGATAGTAGGACAAATTGCCTTGAATGTTCCTTCCTTGGCGCGTCGCTGATCCAGGGTATTATTCGTCCGCGATATCAGGAATTTAGAAGTCAGATCAGCGCGAATCACTCCACAGTCAATCAATTCATATCCACGCGATTTGCATTGGCAATCCCCGCCGCACCGGTCACATGAAATAAGCAACAGCAGTAAGAACATTAAGAACCAAATAGTAATAGATGTAATAATTTACTAAGGCAAATAAGCTTAGGTGAAGGGAAGTGGTAATAATTGAATGTCAAGGGCGGCAAGTCCATGCATTGTAACGAACATTCGATACCATTGTGGCGCGTGATCGAATTTGAATCGTTGCTTTTACGGCGTCTTTCTCCGTTTGCCTTCCAGAGCGCCATTCCTGTGCAGTTACCGAAGAATTACAAGAACCCGAAGAGAACGGTTAACTGTAACGCTTCTTTCATTCATTTTATGTTACACTGATTTCTTCTTATAGAGCCTACGTGTTGTTTACTAGAAGTTCCGTCCCATACCTGGGCTTCTTCCTGACCTGTATACTACAACTTGGCGACCCTGCCAGGATCAGAGAGTTATGCCGAAAATTGTGAATCAGTCTGACGCTGAGGAACAGTCGCCTGTTACGGATCCTGCGTGGAGAATTTCTTCTGCCCTAGAATCCTTGTCTGAAGCTCTGCAGAAGATGACAGTGCACGCCGCACCGGCCCCGTCTGCACCCTCGTTACCACCTCCCGAAAGCTTTTCACTGGGCATACCCTACTCGAGGTGGGAAAAACAAGTGCAATCGTACTTAAAACTTTTCCCTGCTTCACAACACGTTGCAGTTGTCATGTCCTTGCTTTCTGGCGAAGCTTTCGATATGGTGGCCGATAGTAACCTCCTAGAAGAAAACGTCACGGCAGAGACCTTTGCCGCACTTCGTTGCCTTCTGGACCGACCCGGCTTGCCCGATGAACTTCGTCGAGCATTCCACGCGAGGTACCAAAAACCTGGGGAACGTATTGAAGCCTATGTACGGGAGTTACGCAGATTAGCCGAAACTGCATTCGCGGACGAATCATAAGGCGAAAGAAACAAGCGCACCCTGGAACAGCTTCTCGAAGGAGTTCAGACCCCTTCCGTCAAGAGGGAGTTCCGCCTGCGTCGTCCCGCATGTCTTGAGACAGCTGTACAAGTGGCGGAGCAGTTGGAGTTGGTTGACGCGGCGATGGAAGCCCCGACTTATTGGTGCGGTGCCTTGAGGAGCCACGACCACCCCAACCTTATATCCGGAAAGAGAGCAGTCTAGTATACGTCTCAACGAAGCCGCGGCACAAGGCCTACTATGCGGCCAAACTTTGGAGGACCGCGATATCAGCCAGGTGGATACGGGAATTACAGACGACCCCGCAGCAACAGGCTTTTGCAAGGTGAGTGCGACTGTGCACGGTCTGAATTTGTACCCGCTGTTGTTTGTACTTCGTCCGCAACACCAACGTTGACCTTAGAAGTACGGGTTGGGGACGTCCCACTAGTAGGCTTGATTGATACTGGGGCGTGTAAAAGCCTACTTAGGTACAATGTCGTTACAATGCTGACGGACTTCGTTAGGGCACCTTGCCGCTACCGTTTGACTGCAGCCAACGGCGAACCTCTCACCGTCCGGGAATCTATCACTGCGAGACTGGATATCGCCAACGAAAAGTTTAACCACGAGTTTGTTTTCGCTGATAGGATACCGTTTGCTGCAATCATTGGTATGGATGTTTTGAGCCGTTTGAAATGTCGACTGGACTTGGGAAATTGTCAGCTGATCACGGATAAGTGTACTACATTTCTTAGATCGTGCAGGAACGATATGTTAGAAGCTTTTGCAATTTGTGAGGACATTTCTAACAGCGAACAATGCATGGACACGTTTGTCCGTTCTCTCCATCTTCCCACTCACGATCAGACACGAGAAAAACTTAGAGATGTGTTGCGCCAGCACTTAGATGCATTCGCGTGGGCAGCCGAAGACCTAGGCCGGACCAACGTGGTAAAACATCAGATAGATACTGGGAACGCACCTCCGATCAGGACTCCCCCGCGGCGGATCCCGATACACTGGCAGGGAGAACTGCAGAAGCTCATTGAGGAAATGCTAGAAAAAGGTGTTATACGTCCCTCTACATCTCCCTGGGCAGCTCCGGTTGTCTTAGTGAAGAAAAAGGACGGTAGCTTTCGGCTGTGTGTTGACTATCGACGTCTGAATGGGGTCACTCGAAAAGACGCGTTTCCTCTTCCTAGAATCGACGATCTCTTCGACCCGCTCGGAGGCTCAGCTTACTTTAGTACGTTAGATCTGGTATCTGGTTATTGGCAGGTAGAAGTTGATGAGAGCGACAGGGCGAAGACGGCGTTTGTTGTTCCGTCGGGCCTTTATGAGTTTCAGACGATGCCTTTTGGACTATCGAACGCCCCCGCCACCTTTCAACGCCTCATGCAGAAGGTTCTGCACGAATTAATCCCCCATAAATGTCTCGTTTATTTGGATGACGTCATCGTGCATGGAAAAACAAAGGATGAACACTTAAACAACCTAGCGGAGGTGCTAACGTGCTTAATAAAGGTGGGCCTCAAACTCCAACCGACAAAATGCCACTTTCTACAAAAGAAGTTGCCTATCTTGGACATATCATTTCTGAGACGGGCATTCGGACGGATCCTCGTAAGACAGAACAGGTGAGAGCTTGGCCAACCCCCACTAGTGTCGAGGAATTACGCAGCTTCTTGGGGCTGGCTTCGTACTACCGCCGTTTCATAAAAGGCTTCTCAGAGGTCGCAGCACCTTTAAACGCGCTGTTACAAAAAGGTTGTATTTTCGATTGGAGCGTTGAATGTCAAGCGGCTTTCGACCGACTACGTGATTCCCTCTGCACTAACCCTGTTCTTGTCTTCCCAGACTTGTCGGCACACGCTGGGGAGTTCGTTCTGGATCCGGATGCAAGCAACCAGGCGATTGGAGCTGTGTTATCACAGAAAGGGTCAGATGGTCGGGAGAGAGTAGTGTCTTACAGCAGTCGGACTCTTACCTCAAGAGAAAGGAACTATTGTACAACCAGAAAAGAAATGTTAGCACTAGTATTCTTCATAAAGCAACATCGCCATTATCTGCTGGGGAGGAAGTTTGTAGTACGGACAGACCACCAGTCTCTCAAGTGGTTGCAGAATTTCAGGGACCCCGAGGGGCAAATCGCTCGTTGGCAACAGCAAATTACAGGAGTATGATTTTGAGTGTCACCACCGGCCAGGCAAACAACATGGCAACGCGGACGCGCTGTCCAGAATACCACTCCGCGACCACGGCGATTGTCCTTCGTGTATCACACAACACGTAGCGCTAGTTAACCTCCAAGGAGCTGAGTACGGTCGTTGGCAAGAGGCACAAGCTTCAGACCCAGACATCTCACTTAGCTACGACAAACTACGCTCAGGTGGTGATAAACCGACTCCGAAGGAGATGGAAGGGAAAAGCTATGAAGCTCGGTGTTTGTGGGCGATGTGGGACAGGCTCGCGATTGAAGAGGGGGTGCTATTGTTTGATTTCGGCCCAACATACGTTCGGAGAGTCGTTGTTCCGCAACCCTTAGTAACCGAAGTGCTCTCGGAGCTGCGTCAACAACTGGGACACGCTGGAGTTAACAAACTCGAGACCGCAGCACGCCGCCGATTTTGGCGGCCGCATCAGCGAAGGGATATAATGAACTTTTGTCAAACGTGTGAGAGTTGCGCGACGTTCAAGAGTCCACGAATAGCCCACAAGGCACCGCTGCAATCTGTAACCGCAGGTTATCCGAACGAGATTGTGGGAGCCGACCTCATTGGTCCTCTACCGGAAACACCGCGAGGGAATCGATACATCCTAGTCATGGTGGATTATTTCACCAAATGGTGCGAAGCCGTGCCGATCGCGCAAGCTGACACCGTCACCGTGGCAACAGCGATGACAAACCATTGGGTTTGTCAGTGGGGAACACCGGGACAGCTGCATTCGGATAGAGGGTCCTGTTTCGAAAGCTCGCTGGTGCAGGAAACCTGCATAGTGTTGGGTATTGATAAGACGCGAACGACGGCGTATCACCCTCAAGGTAACGGACAAGTGGAACGCACGAATCGGTCGTTAAAGTCGTTGCTGAGAGCCTTCGTAGACCAGAACATTTACGATTGGGATATTTTATTACCTAAGTGCTTGCTGGCATATCGAAGTACGGTCCACTCATCTACGGGGCAAACGCCATCTCTTATGTGGACGGGAAGAGAAGTTCGGCTTCCTACAGACGTCCGACTACCTATATAGCAACGTCTGTATCCGTCTGTAACCGACTACGTCAGTAGACTTCTCGACTCTATTCGACAAACGCATCAGGCTGCGCGCTTTCATTTGGCGAACGCCCAACGACGGCAAAAGGAATACTACGACAAAAAGGTTTTTGGCGTTCCGTTGAAGACAGGCGAGCTCGTGTATTTGCATCAGGCATCAACGACGGGGATACCAGCGAAGCTACATCACGAATGGTCAGGTCCTTACTTTGTGCAGAGAGTAATATCTGATTTGACTGGTGTGATTAAGGATCCAAACAACCCCAGTGCAGAGCCGATGATTGTACACTTTAACAGGCTTAAACCATTTCGTAGTGAAACTGACCACCCAGGCGGGGAACTCCACGAGGAAACACCGACAGAGATAGGGGCTGAAATAGAAGTACCGGCTGAAGGAGGCTACGGTGTGGCAACGGGGACTTTGCATACTTAGAGGGGGTGCGGTGTAACGAACATTCGATACCATTGTGGCGCGTGATCGAATTTGAATCGTTGCTTTTACGGCGTCTTTCCCCGTTTGCCTTCCAGAGCGCCGTTCCTGTGCAGTTACCGAAGAAGGACAAGAACCCGAAGAGAACGGTTAACTGTAACGCTTCTTTCATTCATTTTATGTTACACTGATTTCTTCTTATAGAGCCTACGTGTTGTTTAATAGAAGTTCCGTCCCATACCTGGACTTCTTCCTGACCTGTATACTACAGCATAATCCTTGGTTTCTGGCGCGCGGTTTGAAAATTTGTAATATCCTCTGGAAACTTCTTCTTCCAATTCGGCTTAGAAGTGTATTATAAAGAGACTGAGTGCGAAAGCTTTACTCATTTCCATCAAATATTTGATCGCTGTCATCAAGACACATTCCTCCGACGGACGGTCCTGACTCGACCTGGTCCATTCGCAGTCCTAGACGCTATCCAGCTACCGCTTTCCTTTTGTGTGCCAGTTTTTATTTGGCGAAAACAAACGTACCGTAATCGCCTTGTATCGAAACATTGTAGTTGGCAGCACGAAGGAGGATACTTGATTAGTCCATCTCCATGTGATCTAAGAAAGCTCCGAAGTGCCCATTTTATCGGAATCTGTCCTGTCGCTGATTTTCGCGTCAAAAATATCGCTGGAAACTTGCTTTAGGCCAATGTCCCCGCGAATAAACTTGCTCTTCGATCGCTTGTTTTCAGCGAGCCTTTGGATAATTACTTGTCATTTTTAAACTGGACGATAGCCAGCTACCCCTCGCTTCTTGTGCGCTGTTTTCCATTCCTCAAAGGCGGATTTACCTGGTTCGATTCTTGGGCTCAGTTCCGTGTAGTTGGACTGAGCAGTGGATCTTCAGTTCTCATTTTATCTGTGGTTGCTCTCTTGCAAGAATCTTTTTGCTATATCCTTGGCGTCCATTTTGGCTTTATGACGTGGCGAGTCCATTACAATTCACTCGCGTCATACTTGGTCTTTCCGGCTGGCGCTCTCGTCTCTCGCAGAGCTTGTCACCGTAAACTGGTGCATCACTTTCTGCTTCCCTGTTACTTTCAATTTTTTCTCTCAAGCCACTCCGTCGCGATGATTGCCAATCACTGCCTTAACCCGCCATGTCCTCTTTCCGACGACTCTGTGGTCCCGTGTGGCAAAGCGTTGTGTCTAAAAGCGGTTACAGATTGGTCCGGGGGCAGAAAGCGCGAAACTGTAACGGTTGTTTTCATAAGACCTGTACTAGCTCGTACACAGTTTGCTCTTCTGTCCAGTAGCGAGAGTTTACTCTACGCTTGTAGTGACTGGTGTGTGCGTTGGACTGAGCATTACAAGCCAGTAAACAGCTGATTGTTTCTCCAGAAGCTTGATGTCACTGCGGGCCACGCAAGACAGGAAGGTTGCGTGTAATGTGATGAGCCTAGCAAACGCAGGATTTCTCTGTCAGGAGACAGTAGAAGACACTGGGAAGTTGTCATTTCCTGCACCCGTATCTCCACCTTAAACTGTCAGTATAACTGTTAGCGACGACCCTATTAATAACGAACCCACAGAGAGGGTGTTTGACTCGGCTGTTAGCGTGGGAGAGTAGCAGGCTTCTGCCCTTGTCAAAAGAAAGCGAAAGTGGGTTAATAGGAGGCAAAACTCAAGGCAGATGTGAGAGTTCCGTTGGGTGCCCTATCCTCCCTCCCCTTATCTTCTACTACTACGTAATCGCTACGGCTGGAATCATCTACGACAGTAACGTCTGTAACAACGGGTGCTAAACTGAAACCAACGACGTCCACGGAACCTCCGGTAATTATTCCTCCTCGCAGAGACTCTCAAACCGGCTGCTGTGTTCATTTCAGCAAAGCCACTGAGTGTTCGGCTGTCCTTCCAAAATACCGTATTCTGGATGCCCTACATTGGCTTAGAATATGCATTACCAAAAACCCGCCGCTGGCTTACTCGACTTGACTGTGCCCAAACTAACCAGACTCGGTAGCTTTTCAGCTGACAGGTCTCTCCTGTTTTGTTGCGAGTAGTTCTCTCCACGCCAGAGGAGCGCCAACCAATTCTGCGTTTCGCTTTTAAGCTCAAGGGCACTAGTGTCACTGTGCACTGGACCATCCTTTGGCGGATATTCGGAAATCGCGGAAGCTGGGAGATACCTTAAAGCTGGCCGTGAAGCAGGAGAAAATTGTCTGCGTTTTGTGGGTTTTCGGGTGGTGATCTTGCGCTTTACTTCGGCCCTACCAGAGCCGGTTCTGGTGGCGCACTATCCCCGACTCACAGTGCTACATCCCTTCAGATGCTCTTAGACACTGTGCGTAGCCTGCGAACCAAGCTGTGGGAAGCCGGCGTCCTTGTCGACGACTGCCGTCCAGATGTTCTAGCATTCACTGAAACGTCGTTGTCCACCGAAGTCACGGACAGTGGAGTTCGCTTGCCAAGCTACGTAATTCTGTGGTGTGGCTGAACCTCAGATCGGCGCGGAGGTGGCGTTGCTTTGGACGTTATCTTCATACCTTTTGTCCCCAAGAAGTATAGTTTTTAACCGCTAGACGGTGCTATGGATGCACTCGCAGTTAGCCTGTGTATTACCTCCGAGCAAGTTAAGGTTGTGCTGGTCTATAGAAGCCCCGACAGCGTTGCTAAGGGTCTCGCTGAGTTTCTCTGTGATCATAAGGCAACTTGATGTTTATGGATTGAGGACTTTAGTCCTCCCGACTTTGACAGACAGAAATTTTCCTGCGACGCTTTTACAAGTCGTACGGCTGCCAAACTTTCTCTAACTGGCCTTGCATGCTCCCTGCGCCAGTTTAGCGATCAGAACACTAGATTCGTAATGGGTAAAATCCCGTCCCACTTGGAAGTGATCTTCGCCACATCCAATGATTTCGTCAAGGATATTGGATACAACCCACCTTACGTTGCTAGTGACCACCCATGTCTCTCATTTGAGTGGCCCTTAGTCGTCAAACTAATGATTGTCCCGACCAAGTTCCAATATATGGCGCGCGGACTTCCACACAATGAACGCCAAGGCTGAAAAGTCGCCTTGTATCCTGTTGGAAAGTGACGACATGCAAACGGCCTGTGACAGATTCAAATCATACTTGTGCGAGCCAGCTCTCCCCCATATACCACTGCCTGGCAGGAATAAAACTAGAGTAAGCCAAGCTCACTTGATTCTGCTGTGGGAAAACAACTTAACAGCCGTTCCAGATGTCGGCGTACTTAATTGTGAGCTCCTTCATCGTACAACTGCATACGCTACCGAGGTTTGAAATGCGTTCAGGCAGCATCTTTGAGGTGCTCGACTTTAGCAGGAAGTAGTGCTTGCTCGTATAGAATTATCAAACCCAAACGGTTCTTATGGTAGGTCAAAAGGCGACGCAACAGGAACTCGTGCACCCAAGCGTTGTTTGACCCTGACGGCTCGGTTGATGTTACAGAGCACGAGAAATCTTCTTTGCCCGAGAGAATGCCGGGTTTATTTTCCAGATTCGCAGCTGCCGCATATCAGTCTGCAAGGAAACTTTCTGAGTGATCCCACTTGGAGGAGGTTGTCATAACGGAGCCTAAAGTGCTCCGGCTTCGGATGGAATTAAATCTCAATAAAGCTGCCGGTGGGGATGTTATTCGGCCCAAACCGTGGTACGAGGTAGCTGCTGAACATTGTCCTCCGATTACAAAACTGCTTGTGCAGTCTCTATGCAGCAGTCCTTTACTCACTGACCGGAAGGAAGCTATTGTTTGACTTAGGTATGGTGACAATCTACACCCTGATACCCATAGCCCGGGCAGTGTGAGGAGCGTGCTGGTCAACTTGTTGGATCAACTGGTAAAGGACGTTTCGAAGGACACCTGAGAGCGTTTGATTTGCTTAAGCTCTTTCAGCGCAGATTGCATAAGCGCAATTCTAGCCTTACTAATTTGTTAACGGCTCTTGAACACTGGACAGAAGCCGGTGATAGCAGGAAGGCAATAGCACTGCTGTACATGGACGTTTCAAAAGCTTTTGACACCGTTCCACATCCCAGCGTTTTGTACAACCTGAACGCCCACAGTATTTCTGTACCATTCTTCCGACGGATTGCACCTATCCTAATTGCCAGGGAACAGTGTGCGCGGGCTGTTACCAGTCTGTCCGTCCATTAATGTGCTCTCCGTAGCATCCCGCAGGGTGCACTGCTTGGCCACCCTCCTCTTCACTTTTAGATTTGTGCCCCACCCGATAAATTGGGTGTACAACCCTATGTTTGCGAATGACTTGAGACCTGGTTCACAATAGACGATCCGATTGTTCCTCTGACCATACATAGGGCCCTGGATAGACTTTGGGACGGTCCCATTTTGTGGCAGTTGCCCGTCACTTTAGCGGAATTTTCGGTTTATTTAGGAAGTATGGGACAAACGACAGGGCCCGGTTGGACCCAACCGGTCATGAGAACAGAAGCAGAAATTGTCTCATTCACCTGCACCTGCATGGAGCGGTCGTTTAGACAGTCGGAGATCCCAGACAAGAGATTCCCAGAAACACCGATTCCTAGGAGTTACGGCTTCGCCAAAAGCTTTGCTGAAGTCAACGAACACAACGTCCAAGCGGTTTCCGGGGTCTAGCGACCTTACCCAGGTCGCCTTAGCAAGGCTCAATCTCGAGGTGCATGGGCTTTTCGGAACCGGTGCTGTGTGTAAGAAATGAAATTATGTCTCCTAAGCTGAAGCTTTACAGCCTGTTTTAGGACCTGTTCCATAAGATTAAACATGATTGATCTCAAACATGTTGGACGATAATTGGCTGGATCATGTCGTCTTCCACCTTTGTAGCTGGGTTAGACGATCTCCACTTTCCAAGGTCACGGAAGGCTGCCAGCTTCTAGGGAGCAGCGAAAGACTTAATATATGGGTCAAGCTAAGTACTCCGCCAAATTCCTTAGGAACAAAGGATGCAATCCAGCAGGGCTTGGTGAGCTGTACGGATCTAAGTCAAGTAGAAGTTGCATCACAGATTCAGTTGTAATATCTACTTAAGCCAAGGGGATGGAAAGGTGGTTACAGCTCTGCGACTAAATGGTGTTTCTTTCGAGTAAACGGAAGCGCATTGCTTCGCAACGTGACTAGCTTTCTGACCGTCCACGTGAAATAAAGCTAGTTGATCACAGGAACACAAAGCAGGGGTGCCATTAACAGCTCTAATGCGTTTTTCAAGTGATGGAAGAGCATTTTAGGCACGATGATGGAGCGTTATTCCAGGAATAGTACGTATTAATGGCGGTTCTGACGCTACATCGCGCTACGAACCTTTCTGACAGTCTTGTGGTGACAGAACTCAGGTTCTGATTGAGATTTCCTAAACCCGTCCAACAATTTGCGCCTTCAAGTTATAGTTGACCTCAATTCCCCACCTATCCAAGATGGACGTCTAGTGAAAGGCTATAGATGGATGGAAGGAACGACTTGCTCAATTAGCGACGTCATTTTGGAGTGTACAAGATTTCACGCGTCGTGAAGGGGAATGTGTTCATGGATGACCCAATCCGTAGCGCTTGTGGTCGCTTTCAGACGAAGTGAATCGGCGAGCCAGAAATCTTGTCGGTGACCACGGGGCTATGGAGCTTGTGACGGCCAGTCCGGTGGAACAAAACAACACAATGCTCGCTCTTGCTTATGGGATGAAAAAGCAGTTAGGTTCCCGACAACCGAATCTGCCAGGGAGGGCACGAGATCGAGGATGTGCGGAGTCTGGTCTGGGAAACTACTAGTGAGCGGCAAGACATGTTAAACAAGGCTGCAGTCGAGAATGAGTTTTTGCAATGGGGCATCGAAGGCTTCCGATCGGTGATTACAAAGCAGTAGATTCCAATCGACATCCGGTGCCATGAAAGCCTCCAATCTTATGCAAGCCTTGAGCCCAGTGTGCATCCATATCGAGCCCAACAAGCGCCCTCCGGCGCCTGATGGCGCTCTGCAGACGACACAAACCGAGAGCTCTGCATCCGTTACGAACGCGGCACCAGTGTGCCTCTAAATTGTCATGATGCTCCCTCATAGCTTCAACTAAATGCACTTTGAGATGTCTTCCAGTAGAGAATACTCTACCAAGTGATCTCACTCCATTCCGATCGGACCAGGATTGGTGATATCCAGGGATGGATACTTCCTATTCCGTGCTATCTGAGAATAGGCAGGTGTTACACTCAACCGAAATCAGAACAACAGTATTTTAAATGGAAGTTTAGTAGAAGTAAGGACAATGGTACATCGGCAGTCCACACTGGGTGGACATCAACTGTTTTGGTTTTTGCAGTCCACACGTTTTAGCTAAGCACACTCTTTTTGAACCAATCAATAAGCGTCACTGGTTTGTCGGGAGATGTGCACTCACGCACTAACGCGCATTATGCGGCTCCACAGGCTAGGTAGTGCAACTTGACCTTGACGCGCTCAACCTCTGCATCACATCTCCCACCTTTAGTTGGTGCTTTCCAGCCTGGAAACGATCGACCGGTCGGCGCCGGCGCTCAGAGCGTCGCAATTGTGACTCAACTACCGGTCAGCGTCAGGCACGTGCCTGTCGTTCGATGCTTGAGCCGGCTGCTCTGCCTTGGCAACTGTTTCTGTGTCGGACAATCTCGGACGCACGTGATCTAAGTGGCGTCAAACGATCCTGCCATCCTCAGTCTCTGCTTCTATTATCTGTCCGTTAGTTGTTTTAACGACGGCTTGCCCCCACCCCTAGCCTGTAGGTAAGCGGATGTAGATGAGATCTGAATCTGTCACATGCTTGTCTCTGCTACAAGTATCCAAACGCTCTTCCACTCGTTGTTGTTTTTCCGAAACTTGTGGCTCAATAGATCCATGCAATAAATCCAATCGTGTTCGCAGTCGACGACCAAACATTAACTCAGCAGGGCTTCTGCCTGTGGTCTCGTTTGACATGTTTCGATATGCGAACAAGGAACGATCCAAACGCACACGCAGCGGAGCATTTGGTTGTTTTATTAGCAGTTTCTTCACTGTTTGTACGGCTGTCTCCGCCAACCCATTAGAAGAAGGATGATCGGGTGCAGTTGTTATGTGTTTAATGCCGTTCGAGTTGAGGAAGGTAGAAAACTCAACACTGGCGAAAGCTGGTTCATTGTCAGATACTAATGTCTCGGGAAGGCCAAATGTTGCAAACGTTATGCGTAGTTACTCTATAGTATTAGCTGAATTTGCTGAAACAAGAATATGAGCACCAATCCGTTTAGAATGGGCATCGATGATTAGCAAAATCATCCGACCTTCGTAGGGACCGAAATAGTCTACGTGGACTCGTTTCCAGGGTGTTTCTGGTCACTTCCAAGACTGCATTGGCGCATGAGGAGCGGCCTTGCGGGTCTCGTGGGTGTTTTCGATGAGAAGGCATGAGAACGTCTGCTCTCTGAAGATGAAACGCTACTGACGTGGGAAAAAGCATGTGATATAGTCGGACAGCGTGCCAACCTCGTCCAGGAACTAGCCACATTTCCCTCTTCAAATCAATCAATCTCACATGACGTAAACAAGGTCTACCAAACTAACCGTGGACATGCCTTACCTCGCCCCGTACAGCGCAAGGAATTCCGTTGTTACCGCTGCTGGGAGAATCACTTGTCCCCGACTGACTGTCCGCACATTCATTCATTATGCAGATTTTGTGGAAAAATGGGTCATATTCAGAAAGTGTGTCTCTCCAAGCGGAAATCACTCGTCCAGGAACAATCTAAGGCCACAAACTGCATTACCGATGAATTGAACCAGAATTGGATTAACACTACAACTGTTTCTAATCGCACCATTACAGCAGAAAAACCGTCTGTCGTATCTCTCCAAGTGAACGAACAACCAGTAGAGTTTGAAATTGATACCGGTTCTGCAGTCAATTTGATCAGACCAGACGCCTTATCCCAACTTCCAAAGCTGTGTCCATCGAACATGCAGTTGCGATCATACACTGGACAGATAGTGAATGGGCTTGGTACCTACAATGCACGCATTTCTTATCGTACTTCAACGAGTCAGTATCTGCACGCCTCTGACTCATATGCTACGATGTCCTCAGCAGACTTAATGTATGCATGCACTCCCACTGTTTGATGTCCTTCCATTTAAACTTTTCAGCTTTCACTAGCACTCTACAAGTCGGTGCTCAGCGGCTCCTTAGCCTTTCTATTCTAGACGTCCTCATATCTCTTAGTTGTTGTAACGTCTTCGACTTTTTCACCTGTAACCGTCCAGCTGTGAGACTAGCTTTCCCAGGCTCCTCCCGAAGTAGTAGTATCCCAGCACCATAGCATGAATTGTGAACTTATACACCGCCGTGGTTCAGCAATATATGATAGGACTCTCTCAATCAACTCACTGTACACTTGCATTCTTCCTGTCCATTGTTCTTCTTTATTCGACCTTCTTAGCTCTCGTCTGGCGATCTTCCTTACCTCATCCGGTCAGTGCACAGCTGCTCCGTGCTAGACACACAGCTGTCACTCGTCTGTGACAGCTAATTACTAGTAGTTCAGCCCTCTCACCGGCTTCTCCCTCCTCAGGCTTCCCTACTTTCATTACATTAGCACCACGGCAAGAATTTACCAGCTGCGCGTCGCCGCGTCTTTGTTTTCCATGCTCTGATTTATTTAACAACCTTATTTTATGCCTTCGCTCCACCCGTTTAATGTCCTTCCATAATGAAATCTTTCTTAACTCTCTTCTGTAGATCAAACATAACTCATGCGGTCTGCCCAAAGCTGTTTTCCCTTGCCTCTATACTTTAGACGCTCATTTATTCATTACTCGCTCCTTGATTGATGCACAGCCGTCACTTATTCGACTGTGACAGCTTGCTACTTGTAGTTCAGCCCTCTTACCGGCTTCTCCCTCCTCAGGCTTCCCTACTTTTATTACATTAGCACCACGGTATGATTTCATCATCTGCGCGTCGCCACGTCTTCGCCTTTTATGCTCTGAACTATTTATCAACCATATCGTATGCTTCCGCTTCATCCGTTTGCTGTCCTCTCTCCATAAAACCATTCTGAACTCCGTTTTGTGGAGCAAACATAACTCATGTGGCCTGCGTACAGTTGCTCCATTGCCTCTCCCTTCTAAACTCCATTTATCCATGGCTTGCTGCAACGGCTGTGACGCCTGCTCATGTAGCATCCCAGACCTTGCACTTGCACTTTCCAGTCCAGTCTACCTTAGTGCTAAAAGCTTAGCACCATAACAGGACTCAGTATCTGCGCACCTCTGACTCATATGCTGCGATGTCCTCAGCAGACTTAATGTTGGAAGACGGACTTCAACGGACTTGTCCAAGCCGCAAGTCAGACTGATTGGACACTACCACATGATTCGTCACTTGAGGCGTGGTGGTCATTAATAAAGGGGAAGCTTAACTCGCTCTGTACTCGGTTCGTTCCCCTTAAGTATCCAAAAATCGGACCTGTCAAACCGCATTGGTTTGAGAGGGATTACAGACAGTTAGCGCGACGACGTCGTAAACTTTGGGATAAATACATCAGCTCGGGTTGTGATGAAGATTACGCGGTGTACAAGAAACAGCGTAACTTATGTAACGCCGCAAAGATCAAGAAACGCCGGCAGTTCGAAGAGGAACTAGCATCCTCGGCCGCAACTGCACCCAAGCGAATATTTGCCCACTTGAAACGTCGACTGAAACCTGGAGACGACCTACCGGTCTTAGAGAGCTTAGACGGGAAGACACTCATTTCAAGCGCGGAGCGCGCGGACGCCCTGGCTACGCACTTCCTCACTGTATTCTCCAGTAAACCGGCGGCTGTTCCAGTACCAGCACAGGTTGCGCCAGTCTTGCTCGACAGCCTACAATGTGATGCAGTCGAAGTAAATCAGCTACCCGTCAACCTCAATGGTGCAAAGCCCCCGGGCCAGACGGACTTCACCCACTAATACTCAAGTCCCTATCGATTATCATCTCACCAGTTGTGACAAACCTTTCCAATAGCTCGCTCTCTGAAGGATCTGTCCCCAACGACTGGAAATGCTCGATAGTTAGACCGCTTCCCAAGGGTGGTGATCAGAGTAAAACAGAGAACTATAGACCGATCTGTTTGACTTCGGTATTATCCAAAGTTCTCGAGAAGGTTGTGAAAAAATGTCTGCTGTCGTTCTTCGAATCGATGGACATATTGACGCCAGCGCAACACGGCTTTACGAAAGGGCGATCCTGCATCACCAACTTGATGTACGCAAACCACCAGTGGGTTCGAGCTCTCAATGAACAGAAGGATGTTGACGTGGTGTACATCGACTTTAGTAAGGCTTTTGATAGAGTGAACCACGAGGTACTCCTTCGTAAACTGAGGACATACGGAATCGGTGGCACGTTACTTCTGTGGGTACAAGAGTTTACTGTGGGACGAAGGTTTAGAGTACAGGTCAATGACTATCTGACAGAATGGTTCCCATCGACCAGTGGCGTGCCTCAAGGAACTGTACTTGGGCCAGCATTATTTCTTATTCATATCAGCGATCTTCCGCAGCAGCTCCAGTCACCATGTGTCCTGTTTGCAGATGATTTGAAAATCTGGAGGATCATTGAAAACCAGGATGACTGCGCTCGCCTCCAGCATGACTTAGAGCGACTGTCAACGTGGTCCACTGAAATGCAACTCCCTCTTAACGCAAGCAAGTCGGAGTTCATCAGTATCACCAGACGTCCAGCCACTCGATCATACACCTTGGACGGCCAGTTGCTCCATCCCAACACATCTGTCAGAGACTTAGGAGTTCTCTCACGACATGATTTAGGATCACTAGAAAATACAGAGAAATTGTACCGTGCGGGACTTCGTATGCTCTGGGCATTACGACGCAGTTTCTCCACATGGTCCGAAGAAACCGTCCCTCGTCTATTCACCTCGCTCATTAGACCAATCCTTGAATACGGTGCCCCAGCTTACCATCCGATAACCCAGTGGAAACTGAAAAATTGGAGAAAATACAGCATATCGCAACTAGAATGATACCAAGTCTACGAAAACTTCCATATGAAAAACGTTGTGAAAAGCTCGGACTCTACACACTATCCTATCGCCGAGTAAGAATTGATCTTATTATGACCCATCGAGTACTACACTTGAATCACTTCCCCATACTACGGCCAATATTTCACCTGCGAGAACCCTGTAACACCCGAGGACATTGTTACAAACTCAGGGTCCCCAGCATGAACAAAGTATCACATCAGCTTTGTATCGAACGAAGAATCGTAAACTTATGGAATACACTACCTGAAGGATTAATAGAGGCCGATTCTGTGAAGTGTTTTAAAACCCGTATCGACGATTATTTTGCAAACCTGTGCTTTTATTAAACGATGCACATACAGTGCTAAAAGAATACATTGTATGTCCGGAAATAATGACGCTAGTACAAATTTCTAACCGAACACGGATAAACGATTAACGGACCAGACACAACTGCTGATAATTCACAAGTAAATCTTGATTTTTCGTAATTCGATAGAGTTGTACAGAAACCTTTCTACTTGCTCTTAAATACAGTATCAGTATCAGTATCACTCCCACTGTTTGATGTCCTTCCATTTAAACTTTTCAGCTTTCACTAGCACTCTACAAGTCGGTGCTCAGCGGCTCCTTAGCCTTTCTATTCTAGACGTCCTCATATCTCTTAGTTGTTGTAACGTCTTCGACTTTTTCACCTGTAACCGTCCAGCTGTGAGACTAGCTTTCCCAGGCTCCTCCCGAAGTAGTAGTATCCCAGCACCATAGCATGAATTGTGAACTTATACACCGCCGTGGTTCAGCAATATATGATACGACTCTCTCAATCAACTCACTGTACACTTGCATTCTCCCTGTCCACTGTTCTTCTTTATTCGACCTTCTTAGCTCTCGTCTGGCGATCTTCCTTACCTCATCCGGTCAGTGCACAGCTGCTCCGTGCTAGATGCACAGCTGTCACTCGTCTATGACAACTAGTTAATAGTATTTCAGCATTTTCACTGGCTTCTCCCGGCTCAGTCTTCTCTAGTTTTATTCTTTTAGCACCACAGCATGATCTTATTATTTGTGCATCACTGCGTCGCCTATTTTTCTTTAAACTAGTTAAGAGCATTAACGTATGCCTGGGATTCATCCGTTCGTTGTCCTTTCTTTATGAATACTTTCTTCTCTCTCTTCTGTCTCTCAGGCGTATCCATGTATTCAGCGCAAGCCGCTGTTTTGCATCACCCTTCTTACTGTTCATTTCTCCCTTAATGTATTGTCTTTGACCTTATTACCTACAATCATACAACTCTCGGACTAGCATTCACTGGCACTATCCAGCTTGGTGCTATTACCTTAGCACCCTAGCTTCTGCGGTTAGGCCTCACTGCTTTGATACTCTAAGCAACCTTACTCTACGCTTGCATTTCGGCTATTCTCTGCCCTTCCGTCAAATAATGTTTCTTAGCCTATTAGTTCTTCCCTCCTCTCACTCGGTCAGCACACAGACGCCCGTTAGCTTCACGTTTCTAGGTGTTCATTTCTCACCATTTTCTTAGTACCCCAGTATGACTTGTCTCTCTGCGCGACGCTACATATACATTTGTTCCGGACGTTTGCTTTCCTTTAACTGATCTTTAAACTAATTTCTATCGATCAATCCTTTTTTCACCTAGTAATCTGGGTCCGTTTTTGTAGCAAAGGTTTTGACACTTACCCTTGTAGTAGGTTGGCTCTCATAGGCTTTTCCTATTTCATTAGGCTATAGCACTATACTCCTATTACCCTCGTGTCGTCTTTCTGTCTTGATCACCCGATAATTTTTACTCAGCGCTTGAGTTCTATCTATCCGCTGACTTACCATCTCTTTCGATGTAGGCTGGCCACCAGCCGTCGATCCACCGTTCAAACGTTGCTGGTCCCTGAACTCTGCTTTCTGTCTTTCCACGCAATAGTCAAATCATAGTAAACTGATACTGCGTCTGTGCTTAATGGCGCAACGCTCTGTATTTCTTGTAGATAGTAGCAAACAACTTATGGGGCCACTGCTTCCGAAAAACATTCAAAATACACTTTAAGCACAATCATTGCTGCACATTGTACATCATTTGGCTTCACACTAAATGTTATAACATAGGAGTTTAACAATGTTTGTTTCCACGCCTGTTCGTTGCGGCCTTGGTTGTCTCTCACCTTCCCTTTTCTCCGAGGTTCGGAACTTCTTGGGGATCTGGGATTGAACCGAGAAACCGCTTCTGTCCGGGACAGCACAACCAATAGGGACCTATGGAGCACATGGCAGTACAACAAAAGGATGCAACTGCGCTCATTACCTTGACCGTTGTCCAATTATGATAGCTGGACTCTATAACTTCACACTCCTGAAAAGATTACATACTCCTGAAAAATCCAGACACAAGAAACTGACGTTTCGCCCACCTGGATACCCACAAAGAGGATTCTTCATTAAGCCCACATCCTCGATTCGCCTCAGCCATTATAGCGGCCTTGCCCAAGATACCTGCTCAAATAACAGAGAAAATTGAAGGTCATTTGACTGCGGATATCTGAGTGTGAAATCAGTCGACAACCTGGTCTGCCATTTGTATATTAATGCACCAACAATTTCTGACAGTGTTCCAGGACGTGGTGGGCTTTCGCCTGGCAAGCGTCTTCCCTATGAACAGCCACAAGTGTCCGCGTAACAACACTGCGACGTGGCGGATTTGACTCGCCACCGAATAAAGTCACTGCCCAGAACTACCTATTGGCAAGTCGACCAGAATCCTTATTCAATATTGCCCTGACACTTTCAATAATAATTTACACCATGCCTATATGTATCGTTTTCCTTACACATGTAGTGCCCTGACTGTTTACACTACGCACTACAGAATTTAACGTTTCGTCAGTCATTGAAGACTATCCCCCATGACTACTTACACAATTTACGCAGACTGTACAACCTTCGGCTTACTGCCGACTACACTCATAGCAACGTGTTTGTTGCGAAGCAATATTGCACGTAGATATTGATCATGCCTTGCTTGGTGTGTCTCGACAAATTCGAGAATAAACTATTTATTTATTTATTTAGTTATTTCTGGAGGACCGGGTCCAAACATCCTGGGCCGCGATGAAATTAAACGCTTTCCTGGCTTATTGTCGAAAGTCAACCTGGTGAAAGGCAATCCGCAGTTATCAGAGATTTTGCAGAAGCATGCAGTCTTAATTGATCAATCGAGATCAGGACTTTTAAAGAATTACAGTGCACATCTGGTATTGAAACTACAAACAAAACCGCGGTTCTGGAGAGCTTGCACTGTTCCCTATGCCCTCCGTGATAAGGTCGAAAGTGAACTGCGCCGACTTCAGTCGGAAGGTACCGTTGAACCCGTCCAGTATTCAGACTGGGCAGCCCCCATTGTGCCAGTATTGAAGAGCGATGGTACGATAAGAATCTGCGGGGACTACAAGGTTACGATAAACCAAGCGTTAGAATTAGACCGATATCCGCTACCAAAGATTGAAGACATTTACGCTTCCCTTTCCTGTGGTGATCTATTTACAAAACTAGAGTTGAGTCATGCCTACCAACAAATTGAACTCGATGAGGAATCACGTACGTACACCACCATTAGTACGCATCTCGGATTATTCCGCTATATACGCATGCCTTTTGGAATAAGCTCGGTTCTATCTATTTTTCAACGTATTATTGACTCACTTGTGAAAGATATACCAAACACATGTGCGTACTTAGATGACATTTTTATTACTGGACGCACTACCGCCGAGCACTTACATACATTGGACGTCGTCCTGAAGCGGTTATCGATTGCCG
Organism: Dicrocoelium dendriticum; assembly: GCA_944474145.2. Taxonomy (NCBI): domain Eukaryota; kingdom Metazoa; phylum Platyhelminthes; class Trematoda; order Plagiorchiida; family Dicrocoeliidae; genus Dicrocoelium; species Dicrocoelium dendriticum. The sequence goes on along the minus strand of OX104071.1, from coordinate 60,357,207 downwards.
GTTTGGTTCTAAAAAGAGAAAAGTTTGAGTTCCTTGTTCCGAGGGTACAGTATCTGGGCTACCGGTTGTCACGTGAAGGATTGTGCCCACTGGAAGGAAAGACAAAGGCGCTACTTGAGGCGCCAGCACCCAAAAATGTTCATGAATTGCGGTCGTTCCTCGGTGTTGTCACTCAGTTTTCCAGGTTTATACCATCGGCAGCAACTCATTTGCATCCCTTCACCAGCTGTTACGTAAAAACCAAAGCTGGAATTGGAACAATACTCATGAAAACGCATTCGAAGCCGTTAAGAAGCTCTTAGCGTCTACAGATGTTCTGGTGCATTATGACCCGCAGAAGTCTGTTGTTCTTTCTTGTGACGCCTCACCTTACGGTCTCGGAGCTGTTTTAATGCACATATTACCAAATGGCTCTCTCCGAGGAAGGATCTGATCATAGGCGTAGTCAGGGAGAGCAGTTGGGAGACGAGAGATAAACTCATTTACAGTCTCATTTGGCTGCTATCGCATGGTTCTTGAATTTATACCGAGCAGTAAACACATGGGGCTTTTCCCCCCATATTCGGTCCAGGGAATAGAACACAGTTTTTAGGTCTCGCTTCGTATGTAATTGTAAACTGTCGAAAAGTCGCTGGCCCTCGATGCCGAGATGGTGGCGTAGTAGTTTAATTTAGCTGCATCATCAATAGCGCAATTTCCGCCAAAGAGCAAAAGCAAATCAACGGTTAGTACATGTAGTTTTCCACTGCAACCATTGTTGCGCCGTAGGCCTTTCAGTAGAAGAATTCCGAAAGGGTTGGGGTGCCGTTATTGAATTTGCCATGAGCAATCATAATAACCTCCGTCGCCAAATTGTTACATTCAACCGAAATCAGAACAACAGTATTTTAAATGGAAGTTTAGTAGAAGTAAGGACAATGGTACATCGGCAGTCCACACTGGGTAGACATCAACTGTTTTGGTTTTTGCAGTCCACACGTCTTAGTTAAGCACACTCTTTTTGAACCAATCAATAGGCGTCACTGGTTTGTCGGGAGATGTACACTCACGCACTAGCGCGCACAATGCGGCTCCACAGGCTAGGTAGTGCAACATGACCTTGACGCGCTCAACCTCTGCATCAGCAGGTTTCGTTTTAGGCCATTAAGTTTGGACCAGTCTCCGAAGTAAGCAACGGAATTTCATGCAGTTTATTCCTTAGTCTGCGCACATTGGCAGTTAGCACGCGTAGTCCGTTGTTGTGCTTTGCCTTATGGGTTGATCAGACTCGGCCTCCAGCAGAATCTTGTGGTCTTCTGAACCATGCGAATATCCACGATATGCTGCTAGATTTCACCAACGCCAGGCGCGTTCGTAGCTCACCTGTGGCCTCCGTGGTGCGATGGTTTGTGTGCCTCAGCGATCCATTGAGCTACGCTGGGTGGTGCTTTTGCACCTTCAGAGTTACTCATACCAGATTGGTCAATGGTTAGAGGCCAGACAAACTCAGCCTACTGGTCCTCCAGGTTGGGGGTTGGAATGAGGGTGGCACCTTATTCCTCAAAATGGACTCCTTGTAGCCCAACGCCAAACCCGCTGCCTTGCGGTCAGGTTTTTGAACCAAAGGCTTTGGTTGAGAACCCTAATCGTTCTCCTGTCTAGGCCTGGGCAACCTGACAGTATCCTGCCCACGCAATACTATGAATTTTCCTTCAAACAATTTCTTGATGCTCTGGCCACCGCAGAGGATAATAAACGGTGCCCTATCTGCTGCATCGAGCAGGGTAGATAGGGGTTTGGATGCTACTGCTCAAGCCTTCCCGTCTTCTTATTCCCCCTCTTACGCTTTTTCACTCTTACCGTCCCATTCCAACTTCACTTATATCCCCCAGTTTTCAACCCCCCGATTCTTGGCCCTCCCCCAACATGCTTTGCTAGGCATTTACCTTCTAATTTCAACTCACACGTGAACGCGGAGCGTCACTCCTCTCCTGTCGACAAGCCCATGTCCAACCAAGCGGTCCAATCCAGTTCATCGGCTTCCATTTGGAGCCCTCGATCCTCCTTCAGATTGGCATGCCCCAATGTACGCACACTGCTACAAATCGGTCAACAGGCAGCACTTGCCCGAATATTGGAGACCCTCTCGATCGATATCTGCTGCTTATCGGAGACTCGCCTGCAAGACTCGAGCACTGTGCTCACTCTGCGATGCCCTTCAGGGGACGCAAGCAGTATTTTCTCCTTGCGCCTATCCGGTGACGATGCAGCTTCGAGCAACGGCCAAGTCGGTGTTGGTATTGCCCTGAGTCCCCGGGCTGAAGCTGCTCTGGTTGATTGGATTCCAATCGGTAGCCGGATGTGTACGGTCCGATTGGCTGGCTCGTTTAAAGCTTCGAAGTCGCGCGGGACTAATAGGTATCTATTCATCATCGCTGCCTACGCGCCCACAAACTGTAGCGATGATTCGGTAAAGAACGACTTCTACCGCCAACTGACTCAGCTCCTTCGCCACAGAAGAAGCACGGACACCGTTGTGCTGGCGGGAGATATGAACGCACAAGTTGGAAAGTTGTCCACTGATGAACTGCATCTGGGCGGTCAACACGGTGTAGGCTCCCGTAATGATAACGGTGAGCGGTTACTTCATTTGTGTGAAGATGCTCGCTTATTTCTTGCGAGCACTAATTTCCGACACAGCACCCGCCGAAGGGTGACTTGGCGCCCACCAACCTCGAACCAGCCTTGCACGCAGATCGATCACATTGCGATAAGTTAACGCTGGAGAGGCTGCATCCAGAATTGTCGCTCGATTTGGAGCACATGTGTGGACACCGATCATGCACTTGTATGTGCTGACATGCGGATGCGTTTTGGCGGACGCCCACGACGACGCTGTGAGCGTATTGACACCAGCCAACTGATAAAACCAGCTGTTCTGAATGCGTATCGAAGTACGCTAACAGCAAGTTGAGCAAGCGCTCACAGGAGACAATTGATGGTCACTGGTCACATGTTCGCCAGACCTTACTAGCAGCAGGCAAATCCTCATGTGGTATGTCTAATAGACAACATGGACATTGGGTCTCTTCGCAGTCTTTGGAACTTATAGATGCTCGCCGGCAAATCCCGGCTGGAAGCGAGCACAATGAAACTCGCAAAGAGCTCCGGTCAAAACTCTGTGCTAGCCTGAAGAGAGGCCGCGACTCTTGGTGGTTTCATCGTGCGTCAGAGATGGAAGTGGCCGCTGCCCATTGGCAACCATCGTAAGTTATTCCGTCTGATACGGGAAACAGGCAGCAGGAGACCTGGTGTTAGTGAAACTATACGTGACGAGAGTGGACAGCCTATCCACAATTTGTCAAAACGTCTGGAGCGTTGGGCTGAGCATTTGAAAAGCAATTTAATCGGCAAGAATTGTTCGATTCGCCGGTCACTGATCGCCCCGCTCCGTGGGCTGTCCCTTTGGATCCACCCTCTCGCTCCGAAGTCGAACGTGAGATCGGACTGTTGAAGTTGAACAAAGCCGCGGGACCAGATGATCTTCCTCCAGCCCTCTTCAAATTTGGAGGCTTTGCTCTTGTTGATGCTTTGCATGAATTACTAGTGAAACTGTGGGAGCAGGAAACTGTCCCAACCGACTGGAGCCGCTCCGCTTTTGTTCCCATCTTCGAAGGCGGCTCGCGCTCGGAATGCGGCAACCATAGAGGAATCAGTCTGATCTCCATCGCCTCCAAATTACTCGCGTCCATAATTCTCCACAGACTGACTGGCGCTCGCGCAAGCCAGGTTCGTGAGCAGCAAGCCGGGTTTCGTCGGGGTCGTGGCTGCATCGACCACACCTTCACCTTGCGTCAGTTGTTGGAGCACCGTCACACATATTGGCGGCCCACCGTAGTCGTGTTCCTCGACATCAAAGGTGCCTTCGATTCGGTTGATCGATGTGCCCTTTGGAATTGTCTACTCAGGAAAGGTGTGCCCGAGAAATATGTAAATATTATCCAAGCATTATATGCGCGTAGCACGGGCAGAGTAAGGGCTTACAGCAGGCTGTCGCCACCCTTCAATATCTCCAGCGGTGTGAGACAAGGATGCCCGCTGTCAACTTTCCTATTCAACTTCGCTATTGACGAAGTCATGGAGATTGCATTTACAGGACATGACTTGGAAGGTGTGGAGCTACTCCCAGGAGAACGACTTCTTGACTTAGAGTATGCGGACGACATTGCCCTCATCGGTGACAGCTCCCAGACGTGTCAATCCGCGCTGGACAGATTAGCACTGGCTGTCAGTCGCTTCGGGCTTTGCTTTGCACCACCGAAGTGCAAAGCGTTCCTCCAGGATTGGCAGGGTTCGCCCCCTGTGCTGACTCTTGGTGGGGATCAGCTAGAAGTCGTTCAGAAATTCAATTACCTGGGAAGTTGTATCAGCGCCCTTGGGATCGAAGACGAGACCACGAACCGCATAGCGAAAGCTCGAAGTGCTTTTGCTAACCTTCGCCACCTATGGCGACGGCGCGACATTACTCTCGCCCTGAAGGGTAGAGTGTACAATGCAGCGGTACGTTCGACCTTACTGTACGGTTGCGAAACCTGGCCCCTAAGATCGGCGGACATGAAGAGGCTACTTACGTTCGACCATCGGTGCCTTCGCAGTTTGGCTCACATCTGGTGGGAACACCGCGTGAGTAACGAGCGTGTTCGACGCCTTGTTTACGGCCTAGGAAAAGGGAATGAACCGCTCAGCACCGTCATTTCACGCACCAGGCTCCGATGGCTGGGCCACGTGTTGCGCATGCCAGCCCACCGACTCCCTCGACGTGCGTTGTTTGCTCACCGGGGATGTGGGTGGAAGAAGAGGAGAGGTGGCCAAGCGATGACTTGGTCCAGAAGAATGAAGGCCCTCACTTCGGAGCTGGCCTCGGTTGGAGCTTCACGGCTCCCTGGTTGGGGTCCAAAAGATGGTGAACACGTTTGGCTGGATACACTTGCTGATATGGCAAGGAGCCGACCTCAGTGGCGTTCCTGCTGTGCGTTTCTTTGTCCCTCCCCATCCCTTTAGCCACCCCCTCCATCTACGATCTTATTTCGTAGGGTAAAACGTAATTAAATTTTTGGTTTTGCCTAGTAGCCGGCTAGTAGCTTACCGGAACGATGAGTATCCGTTGCTGGTAGTTCAGCTGGCATTCAACTGTCGTATTTATTTTTCCTTTATGTATTGTATGTATGTATGTATTTCCTTTATGTATTGCGGTACAATAGCGGAGGTGTTTTACCATCTCTAGCTGACATGTATAATGATGATAATGATGATGATATGGCCTCCTTTATTTTAATTCGGTCCTCGGGAGAGATATCTCGTACCACTTAGAAAGTTGCATCCTTGAGACGTGGACCCTTCGGCAAGATGTGAGGGCACTCTTCTTCGTTTCCGCATACAATCGTGAGGGGGCGAACCTTGGAGGAATTCTCCTATTCTTAACGAGACTGAGGACTGAGTCAAGGTCTATTCTCTGTTCACCTGCTTCAAACTGTAGAGAAACCCTTCACTGGAGCAGTATATGCTCCTTCAACTTTCTCTCCGCTAAGGAAGCGTTGTGCAATTCGGCGAAGTACACGATGATGTGACGACGGTCAAGAGAGGGCTGAACGCTCGCTGGGACTGGTGGCTTACGGGATGATAGCTTATCCTTTATCTACTTCTTCAGCTCAGGGAGCCTGTTAAGAAGTATCTTCATTTGTGACTGAGAAGATGGAAGCTCAGTTTTATTCAAAGACTTGGTCGTAGCCTTGGTGCCACTGGTGGCTGGCCTTTGGACACACGAGGCCAAGGTCGTCACCTTCACTACGATCGCTATGTATCTGCCATAGGCTCACTAGGCCGGATGTGTATCATTGGGTCCGAATAAGAAGCAGGTAGGGTTGGGATAACCGCGACTTTTGGTGTGTCTCTGGGAGATGTGTTGCTGCGTTTTCTGAAAGCTTAGCAGTAGGAGCAGAAGAAGGTCGTTCAGGGTGTTGATGTAGCGGACGCCTTGCCAAAGCAACAGCATGGATGCAGTATCAACAAATTCATAGCAAACCATTGTGCTGAACAAAGGGCTTGAAGAGCTGTTCAGTAAGTTGCGAGTAAAACCTTTGGCTACGTGCCCAGCGTTCGCAGGCAATGCATTGCACACCCTTAATCACCACTTTCCTACAATGCAAACCCTGGGACTTAGACGTAACCAAGTGACTCCAGAGAAAATTTGACAATGGTTAAATTTTATCACATGGTTGGTCAGACCCTGGGCTTCAAGGTAGTTCACATAGACACCCTGCTAGCACATAAGTCATTTTTTCGGTCGTCAAAGTTTTATTATCATAAACCCCAGCATTCCATCAACTAGACAAGGGGCCAAAAGATAACCATGGAGATCAGCGGATAAGGAAGAGTCATCGCTTTATAAGCATCGCGGCATGCTAGCTGAAGGTGGGCGCCACACTTCAGCAAACATGCCGCAGGAAGGATGGATCATTTTGACACAAAGTAGAACAAAACACTTTTAGTTTGTTTTTCACACCGGTTTTGCTCGTTTTTGTCATTTTCAATATTTGTAGTATTAAACATGTGAATCAGTACAGTACTGTACACAATTCTTGAACTGATTCTGGTAGCGGACCATGTCTTAACGCGCACTAAGCCATTGGCACCCCACACCTGTGAGTTCCCATTCTGGAAAGGTACGGATCCAACAGCGGCTAGACAGTATGTCAGCGATTTCATGTGCTGTAGGCAAAAGGAAGGCTGATCACCACGCGGTTGCCTCCAACCAGGTCCTTGACGAGCGAATAGAGCGCGACAAGAACAATGAACAATGAATTTATACGGGTTAAGAAGAGTCGCTTTACAAGTCCCGTTGGCTAGTTGCACGGGATATCAACATAACAATAATGATGATAAGGATAGTAAAATAGTTAATACTTTAAATACGAAAATAAGGACTTATCGTTTGCTTCGCTGCAGTCCTGTGATCCTCTTAGATTCACAGCACCCACAGTTAACAACAAATAATTCCATGGTAAATTCTAGGTGTAGGATGGAGACGTAGTTTTAAGTAACAAAGTGTAAGTGGATGAGTGCATCGTCCAACCGTCTTTTAAATACTGTTAGTGTCGGTGCAGAGACGACCGATTCTGGGAGAGCATTCTACGGGTAACAGACACGGATGGAAAAGAAATTTCTGCGGCACTCCAGACGACTGTATTGTTCTGCGAGTTTTAATGGGTGGCCCCTCAGGTTTGTATTGCTGCTGAGTTGCAGTAAAGGGCGGCACACATGATGTGGGTCTCGCGGAATCAAGTATGCCTTAATCAGGTCGTCTCGTAGTCTGCGCTAGCTTCCACTGAACACTCCTATTCGTCGCATCCTCTCCTGGTAGGAACGATTGCGCATTCTAATTACGTTCTTAGATGCCCGGCCTTGTGGCTGCTCCAGTGCATTAAGGTCGTGTTTAGGCCATGGATGCCAGGCTTGAATTGCGTTTTCGACATGAGTGCGAACATACGCACTGAGCATTTGTCGAAATATGGGGATGTTTGTTTGTCCAAACGCCCGCCTCAACAGCCCGACGTGTTGGTTCCCGGTCTTCGAGGCCTTTTCGGATTGCCTGGAGCAAACCAAGTCATCTTGAACCAGGACACCCAAGTCACGTTCGAGAGTTGATTGTTGCAGTACATCCGTTCCGAGTCGGTATGATTAGCTGCTTTGATGTCGGATGGAAAGCACCTTGCATTTACTAACGTTGATATGCAATAGGTTTTGGGTCGACCATTGACACACTGTATCTAAGTCACTCTGAAGCACAGGTTGGTCGGCGCCAGATCTTGATATCGTCAGCAAACATTAGGAAGTTTGCAGCGATTCCATGTGCAAGGTCATTAATAAACACCAAAAACAAACGTGGACCTAGAACCGAGCCTTGCGGCACACCACATTCGACTTTTATTGGGTCCGATGAAGAGCTCAGAACTCTGACCACTAATTGCCGTTGAAATAGAAAGTTGGCGATCCAGCTTAAAAGAGGGCCTCCGATCCCGTAAGGCTGCAGCTTGGATAGTAGTATTTGATGGTCTAGACGATCGAAAGCCTTGGAAAAATCCAGGTAGAGCACATCAACACTTTCTCCAGCGTCAGCTGCCTCGGAACAACTACTGCGTGCAATTAGTAAATTAGTTGTACACAACAAGGTAGACACTCAGGTGCCATGCATAGGACGTGACGGAGGCATCTCAACTGGCGCAACAAAACTAGTTTGTTGAAGAGAATACTCGCATTTCCCAAGATGCGACATCGAACGTCATTACTATTAACTCGAGGCTGCCACGGAACACGAGCGATCCTCCTTAAACAACCGTTATCGAAGGCACAAAGACGACGCACGCCTTACACGCAAATCGGCTAGGATTCGCATCCATACCACGATACTGAGCGGACTGATGCGCTGTAAACGCGGCCCTTTAGTGAGAATGAAACGTCGCGACGGTGCCACAAGTGCCTCAAATGGACAAATACTGATCCAGCGTTAGCGGTGCGGAGAGCACTTTCTTTGTTGATTGTGCCGTCAGTAGAAACACAGCCCCAAAGGTGGACGAAACTATCTACCTGTTAAAGTTGTGCGCTTTCGACGGTGAGCACGGGAGCAAGTGAAACCCAATTCTTGAGCAGTAGTTTACACTTCGATGGGGCGAAGCTCATGCCATACTTAGATGCTTCAACCGCCAAACAATCCAGAATGAGTTGCATCCTCTAAAGGTCGTCACGAATTAAGGTAATATCGTCAGTGTTCTCTAAGTCGGGCGCGCGCTCACCCGATAGAAGCTCTGGGCTAAAATGGTGAAAACTTTCTAGAGCATCCGACGGAACGTCTTCGATCTCAAAGTTGCAGAGGAATGGGGACATAGGGCAGCTCTGTCGCACACCGCTAGTGACAACACCTTGCGATGAAAGCTTGCCGTTGACCCTCACTCTGCCGGATGTATGAAGGTAAATTGCTCGTAAGTTGGCGGCATATTTCTCTGGCACCCCGTTTCTTAGCGAGCAACTCCATAAAGCAGGTCGATCAACAGAGTCAAAAGCGGCACGTATGTCCAGGAATACAGTGGTAGTGGGCCTGTGCTAAATGTGGCGATGTTCGAGGACCTGGCGGAGCGTGAAGATTTGATCCACGCATCCGCGGCCTGGACGGAAACCAGCTTGTTCTTCACGGTAGTATGATTAGCGTACTGGGGATAGCCTGCGAAGCAGAATGGATGCCAATAGCTTAGAGGAAACCGAAATAAGACTAATCCCACGATGATTTGCACATGAAGTGCGAGTGCATTTCCTGAAAATCGGGACAACAACTGATTCGCCCCAAGAGGAAGGCACTTTCTCTTCATGCCAAATTTTTGCAAAGAGCGCGGTCAGGTGGTTAATGATCACCACACCGCCGTACTTAAATAGTTCTGGAGGAAGTCCGTCTAAGCCAGGAGTCTTGAAGCGCTTCAAGCGTCAAAACTCGAGGCAGACTTCCGCTTCTTTAGGTGGATTCAGAGGGACGAGCCATAGTGGATAACAAGGTGCACTGCGTGTACTAATGGATGGTGGAGAGCAGTTGAACTGCGAGTGAAAGTGCTCGGCCCAGCGGTCCATACGCCTCTGTTGGTTGGTGATTGGAGGCGCATCCGCCTCACACATGATATCACTGACACCGGGCTTCCTGGGGCCAGTGGACCGAATAACTTGGAAGAGCCTGCGTGTGTTGCCCGAGAGTGCCGCGGTCTCCATCTCTAAAGCACGCCCACACCACCATGTCTCGTGATCCTTGCATAAGCTTTGTTTGAGCAGTCGGTTGGCAAAACGTTGCTGCTCGTTGCAATCTGAATCCGCGGGGATATCTTTGCGACCTTTCATCACCTCCAGAGAATGAGCTGACATTCAATTCTTCAAGGGGCGTCGAGTTAGGCCGCAGCATGACTGTCCGGCAATGGTCATTGCCTTCCGTATACAACTCCAGTGTTGTTCCACTACTTGCGGTGGATCGCAACTGCGTGCTTATGCCAGTGAAGTGTGATAGCTCGACTGGACAGTGGAAGCAGTTAAGCTGTTTACATCGATGTTGTGGTGCTTCGTGTTTCGGGATCCTCCAAAACACGTACAGATATTCGCGCTGACCAGAGCAGGCTCTGAGTCAACGAAGGTGGACTAAAACTAGCCAGTTAGAGCCTACAAGGAGGTCGCCCACAAGTTATGTCTCTCTTCGCGGTGCCTGTTGATTCTACATGAACCCCGAAGCCGAACCGTACATATTAGGCTGCTAATCTGGAATCAGTTTAATAGTGTAGCCTCGACCTTTCCACTTAGTGCTATACCTACACCAGCCAAGCAGCCTGTGGCCGCTTCTGGATCACCAGAAAGAAGCAGGTGCTATCTGACTTCGTGGTCAGTGGTGGATATTAATCTATACACAATGCTGGAAGCTTGCAACCGGGTTTCTGAACGGCAGCAGACATAAATGTCTATGGCATCGAGGATGTGCGCTAGACCGGCTTGCTGTCTATTCTGCCTGAGTTTCCGAAATTGAAGCACGCCAGACGAAACAAGGATCGGGTAAGAAGGCGAGCCGTAGGTCGAACGTCTTGGTCTGCGACGCAACCGGAATGGCAGATTGTTGAACACATGAATCGGGTAACGGAAAGTGAGGATTGTTAGCAGACGAACAATTGGTGTGTGATGAAGTTGCGTAACAGTGACTAGCAGTAACAGTAGCTGATGAGCACGTTGTCATACAATCCATGATACTACGTGATACTACCAGGATGCCGAAGCCCAAGTAGGGAGTTGACGCAGGGAATTTCATCCAGAGACTTTGGCTAGATAATCTAACCGCAAGACAGCGGGGCGAATTTAGGGAATTGCGTTGACAAGGAGGCATTGGCTAAACGTTCAGTTCATTCGTTTTTGTATGGTATGTTACCAACCAGGGCACACTACGCCCCATGAAGTCAGCACAATTGCTGGAATACATTGCCTCACGGAAGTAGAACATTGCCGCCAAACACTTTGCTGGAACGTGGTACACCCGAAACACCCAACTGGCCCCACGAGGAGGTTGTTCGGCAAGCCATCCTTCGTCAAATTCCTTTAAAAGGCTTTCGACGTCCTTCAGATAACGAAGGGTAGCTACTTGAACTAACGGATATTCCAGTGAGGGGTGTGCAGATATGTGTATTGTATGTTAAATAATAAACAAGGGCAGCAAATAATAACCGTTTTCGTCCGTTGGACATTCGTTGAAAAATTCTGTGAAGGCATCATCTTCGACGCTTTAATTTTGGCGCGCGCTTAAAATTGTAGTTACTTGGGCACTGCTCAGTTTGGTTTCCAGATCTGCTCCGCTGTAGTAAACTTCTTTTCCAATTGTGCATGGTCAACAGTTAACGAAAGTGTGTCTGCGTAAGATGCCATGTTCACGTGGCTTACTTATAAGTAGGCGCATACATGTTTGTATTTTAATACTGCATTAATTAGCTTGCTATGTTGGTGTTACTGTGCAATGCGCTAAAACTTTTACGGTTTTCCCTTGACTGGTGTTTGCTGTCACGTTAACTCACACTTTGTGCACTTTTAGCAATGGTTGGGCAATTACTCGTGGTGTACGTGAATCAGTTAATTGAAAGTTTCTCCCCTGTTTTAATAAGCGCATTGGCTTAATAAATTCGGTAGCGACCTTAATGTTGCGTTGCACTATAGCAACCCATTTGCGTGCCTCTACTGAGCAAGGCCACCCTATATGTACGTCGCCACCGGTAACGCAAAATTTGATGTTCAGCATTTGTAATGCGATTGCGTTGTACAAACCATTGGTGGTTTTCCATGCTGCCTATCTACCGGATATTGCGAGGTGGGCCTTTTCGTGCGCTAAGGCGCCCCAGGCAATTTGAGTGTCCGGTGAATGGTGTGAACAATGACATTTCAACGCCGGTTAATACTGTGCGTCAACGCCAGATACCGGTGATTTCTACTCATCCTATGTTAACGCTGAATACCTCATATAAGCAAGCACAAAGCTTGTGGGCAAGTGTGCTAAGGTTTTGAAATTTCCATTTGTGTGCATTAGTGTGATCTAGTTTCTAAATTTCCTATCGACTACAAGCATTGCGCATGCTTAGGAGCGGTACCACATAGAATCGGTTTGTGGACAGAGATACCAGCATGGAAGCAATGAAACTCGCCAAATGACACCTTGTGTTCTATAGATTCTTCATTGTAGCAACTATGAGTGACTGGCCATGTGATTTTCCTGGGTTTTGCCATTTATGTAACTTACCCACTAACTGGCAGCTTGCATCATGTTTATGCGCTTTGCTTTTATCGCTGCGTAGCATTGATCTCTTTGCATTAAACAGTGTGCTGTAATTTTTTGCTCATTTTGTGTGCTGTTCTTTCCGCGCTGCCATCAAAGGCTTTACGAAAACCCAGCTAACGACATAACTTGATCAGCGGTTGTAAAACTGCACACGCACATGACCGTAGCGCGGCAACATGGAGTTCAAGCCATAATTCAACTATACTCGCACAGCGTGCCCTTATGCGTAGTTTCCCTCCAGTAACAAATGGGTTCACCTTTAAACCTGCCGCGGTAAGGAAGCGCGGATTATACGTTAGGACGTAACGCTTTCACAGGATCCAAGTTCGGCACTGAATTGGGCGGATCGGTATTAAGTGCGCTATTGGCGGAATGAAACATTGTAATGGCATTTGCACGGCGTACCACTGTGCACTGATTGCACTTCTGAGGTCATATATCTGCATATTCCTGCAGTTCAGCTGTTAGGTGAGTCCATAAGAAAACAGGTGCAGCTATCATGCAGGTCACCTCCATTGCGCCTTATCATTTTACGACGTTTCTTTCCGTGGTGACGCCAAGGCGCAAGGAAAGATTATTGGACCAAACCACGCAAAGTGAATGTGTAACGCATTTCTGGAGATACCTTCTGAATATATATATATATGATTAGTAAACGTTTTATATTATTATCGTGGTTTTCGCATCAAGCTAGTCTGGGGGATAGACGGTGATTCATCAATTTAAGCATTCATTTCAGCCAAGTGGACTCGTTAACGTATGTCTTCGCATCTCTAAATACATCCACGGTGTCCACCATCCCAAACGTTAGAAGATCATGGCTGCTTGGGATGTTCGACTTGCATTAATGCCCAAAGTACCACATTTGGAATAACTGGACGCTGTAAAATAAACACCGAAAGACTGACGAAAATTCCAAGTTCGTCGAGCTGACCATACTTCGCTGTACTAGTAAGTCGTGTAATGTAAGCATTTTGCAGTGGAGTTCACTCAGGCTGTGGCAGTGGTCAACTCTTGGTGCTTTTCGAACGCAAACGAAGACACAGATAGTACGGCAGATTTGACACGCCCTCACCATGACTCATTTTGGTCACCGCAGCGTCAACTTTAACTTTCACTACAGCCGCCCACCCCGTCAAGTCCTGTCGGAAGGAGAAGGCTTAGAACCACCCAGGGAACGGTTAGCCCCCACAGCCGTTCCCTATGGTTCTCAACCAATGGTTTCGCTCCCTGCCATGGCCAGTTTGACACACAACAGCGCACGTGGGTCCCCTTCCCATAAAGGAGCTAGCTGGTTAGCCGAACAACCTCCTCGTGGTGCCAGCTGGGTGGGTCGGGTTTAACCCGTTCCAGCAAATAGTTCGGCGGCAGTGTTCCAGGACGTGGTGGGTTTTCGCCTGTCAAGCGTTCTCCCTATAAAAAGCCACAAATGTTTGCTTATCGACACTGCGACGTGGCGGATATGACTCGCCACAAAATAAAGTCACTGGCCCGCGGATATCCGGAAAGTGTTATCCAACCCAAGGACATCAATCGCTTATGCTCACATTCCTGACGATGACAAACAGTCAAAAATGCTGCGGCACAATCAAAGACACAAGCTACATTCATACACAATTACATACGGATATACACCCATACACTTACGTACGCTGTTATGCCAAACATGTACTTTTGTACATTTGCGATCACACTGTTAGCTAAACATGATCATGCCTGTAAAGGTGTGTCTCGCATGGTCGAGAATAAAAGTTTATTTGTTTATTTATTTATTTACAAACAGCCTACCACACATGAACGTATGTTTTAACTTTACATCTTATTCCAGCAATCGGCCCTCCATTGATCAGTCAGGAAAGTTTAACGGTGTATTCGCATGGTAGATGCAGGTCAGTATACCCATTTTTAAGCTTGCACATGTGCGTTTTAGATGGCCACTAAGATACATCCGACCTCAAGTTTATGCAAAGCGGTTTGGATCGCATTCTTCCTCAGCATTACGTTAAACTTGCCTGAGTACCTAGTGGAGGAATTTCATGCGCTGCAATGCGATTTGGAACCCACAGAAGCCGTTGTAGTCCAGTGATGGTACATTTCTTGATTCCTATGACATAACATAGCCTTGCTGATTTGGTCCAAAAAGGTAATGACATCCAGGAGGCGATGAGGACTGATATGAAATCCATGGCTGCAATGGTAGCCTGTCAACGAACCTCGCCGTGAACGCAGCTTCCGCTACCAATTGCATCGTTGGAGTAACTGCATTTTTTATTACATTGATTCACAACACCGCATGGCAGCAACACTTAATAGGAAGGATATCAGGTAATACATATCTACACGCGGAACCCACATCTGGAAGGTATTCAAGGCGGAACGTGGTCGGAAACTCAGCGCCTCATGACGCAGCATTTGCGGACGCGTGCATTGAAGGTACAGATACATTACTCCACTTTCCTCAATAAAACCGGATTGCGCAAAATGGTAATGTGCTTGGAAACGCATTGTAAGAAATCTCACTCCTTCCTTATCCCAGTGGTAGCTATACCTTTCAGAACGTTCGCTGAAAGCACTTTTACCACGAACGACATCACACAACATGTGAGAAACTATTTGAAGCTTAACTGAAGCAACGCTTGGCATGAAGCCTCAAATGCTACTTTGAGTATATAACAGGTAATAATTCTGGATTACCTGACACCATTTACTATCTTAGGGGTTCCACATAGTTGACCTGATCATTCAAAACGACAACACTGCAACTCCCGATTAGGTTCCAACGTAACACGTTACGCTCGTAAGCATAGCTACCACACAGTTCACTTCGCTTTCTATTTACGCAACCATAGCGGTTACTTGACTGCATTTACCAAGGCACATCAGGGTAAGGGTGAATACGATGTTTCACACCATGCGACCAGCATCTAAAGAAGCGTCTTTGTTTTCGCGTCTTTTTCCGTTTTGTATCGCCGCATGCCACCCCACGTTAGTAGCGAACTGAACCCAGTTAACTAGGTTTAACAGGCGTGCGCAAGCAGCAGTAATCCCTGAGTTACAAAAAACCGTTAATGGACTTGGGACTCGGGTTAGGAGTATGTTCCAAGGGTATGCGGATGTAGGTATAATGGCTAGGTGCTGATGCACTAGAGTAGCGGCTAGGTGCGGGCGTAGAAGGGTAGGGTCGAAGTGCGTGCGTGGCTTCTAGGTGCGTGCGCAGCCATTGGTACGAAGCGCCTAAGGTCAAACGTCGGTGACTATGCATACCCAGCTGGTGTGTCCATTGTCGATCGTATAACCTACCTTTCTGTTTGGGCACCTTGAAAAGGCTTCCAGCTCGTAGTTTATTAAACAGCAATGAGAGGACAGAGTTCGCATTCAATTGGTCGTCATTGCCAGTAACTATGGATTCAGATCTATGGTAATCAGTAAAAGACATTACTACTCCCATTCGGGTTCGAAGCCGGCTTTGTGCCAACAGAGAAGCTCGATCAGTATGCCACGCCAAGAAATCGGGCTAACGCGTGGCTCAAGTCTTTCTGGGTAAGAGAGGTTCCGTAGTCCATGAAGCATTTTGGTTCAAACTCTCAACACTTTCTTGACAACTTGTCCCTGACTATCCACGGTGGACAAGCATAGAGGCAGTATACCAAGTTTGGCCTGACAACGGCTGAAAATAACCGATGCTAATGAGCCACTGCATGATGAACACTAAATAACTAGTGATAAATCATTGCAACCAAACTTATTTGTGTATGTATGTAATATTGTACGTACGTATTTTTCATTATAATGTCGCTCCAAAGTTGAAGTTCGTTAATTAATACATTTTAGCTCTTATGATTACAATAAAGCTTTTACTTTCTGTAAACATATTCCTTCAGTTAAACCTGTGCACTTATTCGCATGGGGAACTAGCTAAGACTATATGCTTGCAGCTAAACTTGGGTACGTTTTATGATCAGCGATCCCTTGTATAATGTACTTTCAAGGTAGATTTAAGTTTTATTATCTATTTGCAGGCCCGTTTCAGGAATATATGCACCTAATTTTAACGTTGCTTGCTTTTTATCTATATTAACAATACCTACATTGGTGTTCTATGTAAAGCAGCGAAAGTTCAGTTGCTTCCGAGAACATCTACTAACGGATCTTATTCGCCTGTCCGTTAGTTACGAGGTAGCATGTTATTCACGTTTTCTAATCGAAACGGGATGCAAGCCGGAGACGGCAGCAACCTTGACTTTGCCATGTATCATCATTATGAAGTTAACGAGAAAAAAGTAAGGTGTGCATGATAAATACCCTTACGTGGTGAGATAAATGGACAGCAAATTGAATTCCTTTGTTGTTGTTCAAGTGGATAACACTGGGACGGCACGTCAGAAGCCGTCATCATGGCGGACGACATGGCTACTGTTAATCATTTAGTGCATTTGTTGTTCCTGTATATTGCGGACATGGCAAAGGCTGTAAGAACTTAAATAGCGGTTGCATCATCGTTTATACGCGGCAACTGATGACAGCTAGTGTGAAATATATACATAAATAAAAATAATTTTATCTCGATGAAGCGAGGCACGCTTTCTGGGCGTGATCAGTAAAATGCAATATTGTACATGATACCATGATTAGCAGGACGAAGCGCGGGAATAGTACAGAGGGAGTCAGTAGTGTGGGCCCATGTGGCCCAAAGATTGTATGAGGCATAACCCCACCGATTGCGAGATGTAGAGACAAGCACTAGATCATTACTGTGGAGTAGGTTGGAGAGGAACTAGTGCCCTAAGGCTGTGTACACAGCACGGGCCAGCTGAGTGAAGCACGAAGAAAAAGCCGCACAACTATTTTAAGACTTGTGGCACGTCACTGATCAAATATGTAGGCGTAGTCATCGGAGCGTTGAAATATGCACAGAATTTGCGAAATGTGGCATCGGTTAACTGGCCAATCCGTGCTTGGGGAAGTGACTTTATTGTATGGCGAGTCACATCCTCCTCGTCGCAGTGTTGTTAAACAGGCATTTGTGACGTTGTTTAAGGAAAACGCTTGCCAGGCGAAAACCCACCGCGTCCTGGAACACTGCCGACTGGTGAAATGACATTGAGACATTCGCATCTGACCGATTATCTTCCCGGATCATCGCAGTAATGTTTGGCCAATTTGTTTCCTATTGTGGTGTGGTTATCTTCTTCGGGGTTGGCTGCTAGTGGTTTGAGCTGTTGCTGTCGGACGGCCAAGAGGAGTTGTACTGATTTTGTCAGTTTTCCGGGTATCTAATGTGTCAGGATTGCTAAGTGCGGATGACTGCATTGTTCAGCGTTGCTTCCGTGTCTAGGTGGGCGTCGCAGGTATGTCCTCATAGGTGTTCCGTACAGGTAAGGTTATCCTTTAAGACAAGGAACAAAAGAAAAATGGACCGAGCAAACTGCCAAGCAATTGAACAAGAATGTCTTAATGTATAAATCCAAATATTTTGGTAAGGTTGCGCTGGTTAACTGCAACGGAATGGGCGAAAATATTATACAGTAGGTCTGTGGTTTTGCATGCAAGCACGAGACCCCATATCTGTTGAATGTGAAAGACAAATGCTGTCCGAATTGGGAAAGCGTACGCAACAATGGTCCTGTGTGGAAACCGGGAGTATTAGGCGTTGTTGACCAGTAAATGAGTTGCGGGAATCAGAAAACCATAGTTGGTAGTGAAATATGCGACCAAGATGTAGATTGAGCGATCGGTAGACAGTGGTAGAGCTTATCGTTCCAAAAATTATGAGGGCCAGTGGCGTTGTTACTATGGGTTCGAGACCAATGAAAATAATAACGCAACATGTTCAGTAATCGGATGCTAGCGACATCGCTGGGTGGTGGTGTGAGAGGAATTGTCGGAGAAGTTGTGACGAGAATAAAAGAGACTATGTACTACAGGTGTAAAGAGAATGCGTTTGCCGAGCCAGCTCTGAAAGAATGCTGCTATAGCGGAAATATAAGGTAGCCATTAAAAAGGTTACTAAGTTTTCCACTCCCAGGTGAGCTGCTGCAGTACAGCCTACAAGTCAAATAGGCTGCTGGAGACAACGATATTGGGAGTCGGATTCTTTGTGACGAAGAAACCGCCGGCTGTGGTATAACGAGGTACAAACTGATAATAATTCAACGTTAAAAAAGGAGCGAGGAGATAAAAGTTTACATACAATGGCTGTTCCAAGAAAATGGTTGCAGCGCCAGATTTTAAATGGCTCAGTAATATCAGCGTATTAGTTGCAACAGCACCAAAAGGTTTTAGGTGTCACACTCTAAGGTACCCATCCATGGTGGAACGTGAAACTCAAATAGACGGCTAGGGAGCGAGCTGTTAGCAGCCCACTTATTTAATATGCACGAGCTGCAGGCTATTTTAAACATAGGCATGGACTACTATGTAAACAGTGTTGAAAACAGGATGGAAAACCGGCTTCACTATTCCCAACTGCTGTACAGAAGAAACGGTAGTAGAGCCGGCTCTGGAAGTGACCAGGGTAAGGAATAATACACGCAGCACAGCCAGAAAATGCTAAATTTTTCACTCCGTTTTCCTCTACAGTGGGACATACAACACTAATACATCGGCAGAGAAGAGTAAAAGTGCGCGCCGGATTGTTCGTGCAGCAGGAGCAGCGCAATATCTAAGGATATAGCGTTCAACGTTGAAAAGAGGACAGGACTACATACTACAGCTATGGCAAGAGAACATTTGCAAAGCCAGTTCTGAACCGGGCCTGTGGCAGTGGAATAACTTGGGCGGCAACGTCAAAAAATAAAGTGTTCCACTCCAAGCTGGACACCTACATTGCAACGTATAAGTCAGATTGGAGGTAGAGAATAGTAAGAATGGGTATCGGTTTAATTGAGACGTAGGAGTAGCTCGGCAGCTGAAAAAGAGGCATATACTGAGAGGCACTCAAAGTTGTTACTTGCAGTGAGAGAAGATAAGACTACGTACTATAGATGTAGCTAGGACACGGTTGCAGATTCAGCTGTGAAAGGGGCATATGGTGGCAGAATTATATGGGCTGCATCCCCATAATATACTATGTGTTCCACTCCAAGTGGGCTACAACAGTTAAAATAGCAAGTCAAGAAGACGGCAGTGAGGCGTGGTGGTAGAAGCCCGATAGCTTGTGAACCAGAATCCAGCGGCTTTTGTAAGATGGGGCATGGACTAATAGACCATCAAAGTTAAGAACTGGGGCGAGAATGGAAACGATTGCATACTATCGCTCTAGTGTAAAGAAAGTTGCAGACGCATTTTTAAACGGGACTATAGGTAGCAGTATAGGATGGGCAGTATCCCCAAAACATACTAAGTTATCCACTCCAAATTAGCTTGCTACAGTAAAATAGCAGCCTGTAATGTTGAAATATGAATGTGCCATAGTCTAGGTGGCTCCTTGGGACGTACTGGTGCTAGTAGAGTTAAACAGATGAAGATATGAAGCCGTGGATAACAACGTTTGCACAGAAATGGTAAAACTAAACTCCGCTTGCGACTCCGGACAACGCTGCGCCCTAAGTGTGGGCATTTCGCGGCGTGTTTCTATAGAGGTGGCGCAGCAACCGAACAGCGACCCAGGTACGTCGACACCTGATCGTCTACGCTCGGTGTGCTACCCTGTTAGACAAGTCAAGCAAGAGAAAGGGAGGAGACAGGAGCGGTAGTCACTTACCGCACGATCTTCCAACTGAGCCAGCCTACTGGTCCCAGGAAACCAGGCGTCAGTGAGACAGTCAGAAACGGCGAGGGTGCACTGATACACAAGGAAGAGTGCCGGGCGGATCGCTGGGTGGATCGTTGGGTGGAACACTATAAGATCGGTTCAGGTGGCCCTTTGTTCCCGTCATGGTGTTAGCTCTGTAAATGACCAAGGGTAGGGGAATCATACTGACAGCGCCTCCAGGTGGTAAATTTTTTACTTGTGGCCTGGGATATTGCACCAGCGCTAGGGATACCTAGACTACTATTGAAGAGTTGTGATTGTCAACAAATGAAGTGCTGAACACAATATCCCATAGCCAAGGGTTAAGCACCGGGGTGGATGAGTCCGGAAAATTTTTGAGTAGCCAGTATTTGGTGTTGGTGGAGTAGGGAGACATCAGACCGATAGACGGGGGAAGTGAACATTATAGATTACGGGGTAGTCAAGAATGGATAGTAAATGTAGCCATATAATGAATAACACAGACAAGGATGCGAATAAGCGAGGCAGATGTTACGGTGAGCTAAGAAACCTGGCAGGGGAGCCAAGGGGCAAA
This sequence comes from Dicrocoelium dendriticum, assembly GCA_944474145.2. NCBI lineage: Eukaryota > Metazoa > Platyhelminthes > Trematoda > Plagiorchiida > Dicrocoeliidae > Dicrocoelium > Dicrocoelium dendriticum. The sequence continues at coordinate 60,336,552 of OX104071.1, read as the reverse complement.
ACTCAAGCAGCGACCGGATTTTTCAAGTTTGGTAAAGAGGACCAAGTATACAGACAATGAATCAGACAAAGACCAAGAGGTTGTTGCCTTTACCAACGAGAACCGTATGCAATGGCAGTCGATGCGTAAAAGAAGTGAGGCGTTAGTTGGAGACCTATTATATTAAACGCTATTTGCTCAACCGGCTAACTCAATGTGGCGCACACCCACTTCGCATATTCACACTAACAGTAGTGCAAAGGTTAACCTAACAATGCGTCCGATCATCGACATGTGCAGCTCTGCTCTACACGTAAGTGCTAACTGACTTTTGACTTACACAATGCACTACGTATAGAACTGTCGGTCCAAACTGTGCGGGATACCGTTGATTTTGTTAAACAAGTAAAATACGTGATGCTATGGTTTGACGTAGAATCCCTATTTACGAATATTCCTTTGAGAAATGCGGTTAACTTCATTTGCGAATACGTAACCTAAAACAATATTGACATCGGTATTCCTTTCCAGCCAGTAAAAGAACGACTTCTGCCATGCCCCTTTCAAAACAATCCTTGTTCGATGAATAATGACACCAAGGGATAGACGGCGTTGAAATGGGTCCCATTTAGGGCCACTGCTTGCCGACTTTTCGCTTCAAATTTTGAGCGCGTTCCTAAGCAAAACCTTATTGCGTCGCTTGATTTCTATCGACGATACATGGTCGACACGTTCATCGTACGCGACCCACTGCTTGATCACCTCCACCTTCTTGAAAAATTCAACCATGTGCACCCATGGTTAAAATTCATTTGTGTAATGGGGAACGCCCGTGAAACTTCAATTTTGAATGTGTTCCTGCGGCGGCGAGCTGACGTATTGCTTACGAGGTGAGTATTCCATAAGTCTACCTGCGTGAGCCAGTATATGCCGTTCCTTAATTTTGTGCCCATGAACTACAAGAGAAAGCTTGTGTGCTGTCCTTAGTATGGCACCGCAAACATCTGCAGTCCAGAAACATTGGACGCTGAGAAGAATTCCATTCTCACAACGCTACAAAACAACGGTTATCCCACGACGTTTATCCACGAACATTTTGCTGTTGAGGATCAACCTATAAAACTACCGACGGTAAAGAAAAGGATCTTCTCCGGTTTCTTTCAAAGGAGACTTTTCCTACGAGTTAATGAACAAGAGATCGTCCGCCGCTGTGAACCAAACATATCCACCTGCAAAAGTCCCCTATTTTGCCGCGCCTGTTTCTTTTATCAATCAACGCTGCAGAGACAGACCCCTGGCTCGTTCTGACTCTTTCGTCGTAAATCAGTGCACTTGCGTCTGTGGTGCCAATTACCTCGGACACACGACCGGGCATCTGTCTAGTACTACATCGAAACCTTCTCCCGTCTCTGTACGGCACGGTACACTTAAGGATGCCCATGGCTCCGTCCTTGACCATCTGATTGGTACTTGGCATCAAGTTTGGACAGATGACATTTGCAACGTTTGTTACGCTTTGTCTGATCTCACCTCAAAAGGACTGAGGAATCCTCTGTTGCCTACTTCGTAAACAGTGGCCATAATGCTACTACAACGGGAGTTATGCAAGCTGAGGACAATTCTACATGCTCTCATGCAGCCTTCGTCGTAACGCACGACGTCGTCCATACCTACTTTTGCAAGAAGTGACTGTGGATGTTGACGCCAAATCAACCATTTTGTTCTTGTGGTTTGCCTTTCAGTGTTTGGGGGTGGAAGCTCGTGACTTTTACAACCTCTTTGCATCGGCTTCTTTTTAGACATTATGTGTGCGTCAGTCACTCAATTCATAAGGTGAACTTTTCGACATAAGGACTACTAATACAGATAGAAGCTTACCTTTTGTTTATTTTCGTTGTTTTACTTCTTTTTCACATGAATGTAATTCTTTCTGTAGACTGAAAAAGGAACTTTGAGCGTTGTAACGGTTGACAAAGATGGCCGACCAAGAAGCATGCTCCAGGATTGAACAGCGGTCAATTAGCAAGTTTGGTTGCTAAAGAGTGCAAATCAGTTGAAATTCATAGGAGAAGGTCAACTGTGTATGGTGTCACATGTTTCAGTTGAAGAAATGTGTACAAGGGAGAAAAATGTTTTAAAGAAGGACCTAGCAGTGTTGAGGATGAGGACAGACCTGGAAGGCCTACAGAAGTGTGGTCTCCTGAGGTGATCGAATCAGTCAATGACCTCATTCAGTCGAGCGGAAGGGTGACAGTGGATGACATTGCAAGGACTTCGAGCTTATCTGTTGTGGCGGCACACAAAATTGTCTATGTCACCTACTGTCCCCCTTCTGTCCGACTGAATGGGGGCATTGACTGTTTCGATCACCTCAGGAGACCTTCCTTCTATAGGCCTCCCAGGCCTGTCTTCGTTCTCAACACCACTACGTCCTTCTTCAAACAATTTTGCTCACTTGTAGATATTTTTTGGCTGCAACATGTGGCACCATACACAATTGACCTTCTCCTATGAAGTTCAACTGGTTTGCACTCTTCAGCAACCAAAAGGGTGATAACTGAAAGCTGTTCAATCCTGTAGCATGTTCCTTGGTCGTTCATCTATGTTACTCGCTACAACTCTCAAAGTTTCTTTTTAACCTGCAAAAGAAATTATATCCATGTGAAAAAGAAGTAAAACAACAAAACTAAACAAAAAGTAAGCTTCTATCTTTATTAGTAGTCCTTATACTGAAAAATTCATCTTATTTATTGAATGACCCTCGTACATTTGTTTATGTATCTTTATATATTTTTCGTTTTGAGTGTGCAATGTGGGTCGCGCCTAGGTGACCTTGCTCGGGTTACATATACAACTTAACTTGGGTAAGTTATATAATATGGTGTATGTTCGCTATGATGTTTTGACTTGTGAACACATACATTTATGCGGGAGTGGATGTGTCTCTCTGTTTTACTATTTTGGCTGTGCCAAGGTAATTGTGCTTTATCACTTGTGTAATTTTCGTAGGGTTACGTGCCGTAAGTGTTGGGTGTGGTTGGTTGAGTTTAGAGTGTCGTTGGTTGGCTCGTTGATCTACCGTTGAACCTTGCCCTGAACAGTTACTGCTAGAGTTTTAGATATCTTCACGTGCTGTATCAAGATTTCGCGTAATTCTAAATGCTTGGGCAGAATTAATTAAACGTGGTTTATTCGAGGCAACTACTCTTCTAATTTGTTTGTTGGTCCATGGTATGCTGACTTAATGCTTGATTTTAGCAACATTGTGTGCCTAGTATACACGTTACCTCTTAGTAATTAGCCTTTTCCTTTTCTATCATGTCCACTTCACTTCACAATTTCTAGTTCTTTCCAAGGTAACCCTAAATCTCAATCTCAGTGCGTCGAATAATCCTGTCTTGAATGTTTTTCTAACTTTTCTCAGACTGCTGTGACGTTACCGGCCAATGTTCGGAATCAGTACGCTTTGGCATCATTATCAAGAGTGCCCTATTGACCTATCCGCCCTTGCTTAATATAGTCATTTTCTTCCTGACCCAGTCGTTTCCTCAGGTGCTCTCTCTTTTCCTTCTTTATTTGATCGGAGTGCCAACTCTCAAGGAAATGCCGTGACGTAGTCTCTTCCAAGCAGTCTCTTGTTTTCCAACGGCTTCCAGGTTACTGTGATGTAAAAGTTGTAGACTATGTACATTCAACGCACCAATTCCATTACTTTGGGTGCCTACTGCTTTTGCTCAGAGTTTATTCATTTATCCACTTACATCTCTAACCTTACCATTACTGACGACTCCTTCTATGTGTCTTCCCACCTTCCCAGTAATACTCCGACTCAAGGCCCCGGTTACTCTAGCCTCGCCTGATCGGTCTCCTGCTTTCCGAACGTACACAATACGGTGACATTACAGGCCAGGTTTCTGAATACTGAGCGCTCTGCACCTGGTACCACGGTAGCCCGGCTTGCTTTTCACTACTTATCAAGGATGCGTCCTCTAACCAACGCACAATTTCCCTTACTTCGAGCACCTGATAAGCTTGCTCACTTTTTAGTACTATAGCCAGTGCCATCACTAACTTGTCCACTTTTCTTCACCCTTTCTATGTGTCTTCCCAACTTAACTGTACAACCCGAGTACAATGAGCTGACTGGTCACTCTCGCAAACTGCTGTGCCGATACCGTTTAATTTAAGAAAACTGAACGCACTTGCTTCATTACTTTAAGAGCCAAGGTGGGGGTTCTGTTCCTTACCATTCCCTGTTTTACGTCGATTCAATTTTCCTTACTGCACACTTATTACTATGCCCTGAAGGGGTTCCTCCGTCTGATTGACTCTATAGTACGAAACGTGAACTATCAACGCTGTGCACAAACAGCGCGTCGTTTCTATCACTCAATGAGGCTGGCGAAATTATTCACCCATTATGTGTCTAACCTGATCTACCGCTAACCTGCTTATTTTGTCTGACCTTATTCCTTTTGTGCCAATCGATATGGTACGACAGAAGCCCAGATAGCCGACTAACCGATTTTATCCCGAACTGTCTTCTGTTGCTGCTTCTCCTATACTTCTTTGCCATCACCTTACTTGGCTTGACAACTGCTTCGCTCTAGTCCCCGCACGTCGATATTCCTGTTGGTGTTATTTACGCTGTATTCAAATAGGCATATACTGGATACTCTTTTCCAGTTATCGCTTGCCGCTTTGATTCTCACCTCTACTGTACGACTTGCGCACAATGCGCCGCACTAATTCAGCCTGGTGCGCATGGGCCCCGGCACATTGATTTTGCACCTGCTAGCTGGCAGCTCCCTGACCATGGCTGGCTTAACGTTTCGCGGTTTCCCTTTCCATTACTATACTCGTTTACCTCCTAGAAATGCATCAGATCTTTACATGTTCACTTTTACCCTGCAGCATGGATGTTGCTGTACGTGTTCATTTCCTTTGTTATCAATCTAACCTTATCCCGGCTAACGACCATGCAGGCGCAGCAGCTTTAGTCCCCATTGACGTGCTTCTCTCGAATCGGAAGACTTTCTGGCTAAAGGAAGACAAGCGCTTCAAAGTCATTATGCTCATTATCTAATTATCGCGCTTTTGCCTGAAGGCATCAGTTCTTCACCAACAGTCTGCATTTCCCGCTTCTTGGAACACAGAGTACAACCTGGCTGCTTCATGCATTCCATCTTAATCTTGTCGACCTTAGCATCATTTAAGATTCCACGCGAATTCTGACGGCTGTCACCATCAGCTTATCTGTGTGTTTATCGGTCTTTTGGCAATGCGTTTTGCAGAAACATCTTGCTATACAATAGATATAGCCTGACCCACACCAAAGACGTGAAGAACAGAACACAACTACAATGGATGTATACTAACCAAAACTATGTAGGCTTCAGAGTAGCATATGGCTAGTCGCCGTGGCTTGTCACCAGCCTTTGATAAGGCACTTTGTTGCACGCCGGTCTATCTGTTTTGCTGCTTCTTGTTCTTTGCTCGCTTTTCTTGAGATTTCCAGAGTTACAACTGCCAACGCAAGATCGATCGCCCTCTGGAACTAGCTGACCAATTTGCAATAGTCAACTTCCTTGAACAGTTCCTGCTTTCCCTGGATATGAAGAACAATCCCTCTTTCCGTAGAATTCACATATGGGTCTAAATAGTTTCCTTATCACCATTTTGTTGCCACTTTTACGGCGTATAAATGTGTGTGTATTTTGCCACGCAGACACAGTGAAACAGTTCACTCACCTGAAATCACACCTTTGCATGGATCTACTTGGATGATAGCTCCCGCGGTTGCGAATACCTTACATTGCCGCGGACATCTTTCCTGCTGCTAGCTGTCAATTATGTTCCTTGCTTTGCCTTGCTAAAACAACAGGCTGCTGAGGCATTTAACGTTAGGCTCTCCGAAAGCTAATCATGGACAGCTTTGTTGCGCATTGATGACGCTCGAACAAATAGGTTCAGCCCCATTTGTTTTTCGAAGAGTATTATAGGAAAGATAAATATTTATTTTAAACTACGCTTGGCACACCATGATGGCATACCCACGTAGATGCAATTGCACAGCTATTTTATGGCAATCGTACTGGCTACAGTACGAAATTGTACAAAGCCTCCTGACCGTACCCGTACCATGGTGCAAAAGTTAAATAATAATTGGGCTGTCGTGAGCTTGAGACCCCTTTTTAAGGGCAAACTCAGTTTGCCCTGTATTGCAGTCATGTAACAATCAACATTAAATAATGAATCAAGGAAGGCGCATTAGCAGAAAATTGAAGAGCAAGCTAGAGCTTGATGTTACACTGAGTCCGTGGATACATAAAGCAGAGCAACGGTGAAATCGTAGAAAAACGAGACGGCAGTATATGCAAATGTAAAAGCTTCAATGTAACGAAGTTCGCAAGAAGTTGAATTGTGACGCTTGAGGACTTGACAGCGTAATGTCTTGGACTGTGACCTTATTCAAGGGTGGGTATTCTCCGTCAAGTCGGTGTTGTTAAACGGCTATTTGTGGCCTTTCATACGGAGAAGAATCGCGAAGCGAAAACCTAGTAGGTCTTGGGAAACTGGCACTCATCTATTGAATGGAAAGCCGTGACTGGCTAGGCACCTCCTTGAGCCTTTAGGTACGCGGTTATTCGCATTCTGGTTGCGTCACATGTTCTCCCTCGCGGAGGCATGTTAGGGATAAGTTAGTTAGCTGAAGCTTTCCCGATGACGTGATACTGCGTCTTCACTAGACTGCGAAGAAAATAACACCTAATGATAAATTTCCATTAAAGCAAGTATGAAAAATTTTGCGGACAAATCTGTTAATGGGTAGTTCGTAAGGATCCGCATTAGAATAAAGAATTGGAATTTCATCTGGTATGGACATAATTACCCACCAGAATCAACCCTATTAACCCTCCGGATGACGACCCTTGTGTGGATAATTGGACAAGAAGTCAGCAAAACTCGGACATGAGTATCACGGAAGAAACCATCCTTTACTACCTTGAAAGTTTTACTCATATTATTGTTCACAACCCGAATCCACGACCCTTCCATCTTCGGCAGGCTTCAGCGGCTAATAGCGGATCTTGACTAAGCCTTTCGGCCAGCCAACGCAGGCCTTTGGTCATCAAAGAACTGCGGAAGAACGGATGGAAAGTCGGGTTGTATAATGCATTGTTAGATTATAGTACTGTTCCAAATAACGTACGGCAGTGTTCCATGAGTTGATGGGTTTTGCTTTGCAGGTGTTCCCCTATAAAAGCCACAAACCGCCGATTAAACACACTGCAACGTAGAGCATGAGACTCACCACTTAATGCATTTACTGCCCACCATGAACAGGGCCCAAGCATCAAACATCTACCTCAAGCTACGCAAGCACTTCATGAAATGGCTAATCCTAGCAATCGGGCTGCGGTGAACACCCTGATGGAACACAAAACCTTCCTATATCTTAAGAACTAGCGATTGCACCAAACGTTTACATTGGATCCCCTGCCAATAGATTGCAACGGAGAAAACGACGTCAAAATTCTGTATTCCCACAACAGCTATACTTAATTGTTTTGCGCTCCTGTGACATCCTGCTCCTTTATCCCACTATTACCTGAGAAACTACTCTTTCGTAGAGACAACGAACATGGCCCTTATAGCATTTATTAAAACAAAAAGTTGTCTTATTCCAAAACTGCTATGCTTGTATGCATATTTAATCCAGCCTTCACTGGTGTGCTTTGTTTTCTCAAGACCATATAATGATATACTACTCAGCGGTCGTGATCGAACTAAAACAAGTACATCCGAACCTTATCGTGGTTTACCAGTTACTACCTACACTTCCGGCACTTACATTTTGCTGGACCGGTCACATAACATATGAAAGATATAAGAGGATATAAGGTAAACAGTAAACGTCAGGTAAAGTTAAGATACTACCAAGGTGTAGAGAACAGCGCAGAGTCAGAGAGCAAATCAGGAATGTATCCAGTCGGTTGGCTGACCGAACAATTCATCTGCTGCTAGCTGGGTGGTTTGTAGTGAACATAAACCTTGGTGGGGCAAATTTTTAATGGTCGGTACCTTTTGCACTCATTACTACTTGTAATATAATTTTGAGTTGACTATTTATCTTTACTTCTATATGCCAGCCCAAAGGTGGTTGAAACATGGATATCGCTATATAAACACAAGGGGAACACGGTGGAGCAAGCTGCGGGTGGCCCAACGGTGTTATATACTGTCACCATGACGGATATATTTGGTTCCACACTTAGAAAAATAACAGAGACGCAAATAACTCTATGGAACTTTAAATGATCTAAGACATATTGTGGTCTGTTTCCAAAAATCTATTGGCTATTTCAGGCCAAGTGCAAACTGGAAACGTGCTAGATAGCAATTGTACAGATCCTGCTGGGAAACGGCTTTTTGACCAGCTCCGAAGTTTTGGATCGTATGAAAAAGTGAGTGAATTATTTGGGTATAACAATGTAGGCCACCTGAAAGTTTATAAGATAAGAATAATATTGACGGCCTTTTGTGTCTTATAGCATAGTTTCACCAGTTGCACTGGACTGGGGAAAGGGTTCCTGAAAACTCAATATCTACTACTCTTTAAGTTCAACAACGAGAACACAGGCTGTAAATCCCAACGCTACGAAGACGTTTTATGTTCACGTACAGCGATCGGCGAACAAAGGTTACCGCCTGCAAGCACCGAATCGCAATGCCAGTACAACCAACTGCTTGTGCTTCCGGCTGCAGACAAGTTTACACGAAAGCATTGTTGCCGACTATTCGCCGACACTCAGTACTCCAAATGCTTCGCGAACTATTGCTTTGCTGTCTCGAAATGTGTAACTATCGCTAATACCAATATGAGGGCAGCCTATGACTGCCCCCAAGGAAATATATCACACCAAATAACTACGAGGCCCAGAAATGTCACAAGCAGCCTCCTACCAGAGAACTCATGAACATCGGGCCAGCTCATTAGCGTTAAAATACATACGCAGATCACCCTAATACATTAGAATAATCAGTCATGGTTCGGTTTTGGTTGGAAATGGTCGAAGCAGCTAGCTGCGGGCGTTTAAGCTCTAAAAGCTATCGCGATCAGATAAAGTCATGCGTATTCCCGAACAGCATCGATGAAGTATATTGAGTAGAGCTAGTTGAACTCGCGCATGCACAACAATACTAAGTTTATGATATACGTGCAAGTCCTTTAACTTCACTCTAAAAGTAACCAAAGCGGTGGCCTTAGCGCCCTCAGATGCTGTCTAGCAGGTAGCGGTGTTTCTAAAAATCCCCTTTTACTTACCTGATGACATTTCGATGGAGCAGTTCAAGTGAGCTAGCACTGAAGTTAAAGGTAGCCCAACTAACTCCATCGGGTTTGAGTGGGTGAACAAAGCAAGTAAACTGATAGCTAAAGAAAAGATAAGTTTGCGGGCCCTTATGGCAAACTGTAAAGTAGTAGGCCATAAAACTATGGCTGGCTAATAAAACTGACGCCCCGTTGTGCCAAAGGTGTGGTCCGAGTTTATCTGGTTGCAACAATAAGTCGGCGGCAGTGTTCCAGGACGTGGAGAGTTTTCGCCTGGCATGCCTTCTTCCTATAAAAAGCCACAAATGTTCGTTTAACAACACTGACGTGGCAAAGTAAATCGCAACTAAATAAACTCACTGCCCAAGCATATGTTGACATGTTTGTCCAATGCACAGACGTCACCCATTGCTACAGACGCCGGTGATGCGCTCGAGCTCATTCAAAAGAATCGTAACACATTTACAAACACAAACATTACACTTACCCACATACCAGCATTTATGTATAAATATGTATGGAAAACATATTTTACTATTGTACAATTCTTTGTCATTGGTTGTGCTGTTACTATGCTCATGTACTTAATGGCATGCTATGCGTAGCAGGGAATAAAATTTTATTTATTTATCTATAAAACAGCCGTAATTTGGACCACTGAGGTTAAAGAGAGATGAGAGAGAGATTTTAAGGCCCTAGAATCAGCATTGTAAACATAATAGCGAAAGCAACTCGCCTGGTATACTTCCAAGTCAGGGACGACAGTTTCATTGGCTAGAACGCAATATCATACCTATAACGACAATGGCGTTTATAGCAAAACAACTAGGTGCATGGACGATGCCGCAAAGCTCGCCATAAATATCTGTGCAGCGGCCCACACCACAGAACCGGAGGAAGTTAGGGCGCCGTTTAAAGCAGCAACCCGGTGATGGAAGGGCCTACAGTACCCCGTTGTTTAACGTTTCAGATATTATCTTAGTGAGCACATTCACACGAGCTGCCGTTTTAGCTAAGGCGTCAGCAGCAGATTCGGTAAGGGCTGAAATGCATAACAACCAAACTATTACTTACCCAGCTTAAGTCAAATTAAATGTTAAAGTTGAAGCGCATCTGAAGGACAATGAGGCAGACTGCTATAACTACGCAATACCACCATGGTTTAGCAGTTGTAGCACAATCCGCCAAAATCACGAAGCACTGATAGTTGCCCTTGCTAATAGGAGAGTAACCAAATAACATCAACTGTAACCCTGTACATGTGGTCAACTCGTTTTACGACAACGCCCAAAGCTCGCCTTGATACGCTTGCATTATTCTAAACTTTCATGCGTCTACCATATCTGGGACCTGAATATCAGCAAAACGGACGTTAATCCAGACGGATTTACTTCGTCCTAACCCACAAAAGCACTTTTCACATACCAGGTGGGAATGAGCCGAGTCAAGCCCACTCAGACACCAAGTACATTGTCGCCGAGCAGCCTGCTCCTAAATACACTGTCCCAGTTTATACAATTTCAACAGATGCCGCAATAGCTACTAGTGACTTTCTCCTCCTCTATAAAACTAAAAGACTTCGGTTGTGCTTTCTCAACCATAATTAGTTAACCCAAGTCTCTTAATAACAAGATGTGTATTTATGCTGCTTTTCTTTCCTCACGGAACCTGAGGCAATTTTCGCAGCCAAACTTCGTTACCGCCAAGCAGTATGATTGATTCATACTCACTTCCTCGATAGCTTTTGCATACGCAAGCCTGTATGCAAAAGCGAAATGGAGGGAGTGCCATTTAGCTAAAATAAAATTAGGCAGTATAAACATACCTTGTCGGCATCACCGAGACTGAGGACTTCATATTGTAAACAGCCAAAAGCGTTTGAACTATCTACTCTTTGACTGTATTTATAGAGCCCCTGATACCACTTATGCAAGTGCTAACGCTGTCCAACATGCCACAAGCCATCCTTATGAACACAAACAGTTAGCCAGGGACTTCAATTTACCCGAAGTGCACTGTTTCATACCTAAAGCACCAACCAGGTAAGCCAGTCTGTCAGCCTGCATCAACCGGAGGGAAGGGCGCAACAAGCTTCAACCCTGACCAGGGCAAACCAAATCTCGAATTAATCTCGGTAGTCCCAGAATTTCGTTGCGCTGGTATTTTGTTGTGCATAAAAAGCTCTGCCACATGCTTGTCAGGGATATTCCAACTGTAAGTTGCCGCCTGTTGAATTCGGTAAACTGGCTTACCTTTGCCATGTTTGTCAAGTGAAATAGCTGTAATAAATTCCTTTTAACGGATGCCACTGAGCAATCGACAGGAATATTTTACAAATATATGCCCTACTGTCCGGATCATTTGGCATCCCATCACGTTCAAAACGCCCAGCAAAAGTACGAGGCAAACAACGATGCTTATCCCAGAGCTCCAGTTAGAACGTTCCTACAAAAAGAAGGAACAACTTGGCCCATGTCCGTAGGGCAACTGAAAACCTGTCAGTTAGCTGCCGTTGCTGTGTCGGGTAAACTGATACGCAAAGGGGGCAGCGATGTCTAACCGTAACAGAGCCGAGTAACTCAGCTGGTTGATGCCACCTCGCACCCCTCAGTGTGGGGCGAAGATCATGGTCACATGCACTGACTCTAACCACACCCCCAGTGACCTACGTATGGTATGCGAAATCTACAACTTATTTTAAAGGGTAATTCAGGGAAATAGGTCGACTTAGGGACGAGCTACGCTTGTCCATCAACCATTAACTGTGCGGGCTGCAAGCTGACATAAAATGTATCCGGTCCATAAGTTCAACCAGTAGGACATATCCGAATCCCGGTTTAGGCGGTTCAGACCATTCCTTACCCATTGCAATGTAAACACTATAAATGCAGAAAGGCTACTCACCTTCCATGTGGATACCTTTGATCATCGTGATACGTCATAAAAGAAGTTCGTTGCAGGAATTAAACAAATTTTGTTCGAAAACGGCACTTCCATTTTCTCGCGTATTATGCAACAGTCGGTCAAGCAAGCACTCTGACCGCCTGTATGAAATGCACCATGTAACCAAAGCACAACGTAGCTTTCGGAGCGTTCCCACAAGCGCAACCTACCAGTTGGATTCTCTTAACCAGGTCACTGGAGCGACTGCTTCAGACCTGGCAGTCTTTACATCCCACCTTGATATGCAAAAGCATTTGGTGTGATCCAACATATGCCCCTACGCAAGAGGCTTAACACTTATTTATTGGCTAGAATCCTACCTAATCGGACACCCTCAGTGTATGGAATGTGTTCTGGGCAAAATTGCTCTACCACAGTATCTAGTGGCGTAGTACAGGGAAGTGTGCTATGTTCGACCCTGATTTTGATCTATGTGGATGACATCTGTAGTAGCATACGGCATGGCTGCCGCTTTCATTTTGCAGTCGATATAAACGTCGCCTATGTCATTTCACCAAATACCAAGTCCTCCGTATAGATGAAACCAGAAAAGACCTGAAAGCAATAGAATCAAGGTTTCAGCAACAGCGAACGAATTTCTCGGCCAGTATACCAAGCATCATGGCACACAAATGTCCCATACTAGGTAGAAAACACGCTAAACAGCATTCCTATCCAAATAAACCTATTGGCAAAAGAGCTGGGTATACGTTAGATGATGCTTCGTAACATTTCTACGCTAGTGCAATCGCAAGCCGCAAGAGCACGAAACGTTGCTTTCTACGTTGCCCGACACATAAACACAGACGACGCCCGACTGGAAAGTTACAGGATCCATCTCCGTCCACTTTAGTGACACTGCATTTTTCCATGCGACAACGTGCGCAACTCGGCTGGCATCCTGCTCGGAAATGTTCATAAACGTCTTACAAAAATGTTGGCCCCACAAGCGCAAATATTTGACTGTAGGCAGATGTGAAGCCATCTCAAATTGAACCTCTGTGACGGCGATGCATTTTCATAACTACGTTCCCTGCCAAAGAAAGTTCATCGAGCGATGCATAATGAGATCATTAACCCAAAACTGCTAACTGGTCCAGAACGCAACCCTAGGAACAGGTGCTGCGCCGTTAGCCCGTGAAGGGCGTGAAAAGTATTACATTAACGTTACTTCCTAGCCATGTAGGCAAACACTTGGCACAAACTACCTTCAAGATTGCTAAAATTTTGGTATCCCAGAACGTCGACAATGTTGCAGGAGGTCTTGGATTTATGCCAGACAAGCGTTCTCCATGTAAAATGCACAAAGCTCCGTTTAATATCCCTGCGACTTGATGGATTTGACTTGCTACTAAATATATAACTGCTTCTTCCCCTTCCGAAGGACCTACTTTATTTCACGAACGTCATCCATTTCGAAGAGCCCTTCTAATACAATAATACGCTGGCAAACACAGCAAACAAACTTACGAATGCTGGCATCCAGCACAAGTTCATTCATCATGTCCATCATCATGACCACTATACATCTACTTATAAACCGACATACATATACAGTACGTTACCGGTGTAGTTGCTATAGTTTTGTACAATTACCCACCATACCTGTTTCATTATCATGAGCATACTTTCGCAGGCGTGCCTTCCACTGCCGGTAATAAAGCTTTTATTTATTTAGTCATAATTGGTAAGCGTTTAAGACAGCAGCACGAACGTTCCTGTGCTTATAAAATCAAAAGCACCTCTACAGCAACTGCGACTCTGACGAACAATTTTGCGACTGGAACGGTTGGAGCTTAATAATTATTTGGCCTGGTCATACACCCAGGCTTACAGAACTAAATCCACTAACGCAACTATCCCTTGTTCAGCTTGACTTCTATTCTCCGGTTTATCTACATCGACGGGATGTAGGCTACTTACAACTGCATACATTGTAAAGAAGCTCTAAGCCCTTTCTTTGCTCCTTTAGCTTCTGACCTCCTGACATGTACGAATCAGATGCCTTCGCTGGTTGCTTCAATTTCTTTGTGACACTGTAGGTATCCACAGACGATAGGATGCCTTAATTAAGAGACTTTTCTGGCCTCCGTTTCTGTCTCAGTTCGCGACAGTATTAGTTGTTTGTCTCGCCATCCGTTCTTCAGTTTAGCTATAACGACTGGATGCATGATTCAGGCAGCTATGCGCATATACTGAGCCTGATATTAGCTAATACTTATTCCCTTTAGCTTCTGACCACGCAGCGTGTATGAATGCACGACTTACGTTGATTTGTTGCATTATGCTGTGAAAAGGTAGGTATGCACTTACTACCGGAAGACTTAATACGTGTGGCATCATTTGATACCGTTATACACTCTACTGGTGCTAATACGTTCCGTTCAAAATATTCAATCCACATCTTCAACCTACTAGGAGCCACTTATTACCTCCACCTTTTATTTATTTGACTTGCCTGCAGCAGTTACGTACCTGGTTTGTTGGCTAATTTTTGACACTGCAGGTACTCCACTAGTGAGGAGAAGACCTAGACAAAGTGGTACTCGTGGTTACTGCTACTCCCACTATTAGCCCCAATAAGATTTACTCCGCTTAACGTTTGTACCTTTGTTTAGATACAACAACTCAAGTATGCCTCCTAACCTAAAGTTACGCTTTAACCAACCAAACTCATGCAATCTTCGTTTTTCTACAGCACTTGGTTGTAGTTTATTCACCATTGGGACTGGTCGACCCATCGACAAACGCTTAGTCCTTTCTCCAGGAAATGAAATACCCACACACTGGTCCAAATGGAGCTTTTTCCGCTATTCTGGAGACGCGACCTTCACGGGGTCTAAACAAATGGGTTCAGCTCGCCTCGTACTGAGAGAGTATAATTTACGCACCTGGAATATATTTACATGAATCCCCCGTTTAACAACCAAAGACAAACAACTCTGGCGTGATTACCTTCACTGCCTCAAACGCTCCTATTCGCCAGTTACCTGGAGCTATTCTGATGTCATTTCACGGACAGCGTTGCGCACGTATACGTGGCCTTTCCGATGGCCTTCTATTGAATTTTCACTTGGCTATGGAAACAGTTACACTTACTTACATTTGAAGGAATCCTGAATCCACTTTGCGGAAATGGCATTATTACCTATTAAGGACATATTCGACCACAAGAAACAACTTCACTCACCGACCCCATGAAAGGTCCAGCGTGGATAGCTGGACACGGTTTGCGGGCCGAAGAAGAATACAATAGAAAAGCTGGCCTCTATTAACTATGTGTTCACTCACCTGCATCCTCATCATTCGACTCTTGGAACCTTGCGTCACTGATTGGCTTCAACGACTACTGCCGTATTAGTACTAAGCCACTAGGCCAACCAACGAAGAATTTCGGCTGTCAACCGACTGAGAATAACAGAGTGCAAAATCGGTCTCTACGATGCATAGCCGAATTGCACTACTGTTCAACGGAAGTTACGGCAGTGTTCCAAGATGTGGTGGGTTTTCGCCTGGCTAGCGTTCTCCCTGCAAAAGGCCACAAATTTACGCTTAACAACACTGCAACGTGGCGGATGTGACTCGCCACAAAATAAAACCACAGCTAATCATTTCACACTGACGCAGTCCTCAGCCTTCTACATCCAACCTGTGCAACTAATTCTGCTATGAAGAATGCTTTGTTGGAGCACAGATCATCCCTGTCTCTTAATGGGTGTTGGTTGCAAATAAACCTTGTTTAGGCTCCTGTGCTCATGGATCAATACCTGGCGAAAGTACCCCCAACTTGTGTTTTGACGGATTTTTGCGCGCCACAGGGCCATAAGATTTCTTGGTCTGACTATTACCTGACAGTATGCTCACTCATACGGACAACATTTTTTCTTTTATACCTTTCATTAAAACGAAATGTTTTAAAATTACAAAGAAGCTATGTTTGTATGCATATTTGATCACGCCTTTACAGGTGTGTCTCGTTTTACCGAGAATGTATTATTTATTTATTTATTTATTATATTGCAAGCTTGCTCCAAAGCATCTCAGTAACGCCTCTCGATGCTTACATTTCGTCCGCCCATTGGGAATGCCCATGACAGCTCCAATGCTGCCTGACTTAGACCTTGCCTATTATGAGCCACTTAACTACTGAAACCTCACTCAGCCCTGTCTCGCCTGAACTGACGTCTAGTTGCATCAAGCATCACTCTACCATTCAATCTTTATTTGCTCATCCCAAACAGTTCATACCTGTCCTCACCCTGAATACGGCAACCATTGTGCAAATCAGGCATTTATCTGTCTCTTGTTGTCTGGATATTTCCACAGTAATGCATTGTCTGAACATTCTATCATTTATGACCAGCTACTCGACTGTGTGTACCAGGGCCTCATTCAAGTCTGACCACCTAACAAATCCTAGACCACGGACGCCTCTGCGCACATTGCCACCTCACGATAGGTACAGGCTGTCTGAACTTCTACCTTCAAGATATTTTTCTTCGTCACAGTTTTCATATGTACAATTTGGCCAACGTTTGACAGCCATCATACAAACCTTATCGTGTCCTATATCAGACCTGTCCAGGACCACTGAATACTCCTCATGGCCTGGGACTCTCACGTCTATACCACCTTTTTAGCAGTCATCGAGGTTTCTTTACCCACTACTAATCTCTGCTTTAGTCTCCGTAAGCATTCCAATCGCCTTAATTGCCTTTATATAAATAAATAATCTATCTGTACCCTTTGGACACCTGCCAAGTGTGCGACAGCAATCACGCGTAGTTTTCACACCCCACCCTTTCATGCTATCTCCATCCGCCAAAATAACGTACCTACGCTCCTTATTGTTTACCGCTCAGGCGTCTCGACTTCTTAATTTGGTCAGCATATAAGCATGTAGAGCTTGAAAGCATACTAGGAAGTTTTCAGTACCTTAGTAAACGCAATAACATACGGAACGAGTGAGTAAGAGTCTTACCACAGTTAAGTTTGCATCGTAAATTTCGACACCCCCGTGACAAAAGTAAGGCAGGATGAAAAAATACTTTCGATAGTAACTGCATGTAATAGCAGATTCGCAAGCATTCTGAGCGACTTCGTACCAACGTATGCAGTGCAGCCAAAAAAGCTCGGCGGAGCGCGAGCAACGCAGAAATCTGTGGTAATTGTTAATTAAAACAAACTGTATTTAGGATGGGAACACAGCCAGCCTGGAGAAGAGAGACCTCGAATGTCCTGAACGTGTGTGCTTGGGACCATTTGTTGAACGAGCGCATAAAGGTTATGGAGCTTTGGAAACAGTCGGTTGACTAACAGGGAGTAACATCTTGGAAGCAGTCCAACTAACGATAGCGCAACCTAGGCGAGTTCAAGACGATCAATACTCACCGATTCCATCGACCTATTCCTATTCAGGACACATTGAGCAGGCTACGTGACAACCCTTTGAAAGGACCTTTATAAGTGGTGTCATGGCTCGCGAACTACATAAATGCGAATGAAAAGGCAAGGACTAGTGTGTACGTTGGGATAAGTTCCATGTTTACTGGCAGTAAGGCGAGTAGATTTAGGTCGAATTGTTCGAAGTGTTGCCCAATTCGTTCAGCGTGAGACACAGGATCCAGTTCATCAGTGACTCTGGGAGCCAAAATCTGCTCGCTTGAAAGCCAGAGCTTGTTGTCAAAGGCGAGTTCGGTAGGGCCGCATCCAATCTGCTCTTTGACTGCATTACGAACACCCAGAAGGACAGCTGACATGTGTTCAGACCCACGTAGTTACGGTGCATTAGTTATGATGGCGGATTTAATCTGTCGATGGAAAAGCCCAACAAAGCCATTCGAAGCGGAAGGATGAGTGGTTGTCCGGATGTAGGCACAGCCCAACAGACGATACAAGTCACGGAGAAAAGTGAAGCTAAGCTTTGCTCCTTGATCTATATTAATCGTAGGTAACACAACGAAGTAGGAACTCCGTGCGTCGAAAAATGCACGGTCAAGAGTTGCTGAAGTTGTGTCACGTAAAGCAATGGCATGCGGCCAACGAGTAATGTGGTCAGCACAAGGCAGAATAGAAAGGAACTTTATGATGGAGGAAGCGTTCCTACTATAACTAGCTGGACATGTCTAACACGCGCCTTAGGTAGTGAGCTCGTTCCGGGGGCAGTGACGGTGTGTCGGTGCACTTTGCTGCTTTGGCGGCTGAGGCAGTGTGTAGCCTACTGACAGATAGCAAAGCCTATACTAGGTCAGATGTAACGATCAGTAAGCAACTCTACAGTGGGTCGAATGCTGGGGGTGATAGTCCGGGAAATTAGTCAAAGAGAGTTCGCCGAATGGACTGCTAAACAAACGATCTTGGCCTACCGCTAGAGACATCGCAGTGAAGCCTTGCGTCCGCGTTTACAACAGGTACTTGCAAGCATTTCAAACTAGTATTCGATCAATGCCGAGGGAGTTGAGGATCGTTGTTCTTTGAGGTGGCCATCTTTCAGGGTCTATTGGAGAGGACGAACGTTGAGCATGTGCGCACATGTAAGTGCATCAGCGACAACGTTCCTTAGGCCAACAAGCAAGCAACTAGCGACACAGAATGGTGAGAATTGATCTAGGTTTCTTGACACTCGGAGAATAGCGGTCGGAAGCAGCATATAAAGTGCAGTCCAACGGCTCGTAGCGTAGCTTTCACGTCGATGTCCAAGTCGCGTAGGGAAGTTAATTTGCTTGACTTTTACTTGAAGTCAACAAACGTTGGTTTGGCTTCTGGTGCAATGGCGTTATTTCGGATTACCCTAGGTAATTTAGTCAAGCGTTGAAGTATGGTGGCACAATTGTTAATAAAGCTTCCGTACTAATTAACCGTGCTAAAGCATCGGCGCAGGTTTTTAACTATTTGAGCCCGTGGATAGTCCAGGATTACCTGGGTTGCCTTCGGGATGAGACAAAAGGCTTTGCTATCAAGTTTGTGACCAAACAAATCGACGCTAATTGACCAAATATGAAGATATCTGGATAAATGTTTACCCCGTGGTGATCGAAGCATTTGAATACTGGTCAACTGTGATATAACTGCTCCTCCGGCGTGGTACTGGCTATTTTCTCATCGTCGAGATAGCCAAAATCAAAGTCTAACCCACAAAAGAGCTGGACTATGAAGCGCTGAAATGACTGTGCCGCATTGCGGAGGCTAAAAGGCACACGACTGAACTTTTATAAATAGTTCACACTTTACACTATTTTATCGGCCATTTGGCCTTGGATGCTAGTGCTCCCGATCAACACGACGTATTCCAGAAGGAAATCTGTTAAGTACTTCCGGATGAGTTGCTACACTTTTGGGCCTGAACAATCCGGTTTGGTTATTTGCCGTGCTCCGGTAATACTCCAACCCCATATTATTGCAGATACGCCTCGGAGATAGTACACAGATCTACGTACGACAAATTCATAACATTATAAAATTGCTCAATACATGGTTTATCTACCCAACTGCAACTGTCATTCCGACAGGAAATGACAGGAGCCATGGATGAAGCCGTCCCACACCCCTCCTGCATCGGCCAGCGGAACTTATGAATATATCCTGACTGAGACTAACCTAACCAATAGTCGGTCAATATGAGGCATTGCCGGTTACGTTATGTTGTTTGAATGGATCAACCGCCGGGGTATAGGACGTGGTGGGTTTTCGCTTAACAGGCGTTCTCCCTATAAAAAGCCGAAATGGCCCATTTAACCACACTACATGGTGGCAGATTTGACTCGCCACCAAAACGTCTACAGCAACTTACTTCAAGCTGGCAAGCTGAGTTGGACCACATGTCATCACGTTTGATAGACTCGGACGCTAGCCGATCTGCATATTTCGTCGACACGTCGCTTTCTGTGCATTCACCTTTGTTTTTACTCTACGCTCACATGAACCCAGCGTATCTTGTAATCACGGTTGAGCTTGTACTTTACCAGTTCCTATCTAATCGCTTAGTTCTAGTCCTTGAACTACTCTTAGCTGAATGGTTACTGCAATTTATGGCAGAATGACTACGTACGCAGGAACCATAGGGTTGCTTTATTATTAATTCTCTTCTATTTGTACAGTTGCAACCACGAGCGTTTAAACAACCTCCGCTTTGCGCCGTTACAATTGCCATGAAACGTCCGTACAAGTGCATTCAGTTTATCATGCCTCCCTGGGCATGCCTCTATTAGTCGGAGATAATTATTCCATTATTTTCAAAAGGTACTGTAACGGCCGGTTTAACAATCTCTTCAGGTCCACTGAAATCTGTTGGTACGTATGAACAGGATCTACCTTGGAAAAGATGGAGTTTCCGGACAAGCCTAATAAAACCTCTTGAATAAAGGGGATCGTGTATTTGATGGCGATGTTAACGGCCTCGTGTGCCCGATAATCACCGCAGGGACGCCAACCACCGGCCATTTTGGGTACAAGGTGAGGCGGAGAAGCCCATCAAAGGCTGGATGGGTAGCTTTTGCCGTGATTGATCCTATGTTTGCGTTCCTGTTTAGCAGCTTTGAGCTTGTAAGGTAAAAGATGTCTCGTTTTGGCTGTCGCGGGTTTATTGGTTTCAAAAATGTAATGCTGTACCGGTTCAGGCTCGGTAGAGTCAGTATTATTACCGACCAAAACGGGAATCGCTGAAGCAACGATGAATACTGCGTACTGGCTGACAGGAATACACAAAGTCTGACGGCCGTGACTGGGCGTTTTGGCAATGTACAGTGAGCGAACTGCTGTCACACAGTAGCTTACTGCAACGTAGTTTGACCACGAGGTCAAGACTCTGCACGACGGTGCTCGGGCAATAAAGAAATCTATTGTACTTGTCAATTAAAACAACCTGTACCAAGGATGTCATGATGACAAAGCGTAAAATATTGTTAAACATTACTAGCAACGTTTATGACAGTCCTACTTTTGCCTTGCTATTCCCAGCTTACTTAGCGCCTCTCGACCAGTGACGCCTCACTCAGCTTGGCTCCTCTACAGCTAATGAGTTCTTGCATCTCTCAGGTGTGAGGTCCTTTGCCTTCCACTTAAATAGATAAAATTTAACTGAGATATCCTCGATGGATGAAGATACACTAGTGAATGCGTGATCAAATATACGTATAAGCAGTTCCGCTGTCGTGTGGTAAAACCTTTCGTTTAAGCAAATGGGACAACCAACATTCTCGTCGTATGTATGTGTGAGCACTGTGTCACGTAATGCTGGGATTTGGGGACATGCTAAGGATGGTGAGCGCAAAAATCAGAGTTAAGACTGTTGTGGCAATAGCTAAATTTGGCGTAAATGCACCATGTTGTAATGCAGAGTATCCTGGGCTCAGGAGCCACGTAATAGCTCGGTGCAATGTTCAGCAGTAAAAGTGGAGTACTTTGAAACTCCATTGAAGTAAACGCCAAAACAAAGCGTCAAATACACCGTTTGATCAGTCAGTAGCTCTGATACATGCCCTTATCCCGACTCTGGCAACCAGAACGCAAAACTAAACTTGAAGTGCTTCTTGCTCTCTTGATACTTCCATCCCATTTCATTAGCTTATCTAGCTTATTTGCTAGCACCCACCATGATTTCTTTTAGTTGGCCTCGAAGTTTAGCGTAATAGCGCGCACAAACATAGACATATGTCCACCGTATCAATCATTACGACTTGTTGTACTTCTCCTTTAATCGGGTTCATTAGTTGCTTCATAATATCAAAGTGACTAGACGCAGCATGTGCGCGCACCCACAAGACTCTCCAATACCCTGGACCTAATATACACCAACGATCTACCGCATGTTAGTGTCAGCGTGTTTGTGATCGTTCCTCGCAGTGAACACAAATGTAAGTCTATCTCAAAAGTTTCATTAATTCTGACAGCAGGTTAACCTAGTCCACACTGCTTTTGTCCTCTCCAGTAAATAAATTGTAAGGCCTCCTCACTACTCCATGCCGCTTCCTAACGCGCTTCTTCCTGGTAACTAGTACGCATACTAGGAGTTGTAAACTGTACAATAAGCACGGGTTGCCTCCATATACTAGCCCCACTGCACAGCTCGATCAGGTGAGCACAATATCCCAATGACGCCCCAATCGAAAAATTAGTACTACGCTTGAGAAAGTGCGCTCACGCTACAAGAATACTAAGGAGTTTAACCTTATACTTCGAAGGAAGGAAACCTTAGACAAATGGAGAAAGGCGCAACGTCGTGTATATACCTTACCTTAACGCACGGCACTGCTTAGTGCGAGCAAGTATAAAGCACCTATAGTCTTTTGAGGCATCACACTGCCGCAGGGACATGTTGATTACCACACTCGTGCTTCCCAATTCTAGGGTTATCGCTGACGCCACGGAGTTGTGTGATTTCATTAAAGGACCTCTCTGAGATGATTTCATCAGCACCACTTTGTTAGTGCCACCTACGTGTTTGAAGTTAACAGACGAGCACATTCACACCATGCTTTGCAACTTGAACAGTATCGACCGGGCTCTACGCCCATTGCCGTTGTCACGCAACCCCGGTCCT
Organism: Dicrocoelium dendriticum; assembly: GCA_944474145.2. NCBI lineage: Eukaryota > Metazoa > Platyhelminthes > Trematoda > Plagiorchiida > Dicrocoeliidae > Dicrocoelium > Dicrocoelium dendriticum. The sequence continues at coordinate 60,313,759 of OX104071.1, read as the reverse complement.
GAAGAAGACCCATCTTGCTTACTATTACTCAAAAGCAATCGATGGTCGTTCCACCTCGCAAATAAGGCTAACGCAAAGTAGCGACAATTATCTTCCTTTAAACCACACAGTTTTTGAGTTCTTAGTTATTGTAAGAATAGTCAAGGTGGCAATGCTACATGTGCTGCTGCAGCGCAATCGCTACAATAGATCCATCAGGTATTTTTGCCGAATAAGCCTTGCCAAACCTGTCCGTACGAATGCTTGAACTACGTGACACTCGTCATTGACTCGGGCGAGCGCTGACAATTTTCTCCCTGGACATAAAATTGTGGTTGCCTGTGTTCCACACAGTGAACTACAAGCGAAACTAGTTGCATTCGGTGTCCATAACCACCATCTTTCTTGGTGTTATTTTTACCATTCTAGCCAAATGTAGTCAGCATACTTAGGCGATACATTTTCCAACATAGCACATGTAGCTAGCAGTATTGCTATGTAGTGTACTCGGCCCCTGCTCTTTTTGTTATACATTAATATCGGCCGCCAGGTCCTTAAGTACTGCACGCCCTACATATGTGTTGATGATTTCAATGTGTTATTTTCATCTCATCCCGGCGGCTTACAAAATGGCCTCTTAACCGAACGACCTTTGCATCCTCGAAATTTGGTGCCATATATGGAGACCAGAATTCTTACCAATGAAGTGCACTGTTCGCTTTTAGCGTTGCTTTATCGCACCTACTGCCCCACCGGCACATCCTTAGATACCACCACGACCGTTCGCGTCCTCTGCTTGCGTTGCCCGATCTTTCTAAACTTTGCCAAAAAGCAAGCGGTAGCTCTGCCAAAGCCAAACCTAGTATTGATTTTATACTAAAGACGGAAAGCCTGGTGGCGTATTGACTCACATAATACCAAGTGTTTCCGACCGGGTTTAGAATACTACTCGACTGTTTTCTCTACCTCAAATACGAGTGAGAAGAGGAGAATGGAGAACGTCCAGCGCATTTTCAATAATCGCCTACTTGCAACGTATACGCTCAACTATCAAGGACGCTACGAACGGTTTTGCCTGAATCCTATCTAGCTGCGGCCGCTTAAAACTAACTCAAATTTCTCTATAAACGTCCCTAAATATGACTCCAGCTTAAGCAAACTTTTCAACCAATGGGTGGTACACGATACCTCATAGGCAAAAGACCTCACTCATTCATTTTTCCAAAGCTACGTCGCAACATACCTTAAACTTTCTTTCTTTACGGATATGTGCACGTATGGAACAATCTACCAGAAACTGTAGTGGAATACTCCTTGACCCTAACAGGATTACCAGGCGTCACCGAAATGACGGAAGTGCTAGGCAACTGCGTTACCGAAGGCGAGGTCTGGTAACGAGGCACTGATCACACATAATAAAGCACCACTCAGCCATCGCATACGACGTCGCAGAGTATTAAAACAATAACGTTACAGGCTTGTTAGTTCCACTCTCCGAAAGTTTATGTTTGCATGTGCGTTCAAATTTCAGTCCCATGATTCCGTTTTCCCCTTGTTATTCGCACTAGCCTCTCCAGCATACACTTAGGTGAGCTCGACTATATTCGTTATCGTTCTGACCCTTCCTGAACTACAACGAACAAATGCGCAGCGTTGTCTCCTCAATTTTTATCAGACAGTTACTTTTCTATTTGAGCAGTAAGGTATCGACTGCAGCCTTAGTTACATTGCTCCGTCTACATAACACGCCGCTGGCTCCTAGACCATTTTTCTTTAACACCAATTCCTGTGAAATCTCGGGTAACCCGCCTAATGGAATAAAGCGTCATTACCTAAACCTATTTATAGCCTTTATTCTCCGCTCTTTTGGCATTACTGATATCTCTGTAAACCTGCACAACTGGCTCCCATTTGATTTCATGTACGTTTCCTCACATTCGTCAGTCAACCGAGCCTGTTATTAATAAACTATCCCCAACCCAAACCATCACTTTTGTAAAGAAACACACCACATCTACTCTCACTTTCATTTAGCGGCTTAGCATCAACGCGATAAATTATCCGGCCTCGTCTGAACGGTCTGCTACTTTCTGACCTCACTCAGACTTTTGAAAACTAAACGATCTAGGCTCTGCTGACGCAACGCTCTGTAATCCTCACTCAAGAGCTTCGATAGTTATGACTAATCCTTATTATTATATCCTTTTTCATTTCTAACATGTCTACCTCTGCCAACGCCCATTGGTTTTATTCCGGAACTAATACTGCTGCTTAAGCTCGGTGAACCGCTATGTTAGTCGCGTCTTAATGGTACCTTGCATTCTGCTTAATGTGACCTTACGCATCAAGGATCGGCAGGCACCACGGTCAGTTCATATTACTATAAAAACGTCGTTGGCACCTCTACTTCACCTTGATAACCTTTTCCTTCCAGACCCTATGCACCCTTCGGCGCTCAATGGCCGCTCTCATTCTACAAACGGACGGGTAAACCTACGCTCAAGACTCGACCAAGCTCGACGATCTAGTCTACTGCGTTCGGATGGCGTCCGTACTTCCACTTAAAATGTCTAGGCACTGCAGACCCAACAGTATGTTCCCCTCATCGTTACAGAAGTGTTTGACTTGTTGGGGCCCTATTCATAAATTTTTATGAAAGCCAATTTCTGCCTTGTTGATGACACAAACCGCTTTTATTCCTGCCTTAATTGGTCGGTCTTGCATCAACGTGCTGACTTATTCGGTATCGTGTGGACGGTCTCTTGGTACTTGACCTCGCCCCAGCTTCCGGAATCTAAACGTTCTAGGCTATAATGACCCAGCGCTCTGAAAACCTCACCTCAAGCGCATCGCTGGTCATAACTCCTAATTATTATATCTCATTTTACTCCTAGTATGTTTTCTTTGACCAACCCTATATGTTTGTATTCTGGCTTTAATAATACATGCCTAAACACAAAAGGCCGAAATCCTAGTCTCGTCTCCATGGTCTCTTGCTCTCCGACAAACCTGGCTCGGCTGATCAGCCTAAGGCAGACTCAACGACCTGTTCACCTCATCTCGAAAAGTTTGTTAGCTTTTCTACTTTTCCTCAAGAGTAGCCCTTTCCATACTCATCCTAAGCATTATTCTCTGCTCTAAGTGCCAGTATTTTGTCTTGCAATTAACAGATAAATCAATGCGTCAGACCCTCGTCTAGTCACGTCTGACCAGTCTCCTGCCTTAGACGGCTTCCAAATATCCGACTGGTAATGACCTAGGTTCTGCAGACCAAACACTGTCCCACTCGTCCTTAGCGAAGTGCTCGATTGGTTGCCGCCTTATTTGTAAAACAATAATAAAACCAACTTCTTTTTTGATGACACTTGCCACATTTATTCCCACTTTACATTGGTAGCCCATCATCGACACGCTAACTTACCCGGTATCGTATGAATGGTCACCTTCTTTCTGACTTCCATCAAATTCTAGGATCTAAATTATCTAGGCTCTGCTGCAAAGCTTTGTAATCCTCTTCACAGTCAGCTAGCCTGCCTTTGTTCATCCTTATTATATCTCATTTTACTCTATTATGTCTATTATAGAAGACGCTCTGCGTTCCGGTCATGATAATACATGCTGAAAACCAATGAGCCCACTTTCTATTCTCGTCAAATGTCTACTGCTGGCTAAATAATAAGACCTAACAGATGGATGGTTGGTACACCCAGTGGCTTGCTCGCAGCAGCTTGTGAACATCTTTGGCATTTTACTTCTCCTCAACGCCATATTTATTAATGTATTTTAAACGTAATTGCCTCCTTTTGTAATGATACGCGGTACTTTTATTCTCACCACAACTTGGCGGCCTAGCAGTAACGCGCTGACCTGGTGGCATCCGCTGAAACATTTCATTCCTTGTAACCACTCCCAGCTTTCTGAGACCTATATGATCAAGACTTTGCTGACCTACCGCTCTGCAACCCACGCCATAAGCGCACTGCTGGTCATAATTCATCCTTGTTTATAACAAGAAGTATGACGCATCACCGTCTCCCTTAAGAATTTGGTCTGCTTTTACACTTCTCCTTAGTAGGGCCTTTCCTCCCCGACCGATTGCTTTCCTTTCCATGCTCTTTGTTTCCATTCCTTCTTTAGTTGACGTTCACTTACTTGTGTCTATCTGTTACAGAAGTTTTGCAAGGCTAGCAATTTACGCTTGCGGTAATATTTCGCTGTCACCCCTTCTGTGAGATTTCTTTTTTCCATATTCAGCACATTTCGTCCGTCTCCTCTAGTGTCTCACAGGTCGGGCATTTGCGCTTTAGGCTATAGTAAACTATGTTTGGCCCTCCTTATTCCTCTCATTTGATATCACGTTTCCATACTCTAACGGTCCGTGGTCTGCTCACTCCTCTCTGTTCGTCAAATTTATGGAACACCCCTACATGAAATACTCACCTAAAATTACTTTGGGTAGCGGGTATTAACCTCCATTCACTGTTGTAGCTGACCTTGTGCTCGAATGCGTTCTAACTGCCTTTATTTTGTCTGTTTGGCCGTCCTTATTTTTATCTGTCTTTCCGTGGCTTGTCATAGATCCAGCGTCAAGCACCCGAGGAATTCCCCACCACTGCGAGCATAATACAACACGAAGCATAAAGTTTCTTTTCCTAGATATGAGTGGAGCAGTATCCGTCGTTGTTACCACTTACTGACCAGATGAAGCATTTGTTAACTTGTAAAGCTAAAATTTTCCGGAGGCTTGAACGCTTAGGTTCAGTTTGCCAAACAATATCTTTGTCGAATACTCCTTACCTGAAGCTCTACTGCTGACTTAAAAATACTGTTTCTCCTGCCAATGCAATGAAATGATCGATTGGCTAACCCCGATTCACTGCTGACGTCCACTAAGACCGAAACAATTGGGTATGGCCAATTTCCGCTACTGCGCAATTTCCTTCGCTTACCATTCATCTGGATTTTGTCACTCGGCTTTGACCGTTCAATCGGCCGAGGTTGTCTATAGGTCCAATCCCGTCTAAAACTTACCCTGAGTGGAACAACGATTAGGATTTTGCAACCATATATTATCCTTCAGGGCTTACACAACATTTCAAAATATTTCTATGGAAATTTCTCTAAGGTTTCACGTGCTTCTGCTGACGCACAACACATCGACTTCAATAAATATTCAGTTCCTAACCTGCAACTCCGACCCAGCCATTCGGTCAGGACAGGTCCGAACCCAGAACGAAACAGTTACGCGTCTAAAGCATCCGCCAACGGAAAAGGTGATGCAACACGACTGCAAATAACCGAGCAACCAAACGCTTAATCAGAAGCATGGCCAGTTATAACTTCCCATTCGATGGATCAGCGGCAGTGTTTCGGGTCGTGGTGGGTTTTCGCCTGGCAGGTGTTCTAGCTATATAAAGCCGCAAATGTCGAGTTAACCACAAAGCCACCTGCCGGATACGTGTCGCCACCGAATAATGTCGCAGCCCACGACTTTCCGCGGGCAAGTTACCAAGCATCACATTTCACCATTCTTAAATATTCGTTACACTGCCACTACCACATGTGCATATACGGTCGACTGTTTGCTTTTCACGCTTTCACGCATATCCTGTCGTGTCCTTCCTTTCTGCGCCTCCTTTCGTTGCGTTACGTACGCCATAACTTAGTTTAGCATAATCTTTCCCTTGATCTTGCTCATCAACCACCTTCTAACCGCTCTTCTGGATGCTTATTCTATTATTGGCTAAAGTGTTAATTCAATCTAGCGCAGACTGTCTATGTCCTTATAACAGGACCCCGATCACCAGGCCGCCTAAGTATGCTGCTTACATTTGCACCATTGTGCAGTTCCAACCAGGAACGTTTGAACAATTTTCGGCTGTCGTTGTTACAGTTGCTATAAAAGTCTGTAAATTTGCGCCTACCTGAACGTGCTTTCATTGGTCTTTCTTACGTAGTCAAGGAGAAGTATTTACTTATGTACTTAACTGAAAGGCTATAGTTCCACTAATGTAACTCCGTAGTTTCTGATGGAACTAAATACATCAAAAATATGGTCGAACTGGTCAACAAAACGGCCACTATTAAAGCCACGGTTCCCAGCATCAGACATCGTGCTATTTACTTTATCTTCTTTTGGCATCATATACTTAACTTTATCGAAGTTATACATATGCCAAACACTATTAAAGCCACTGGTACACAGGCAAGTTCAAAATCTAGTTCCTTCTCTTCATTGGTTTCCGTTACTACAACGTTCACTTTACTAGACTCTATTACGCAGTCTCGAAAGTTAAGCATGCGGTATGGAGGCTCCCGGTTAGCTAAACATCAGGAACGTTCTGCCCAACACTTTGCTTTACCTTAGCCGCACGCAAGTGTTTTTAACTTTTATCTGGCAACAAAGTTCGCCTTGCGTTATTCGCAGTTGTTGTTGAACAATCAACTCCTACATCTTTGTTTACCTTTCCACGCCTGCCCTATAGTAGTAGTTATATATGTTGCCTGATGAATTTAAAAAGCTTCCGCAAGCATAACTTCCAAAGTAATACGCAGTGTAACAAACTTTACCATACGTACCACGTGTCCTCCCTGCCAACTCCAGCCTCGGTCTGACCAAATGCAACTGGGCTGAGAAAGAATAGAGGCGCAGTCTGCGCGAGCATCCGGTTACCGCCTATACATTCCCTCCCTACCCGGGCATGGTTAACAGAAGTCCGGTCCAATCACTGCGAAGTTACTCTTACTCATACAGTTTAATTAAAAGACAGCTTGCTTGGAAGCAAATAGGACAGCTCCAAGGCTTGCGTGCCTCAATTATCAACTCGATTTTTAGCTTCAAACTTCAGTTTCAGGGATAAACGCTTAACTTTAACTACCCGAACTGTCGGGTTTTTTGAACGCCGTAATAATTGCATTAGTTGAGAGTACAGAAAACACTCAAGCGGCACCCTATTTCACCCCAGAACTTTGTCGACTTTTACTCTTTGTTTTTCAGATCCTTAAAATATCACTGCACAAAGGGCCACACTGACCATACAAAGTACCAGAATCATACCGCGCGCATCAACCTTAGTTGTATCCTCAGTGCTACAACCATACGTTGAGAGACACCGTCAACTCCAAAATTTAAATAGTTCCCGGACTCAAGTACTAGGTGCATAGATACAGCTCTACTGCTTAATCGTCTTTATCTTACTTGTTCGCTCCTTGCCAACAGGACCCTTAAGTGGAAAACCTAACCTTTCTGATATCCAGTTTACCACATAACACTTGCTTAACTACATTATTAACCCCTGCTTCTAAGTAACCGACTACCACGTAAACATTTCACTCAGCCATACCGGCAAAGCTAAAACACCAACGGCATTAAAACACATAAGACCACAGCTTATGGTTGGCCCTGCTCCCCATCCATGTCTCCACGTCTTTTTCCTACTTGTGACATGTCTACATGACCGCTGTACGTCAATGTAGACTGTAAAGCTTACATCATACTCTTACCTCCTTGTATACTTATCATTATCCACTGCTTTCCGATTAGTTCGACCTTTGTCACTGTGAAGATTTTTATACTCATAATACTTTGTATCATGCCTTTGATCATGCCTTTAGAGGTGTGTCTCGTTTTACAGAGAATATACCATTTATTTATTTATTTATGTATTTATTTACTTATTTAACTACTAGGGTCGTTCTTCCGGTCCTAGCCAAGGTTTTAGCTTCCTATGGCAGGAAGCTATGGTGATTGGAAGCATACATCTTTCTAACTGTAGCTATCATTGAAACGAAGCAAACATTTTGCTAAGGAGTCTTCGGCTGTGTTCCTCTTATTCTGCGAGACTTGCTAGACTTGTTCGCTGGCCAACCGAACAACCTTCTCACGGTGCCAGCTGGGTGGTTCCAGCAAATAGTTCTGCCGCTATGTTCCAGGAGGTGGTGTGTATTCACCTGGCAAGCGTTCTTCCCATACAAATCCACGAATTTCTGGATATAAACCCTGTGACGAGGTGTAGGTAATGCGTCACAAACTGAAGTCACTGCCCAGGAAACAGCAGGAAACTGCTATCCAACCCACGGATATCAATCGCCCATTCTCATCTATATGACGATGCTACACTGTCAATAGGCTGCGGCGTATTTACACACACAAGCGACATGGCTACATTTATACATATTACATGGTTTTATACACCCATACACGTAGCTTCACTGTTATACTTAACCTGTAATTTTGCAGCTTTTTGATCACCGTATGTTAGCTTAACATGATCATGCCTTTGAAGTTGTGCCCTGATTCGTCGAGAAACGTTTTATCTGCATGTACATACTGCTGCTCCTGACACCCTGCTGATCATGACACCCTCTTCATTCTCAACATATCGGTTGCTGCTGACGCTCTCTGTTAGTATGCCAACATTAATAATACTGCTTAAAATCAATGAGCTGACAATACAGGCTGGGTTCAACCTTCCCTGCCTTCCGAGTACTTTGACCATACTACTGAATGTTCAGCAGACCCAATCACCCTTTCAAAGCAATTTAAGGACTTCGTCGGCATTTCTATTCCTTTCAGTAGAGCCTTTTCCTTCATGACCCTATGCTTTCCATTCCGCGCTTTCTTTGCCCCCCTTCTTAAATTGGCGGATAACACCTCAAGCCCGGTCCGGATCTAGTTTCGTCTAACCAGTCTCCTGTTATTTGTCTTCTGAAATATAGCAAAGACCTAAACTGTCTAGGCGTTTCAGACCCAAGGACGACAAAAACTGCCACGCAGCGCCATCGTGACAATTTAGTCGCGTCTAAAGCTAATAAGAGGATGCATGAAAGATCATCTTATAACTTAAGGCTGTTATAATCCCAGCTGACTCCGCATAGTGGATTTAGATTCCTCAGGTATTGTAGTTCAAAATGAGGTCAAGAAAATGGTGAAACCGCATTGCACGGTGACAAATATGCTGTGTTGGGAGACCAGGAAGACTCAGGACACTAAAAGCCTGTGGAAAGTAAGCAGCCGTCTTGAGGAGAATAAACTAGGACAGCAAATCGAAGAAACACCGTCACCACTTAGAATAAAAGAAGTCGGCCTCAAACGGATATTTATTGAACCTAAGCGCGGCCAGCTACAGACAAGCTTTTCCCCAGTCCGGCGTCAGCACACTGGCTCCTTCATCTAAAGCAACTAGCACGTGGATAACACCAAATATCTCGCCTAGCACGAGCCACCTCTTCATACCACCGCCAAGGATTCCTTTGTAGACAATAGGGTTTTTAGTGCCATTTTGCTTAATGTTCCTGATGATACCACTTTGTTGGTGTTTAGCCTAACGGACCTTGTAGTTACTGGGATCACCGATAATATGCCAGAGATAGCGTGACTGAACAAACGAAGCAGTAACTTTGCAGCATCAAGCAAATAAATGGTAAAGGGTGAACAATTCCTACCACTAATTTGACAAATTGCGAGAAAATACGAAATAGAACCATTCAGAAGCAATTGTAGTTTGGGCAACTGAGGATAAACTGAGGCCGGGACTCCTCACGCTTGGGTTGCAAGACGCAGATTTTTATAACCAATACCGCTCAGTGAGCACCCGGCTTATCCCCAGCCCAGGGACCATATGCCCGGGAGCCCAAACAAAATGTGATATCTGAAACAAGAGCTACGCCCAGCGCCAAACGCCGCCGCGCAAGGACGACGTCGATAAACTCACTAGATTCACCTATACATCCTGCACTCTAGCATGAAGCAGTAAAGGCAGGAGCCTTACTTCAATCGTCTTCCGGATGGGACAGTCGGCCACGTAGCATATTGGTACCTAACGTTCCATCGCCAACAGCGGCTATACCGGCAGAGTCCCTTCTCCCCACTCCACATCAAGCCCCTGTTTATACTGAGTAGGACTGAGCCACGACAAGCTAATCCCGGTATCTGACACGTCGCAACCGTACAGCAGGCTGTTACACCTACTGACCAATTTCTTACAACTTCTACAAATGGCTCAATAGTTCCCCTTGAACCTTAGGAGTTTCAGTAAAGCTAAGAGACACCGGTCACCCTTTTTCCCTCACACTTATTAACCGTATGTAGCAGAACAACAAGATGCAAATACTATGCCCTTTGGCTATTCATGCCGCGCCAGATGCGATTCTTATAACTGAAGTGTGCATACGAGAATTTCGTTTTTGTGTTTATTTTCCTCTTCACGGTTAGCAGCTGTTTACACAAGCAATTACGCACAAGCGTGGTAGGCGTTGAGCTATTCACCTTAAGCAAACTACTCTGCAAGAATCGTACACATGTATAACTTAGAAGCAATGAATTTGGCCGGACTTCGAAGGGCAGAATTTCCTACCAATACGCCCCCCAGTTCGGAAATTCACCAACACAATCCTGCCCTTCACTATGGCCAAGGGCAATGAGTTCGGACATTTTCATTAATGGATAAATACTTTTCATGTACCATACATCTGGGACAGATCATACTCTATCGTCCATTTGGTCCTGGATGCCAGTGTTCCCAACCAATACAACTTAACCCGGGGGAGTTCTTTATCCTTATACCGGCCAACTTATTACACTGTTGAACCTGAACAATTGGCATATACATCAACACCATATTATGTTGGATACGCTCCGGAGACATTGCGCGGATCTACAGACGACAAATACATGCCATACCATAAATATTCAATTCATTGGTTAAATACCGTACTGCACGTCGAATTCCGTCAGCACTTGATAGGACCCATAGACGAAGCAGTTCCACGCCCATCCTTCATCAGCCAATAAAAATCATAAATTTATCCTGACTGAGACTAAGCTAACCAATAATCGATCCGGATGAAGCAGTACCAGTTACAGTTTGTCGTTTGAAAGGACGGATGGCAGTATTCCAGGACTTGGTGGGTTTTCCTTTGTCAAGCGTTCTCCTTATAAATGGTCACAAATGTCCGTTTAACAAAACTGCAACGTGGCGAAAGTGATCCGCAAGCGAATAAATTCGCAACCCACCACCACACAGGGCAAGTTGACTAGGACCACATATCGCCATGTTTTATATGCCTTGACCTTCTCCTATCTGCAATTTTCGTCACCACGTCCCTTTCTGCACTTTAACCATTGCACTTTCCGCTGTACTAACACAAATCCAGCGTATCGTGTAACCACGGTGAAGCTTGTTCTTCAGCAGTTTTTCTAATTGCTCAGCTCTAGTACTTTGGCTATTCATGACTTAATCGTTACTGCAATTTAAGGCAGACCGACTACGCATGTACGAACCTGCCTGAACTGCGCCTATGAGAATTTTACCTTTTTACTTCTGTCCTATTTGTACAGTTTCAACCATGAACGCCTGAACAATCGCCACTAGTAATTGTTACAATTGCCATGAAACTTATATACAATTGCACTTCTTTGGTCACGCCGCCGTGGGCAAGCCACGTATAGCCAAGAATAAGAAATATTTGTTTAGTTATACAGATAAAAGCCAACAGGTTGGGACCTACCATGTTACTTGGATGCTTTTACAGGGCTCATGATATCTTCAGGTGAGTGGTAAGGCCCCTGTAGCTACTTTTGAGTAGTATCGAACCACCTGTGTGCATGCAAGATGTTTGCGGGATTTCAACCCGCCTGATTGACACTGGCTCCCGCCAACCGCCCCAACCAGGCCTAGGGACCTCTTAGCTTGTAGCAACTTAGAAGGAGGGATGCAACGTGTAACAGCGCCGGCCAGGTGAAATTATGTATTAGAATTAAGCTTTAATCTAAGTATAACTAAATTAAGGGTAGCTGAAGGCTAAGCATTCCCCGGTGAACGACCACAGAGTGTCATGCAGCTCAATGTACTTAAACAGCATGGCCACTTGTTCTGCTAGAACGGCTGCCATTGAGACCTAAAGCCCGGTGAACTCCCTAAAGTGGCCAACTTTTGCCCTGGTTATTAGATCAAAGAACCGAGACCAACGCTTTCCCTACTACTCCCTAAAGAGCGATCGCCTGCAAACTTTTACAGGGATCTACACTACTGTTTAGAGCACATTTGCCCTTTAACTAGTTTAAATAAAATCAAACCAAACACATGAGGCAAACTAAGCTGCGTGCCACGGTACGCCAACGACGACATTCTTAGAAGGCGTTCAACTTTGTCGCGTCTCGCGTGCCAAGGAGATTGCGATGTAGCTATCGGCCAGATAAATACTGTGCAAATCTGCCCAGAAAAGAGCGGCAATGGCTAAGATGAACAGAGCCAAACAGCTCAGCTGGTTGCTGCGTTCTCGCACCACCATTAGGGGGCAAGGTCTCATTCATACTTGTCGGCACCAACAACGCAATTGAAGACCCGCGCATTATATGCAAGGCACTCAACTGCTAGTTCAAACAGTCCCAATGTTGGGAAATGCTTCCAATCACTACTGGGTCACACGTGTCCACCAACCAGCCGTTCTGTAGATTTCATTTTGGCCTAACAAGTATCGCATCCGCTGCCTCAGCAAGTAAGCCAACTATTAAACTTGGCCTGGTGAAATTACACCCTTTTATTTAAGCACTGGGGTGCTGACCGTCCGGTATTTCCCTTAAAGTTGTTCACACTCTCCAAAGAGAAGGACCAATACCCTTCGGCTTGAAAGCAGGCTGTCTTCACACCGCGCCACAAAGGTGGATCCGTACAGGAAGTCAACAACTACCGATCCATAAACCATACATCCATTAGCTCACTCTTGATGGAAAACTTGGTCAAGCGGACACTCATGGACATCCTGTATGCAACAGAGCACGTAAGCAAGTCACAACACGGGTTTATAAGCACTCTATCTTGCACAACCTGACAGCCTGATTTCCTTAAACTTGTTACCGGCGCGATTGGTTTATGTCTAACCGAACTTACACGTTACCTCGATATGCAATAGGCAACACTCCTGTAGCGTAAGAGTACCGCAGACAGTGTATACAGCTCTTTACTCGACTGTCTGAAAACCTGCGTAACCGGGTGCACGCAAGCTGCGAAAATGGCGCGGAATGAATCCTACCCATCCACAGTTTCCAGTTGCGTCGTACAAAGGTGCGTGCTTGGACCGAGTTCGTTTTTGATTTATGTAAACAACCTTCGTAAAAGCATACGACATGGCCGCTCCCTCCTCAACATCGACGATAAATAGGTCTAGCTTCATCGGTCTAGCCTCAACTTGCTGAGTAATTTGGTTTTGTCTGAACGTCTCCTGTTTTCTGACCTCTCTCGGACTGCTTAGATCTAGATGGTCTGGGCTCTGCCGAAGAAAGACTGCTACCTTCACCGCAACAGCATGGCTGGTCATGAGCTGTCCTTATTATTAGGTCTCCTTTCTTGCTTAACGTGTCCATTTCTGCCGATGCTCTCCGGCAGCATTTACTCTTTACTAATACGAATTTCACGCTATAAGCTGGTATTCTAATCTCGTCTCAATGATCTCCTACCTTCCGACTTCTGTCACCCTTATGGTCAGGGGTCGGCAGACTCAACGGTCTGTTCACGTCACCTCGGGGATATCCTTGGATTTTCCACTCCTCATCAATATAGCCTTTACTTTTTCTCATTCTGTTGGCATTCCTGTTTCCTTTGGACAGGCAACTCTTGAGGCCTGGCGCTACGCTAGCTTCGTCTGACCAGTTTCCTGCTTTCTGACAACTTCCAGACATACCAAACGATAACGGTCCAGGCTTTGCAGTCCCAATACTCTGTCCCCCTATCCTGGTACCTTCGTTGGGCATGCAGCTGCCTTTTGCTATAGCCACTTTCGTCCTAAACTGTTTCTTTTCGGATGACATTCATTACTTTATTCCAACCTTACGTTGTCGGCCTAGCTTCAGCTTGCTGAGTTATCTGGTTATATCTGAACGGTCTCCTGTTTTCTGACCTCTCTCGGAATTCTGAGATCTAAACGATTTTGGCTCTACCGATGGAAGACTGTTATCTTTACCGCAAGAACATAGCTGGTCATGGTTCTTCCTTATTATCATGTCTCCTTTCTTCCTTAACATGTCCACTTCTGCCGATGCTCTCCGGCAGCATTCAGCCTTTACTAATGCGACTTTCATCCTATAAGCTGACACTCTAGTCACGTCTCAATGATCTCCTATATTCCTACTTCTATGATCGATATCCTGCAGTCATCTCCTTGGTCTTTTGCTTTCCGAATACTGAGCCCATGCTGTTGAACCATCGACTGATCCAAAGGTCTGTTCACAACACCTCGAGATCTTTGTAGGCTGTTCCACTTCCTAATAGTCTCCTCCTTCCCGAACACATCCCTACATTTTCGCGCTCACTGTTCGCATTTGTTTATCAATTGGACGGATAACTCTTCGAGCCTGACTCCAAGCTAGCATCGTCTGATCAGAATCTTACTTTCTTGCTGTTTCCAGACATCCGAGGCGTAAACCATCTAGGCTGTGCAGTCACAACACACGCTGTCTCTCATCCTGAGAGCTTCGATTGGCATGGTAACTGGCTTTGTAAATAGCCACTGGGTCCCACAATTTCTCTTTTCTTATGACACTCATTAACGTTATTCCCACCTTAATTTGGCTGTAAAACTTCATCATGCTGACTTACCTAGTCTAGCCTAAACGGTCACTTGCTTTCTAACCCCTCTCGGACGTCTGTGATCTAAGTGATCTAGGTTCTGCCGACGTAGCGCTCTACGACTTTTACCTCAAGGGCATTACTGGTTATGATTTAGCATTTTTATCCTACTCCCCTTACAAGGTTAACGTCTATGTCTGCCGACTGTCTGTTAGCTTTCCGGCTTTCTTCCTATGAGCTGACATTCTAGTCTCGTCTCAGTGTTCTCTTTTCTGACTCCTGAGGCCTTACCGATGAATCAACGACTAAGCTAACGTTTTGTTCATAACACCTCGAGACCATTGTAAGCTTTAGCACTTCTCTCCAATAGATTCTTTTCCTTCCGGACCTCATGCTTTCAATTTCGCGCCATCTGTTTACATTCCTTTTGCAATTAGACGGCGAACTTTGCTGGCTTGGCTCTAACCTAGCCTCGTCTGCCCAGTCTCTTTTATCTGCTTGCTTCCAGACAGCAGAGACATAGACGGTTTAGGGTTGTAGTCTTAACACTCTGAGCACCTCATCCTTTGTGCTTTGCCTGCCATACTATCTAACCATTCCGGCGCATGGCTCCACCACCCATATATCGTTTACGTCGCCAGGCATTATGCATCATTCTTTTTAATAACATGGATAAACCATCACCTGAAGAACGTCGTGGACATTTCCACTTCTCCTTCATAGAAACTGTTTTACTAACCCTTTTAAATAAATAAATAAATAATTTATTTTCAGTTTCATAGAGACACACCAACGCAGGCATGATCAAGGTTTAAAAACCGACGTGTATCACGACGATACATTGGGTTCAAGCGTGTGTAGTTGAAACAGAGTCGGGAAGAGTTGATATGTGAGTCTAGTCGACTTGCCAGTTTTTAGTTGTGGGCTGTGACTTTATTCAGTGGCGAGTCACATCCGCCACGTCGTAGTGTTGTTAAACAGACATTTGTGGCTTTTTATAGGGAGAACGCTTGCCAGGCGAAAACCCACCACGTCCTGCAACACTGCCGTAAAGTATTTTGAACATTAATGTTGAACTGGCAAAGCCGCTTGCCGACTGGTTTTACCTTCGGATTTTCGCAGAGTAATGGCTTCCAATTTCCTCTGCTAGTTGGACAGGTAATTTGATCGGGGTCGCCATTATTTTTGAGATCGGTGGAGGAGAGGGACCTCGTGATTATTCATCTTATTGTATGTCCAGGTGAGCAAAAGTTCAACTTCTCCGCTGTCCAGGTTTTACAGATGTATAATTTTTGGGAGTATGAGGATATGTCCATTTCTCCATACTGGACAAGGGTTATGGTGATTGCAGTTCGGTCCTTTCGGAGTTCTACCATGCTCCAGGTAAGTCCATGTGGGTAGTTGCGTCCGTCTTGGGCCAAAACTGTTCCTCAGTCCAATCCCAGATCTCCAAGAATTCCCGGACCTTAGAGAAAAGGGAAAGTGAGGGACAGCCGAGAGAAGACCGCAAGAACAGGCATGGAGTTGAACATTGTTAATATCTTAAGTTACAACACTTGTGCTTGAGACAAAAGCATGTACACTGTGCAACAATAATTATGCTGAAAATGTCTTTTGAATATCTTACAGAATCATTAGCCGTATAGGTGGATTGCTAACGCCTGCCTAGAGACAAGATCGTTGTACAAGTAAGTAAAGTACGAAGTATCCGTTTAGTAGGAGCCAATAATTGCGTAGGGATAGAGCAAAGAGAGTTAGAATAATGGTAGTAATTGTCAGGTTTATGAACGGCAAGTAGTTGGCGTAATCCGAGAGGGAGCGCGTAATAAGCGAAAATAAATAGGTTGCCGCGAGAGTCCTAAAGATTAATTGGTGGCAGGGCAGAGGAAGGATTGGATGCAGAAATTCTAGAGGAATAAAGGATATTGAGATACGGAGTGGCTCCTAACAAGCATTAAATTATCGCATATGCATGGAGCCAATGGCCACTATCCATTTCTGAACAGAAATTCCGAATATACGACGTCCGACAGGTGGCGATAGAAGAGACTAAGTGGCCGGATGTAGCCATTCCAGTCAGACGCTTGGTCACTAGCGTATGCCTATAGGGTCGCTGAGTGTATCAACAGGCCAATGAAGGTAAGTGACAGTTTAGGTGATAGGTCAACAGACCAGCAGAGCTGTGACGCAAGCAATCTAAAAGAATGAACATTGTAAGAAGGGAGCTAGCTCCGGATATCCGCAACGTTAAGTGGAAGCTATGGTGACTAGCTGCTGCTAATCAGAGATATTGGCTCTAGAAAAGAATGTATCAGTGGCTGTTGAAGCCTTACATTCTTTTGTCCTCCCTGACTACTTTCTTTTCTACCAATTTAGAACTGAAACAACGCGCCCCTGTCGCTTCTCCTGAATGAGGTTTTTTCCCATAATCTGCACACCTTGCTTACCTCTCCGGTTCCCACAGATTGAGTATAGGCGCATTAGGACTCCTCTAACTCGCTTTGCTTCATCTTCATTCCTAATTTGGAACAATCTTTCATTCTCTACTGCTCCGTGTTCTGCTCGCTTCCCCTTGTATTTCGCCACTTATGTTACATGTGTATATGCGATATTTAAATAACAATTACATTATAGTGGTAAATAGTACAGTCATCGTTGCAATTGATCAACTCCCTTCTAGGTGCATTCCTTTCGTCTGTCTCGGTGGCTGTCTCTGCTCGTTGCATTTTTCCCGAGATTGGCATAGGTACGGCGACAAGCAAGCAAGGAGTCGTCCATCGTTGCGACAACAATAAGAGGCGCACAGTTTCTTTAGCTGAACATGAGCGGAAGCTTGCCAACCGTTTTTACAACATACTAACCTGACACATCGTTTGTTATGTTGTACGGATACAAGTTTACTGACGCCTGAACCATTAGGTTAAGTTTGCCTAGCACTATCTCTTCCACGTATCACTTGCCATCTAGCGTACTTTTTCACATCGAAAGGCACATTCTCCTGCCGATAAAAGCCAGAACTATTGGTCATCCTGAGCTCTTCAATCCGCTTTGACCGCTCAATTGGTCGTGCTTTCTTGTATTTCCACTCAATTTTACCGCATACCCTGGGGACCTGCGATTTGTTTTTCAAAACCATTTCCTATCCTTTAAGACTTCAACAACAATTAGACATATTCTAATGTACATCCCTCGAAGACTACTCGTGGTGCTTCAGCTGATCAACACATCATGTGTAAAAAGAAGAACGAGTTCCTGACCTACAAACCGGGCACAACCATATCTTCAAATCAGTACAGGACCAAGGAACGAACTAGGCACTCGCTTAACGCATCAGCCAACGGAAAACTGCCACGCAACTTGACTGCGAATAATCAAACAAATAAACGCTCAACAAGAAACATAGCCAGGTACAACTTGCTCTTCAGTGGACCGGCAGCAGTGTTTCAGGACGTGGAGGCAAGAGCTTGTCCTATAGAAAGTCACAAATGTCCGTTTAACAACAATGTAACTTAAGGAATGTGACTTGCCACCGAATAAAGTCACATCCCATAACTTCACGCTGGCAGGTCCACTAGCGTCATTATTCTAGCCAGTTTCGTTACACTGGAACTTCTATATCTGCGTATAGCGTAGTCTTTTCTTTCTACGATTTCACGCATATACTGTTGTCACCGTGCTTTCCACGCTGTTACCGTTTGCCTTTACGTTACTTATGTAACGAACGAGCAAAAGTAGTTTGGCGCGTGGTCTAATTTGGATCGTTGCCTTGACGGCGCCTTTTCCCTCTGCCTTTCGTAACTTCATTCCTGAGCAAGTACTGGATGTACAAGAATCTGAGAAGAACAGTTAACTGTATTTTTTCTTTCACTCCTTACTATGTTACTGATACTTCTATAGAGCCTAGATGTTGCGTAATAAACGTACCGTCACAATCTCTGGATTTCTCCCTTGTCTTTATGTTATAAATGGCGACCCTGCCAAGATCAAGGAATAACTGCCAAACCAAGTAACCCATCCAATGAAGAAATTCGGCCGCTGCCTCCGATCCGGCGGTAAGGATGGCTTTCGCTTTGGAATCCTTGTCGGACGCTATACTAATGACAACGAACCTGACACCGGCTCCTTTCGCATCATCGTTACCACTTCCGGAAAAATGTTTACCAGGCACGTTACATTTCGGATGGAAAAACATGGGCAAATGTACCTCAAGCCCTTTCCGGCCGCACAACCCGGTACTGTCATTATGGGCCTACTGGCAGGCGAAGCATTTGACAACGTTGTGTAAAGTGTTGGACAGAGAGGTCACCATGGAAACGTGCGCTGCTCTACGCCGTCCCTTAGATCGTTTCGGCCTGCCCGACGAACTGCGCAAAGCTTTTTCATGCTTGGGAGCGAAGACCGGGGGAAAACGTGGAAACATAAGTTCGCGAACGGCGGAGGATGGCAGTAACTACCCACGCAGATGAACAGCAAAAACAACTAGGCAAGCGCATTTTAGAGTAGTTGCTCGAAAGCATTCAAACTGCCTCGGTAAAAGAGAGTTTTGTTGACGGCGCCCTACTTGTCTTCAGGCAGCCCTAGAAGTGTCAGACCACTTGGTGCAAGTGGACGCCTCCATGGGCCCTATGAAAGCATGTTGTACGCTGAACGGATGCGGTCACGCTAGCTTCAAGCCACCAGAATACAGGAATTGGAATCGTGTTCCTTATCGTTGGGGTTACTAGCGACCTCCAGGCAATGGAATTTCCGAAGGCCTCGCCCTCCTCCACCATGAAGAAGAAATTCCCCGCCAAGCCATGGCAGCCTAACTCTTCAAGGCGAGTGCGACCTTGTGAATTCAGTTTTCATTCCCTCTGTCATATATACAACGTCCGCATGCTCATTAAGGGTAGGGCTAAGCAGAGCAGGAGTGCCACGGGGGCATGCAGGAGCTTGGTCCGAGCTAATATAACCAAGTTGCGGGCAGATTGCGTGTGGATGCCGTGCCGCTATCGGTTGACCGCTGTTAATGGGGAACCCCTGTCTGTTTGGGAATCTATCACTGCTCAGGGCACATGGCTAATGATAAGTTCCACCACGAGGTTATTGTCGCTGATAGCATGATATTTGCTGTAATCATTGGAATGGATTTATTGGGGCGTCTGAGATGTCGCTTAGATGTAGACAAATGCCAGTTGTCCACCGACGGTTGCTTTATATTGCTCAGACAAGGCTGGGCCAACAGTTATGAAACCTTTGCGATTTGTGGGAGCCCCTTTGGCGAGGAATACTTGGTAGACACGTTTGTATGCTCTCTCAAAACTCCAACGGACAAGAAAACGTTGCAAAAGATCAAAAACGTGCTGCTAGCACATTCTGATGCATTCGCCTGGCATACTCAAGGTCTGGGCCGCACCAGCGTCGTGAAACGCCTAAGCAACACTGAGAATACGAACCTTATTAAGACTAACCCAAGACGGATCCAAGTAAACTGGAAAGACGAGCTGCAAAACTTATGGGCAAGATGTTGAAAAAGGTAATATGAACCTCTACTTCTCCATGGGCATCCCCAGTCGTCTTGGTAAAGAAGAAAGACGGTGGTTTTAGGCTGCGTGTTGATTATAAATAAATAAATAAATAAATAACTAGTATATACTCGTCACTGCGAGGCATACTATCAAGGGCGTGATCATGGTATTACAGACATGTATGATCAGCAATTGCACAAATTAGTACCTTTTGACCAATAGCATGGGAATTTATGTGTGAGCTGAGGCGTCAAACTATGTTTAACTGTGTATTTGGAAGGGGACAAGTTGTGCCAGTAGGTAAATGTGACCGTGTGTGCTTTTGTTCGTTCTGTTCGCCATCAAAGGGGGAATCAAGGGAACCCTTTGAATCGGATGACGTCCGTGATGTGTGAATGATCCTCCGGAAAAGGGAAGAGGCAGTGACTTTATTTAGTGGCGAGTCACATCCGCCACGTCACAGTGTTGGTAAACGGATACTTGTGGCTTTTTATAGAGAGAAAGCTTGCCAGGCGAAATCCCACCATATCCTGGAACACTGCCGCCGAACCATTTGCTGGAACGGGATTTATCCGCACCACCCAGCTGGCACCACGAGTAGGTTGTTCGGCTAGCCAGCCAACGAAGTCGATTGGGAGGATGCGTATCCACCGCCCAGAAATGGTGTCCTTTTCGACGCGCCCGGAGCGTCAGCTTATTTCAATACGCTAGATTTGGTGTCTGGTTATTGGCAAGTGGAGGTTGAAGAGCGTGACCGAGCGAAGACAGCCGTTGTAGTCCTTTCAGGCATTTATGAGTTTCAAACAATGTATTCGGCCTATCAAACACTCCTGAAACGTTTCCACACGTTATGCAGAAAGTGCTTCACACTTTAATTCCTCACAAGTGCCACGTCTATCTGGACGATGTCATCGTACGTGAGAGAACAAAGGCTGAATATCTAAGCAATCTAGCCGACATGCTAACGTGTCTAATCAACGTAGGTTCGAAAGTCCAACCAAAGAATGTCGCTTACTAAAAGAAGAAGTTACCTATCTCGGCCACATCATCTCTAGGGCAGGCATCCGGGCAGATCCTCGCAGGACCGATCAGGTAAAGGCGTAGCCAATCCCCACTAATGTCGAGGAGATATGAAGTTTCCTAGGGCTGGCGTTGTACTACCGTCGATTCATCAAAGGGTTCTCGGAAGTCACAGCCCTTTAAGCGAGCGGTTGCAGCATAGTCGCAGTTTCGGCTGGACTGTAGAATGTCAAAAGGGCTTCCATCGATTGCGTGAGTCTCTGTGTACCGCCCCGACGTTAACCTTCCCCGACTTGGCACCACAGGCTGGGAAGTTTATTTTGGACACGGATGCCAGCGAGCAAGCCATTGGAGCGGCTTTGTCACAAAAAGGGCGGAATGGCATAGATAGTGGCTTCTTACAGTAATAAAAGCCTTACGTCAAGAGAACGAAATTACTGTACGACAAGGAAGGAAAGGTTGGCGTTGGTGCTTTTACTAAACAAAAACGGCAATACCTATCAGGAAGAAAATTCGTAGTACGGACCGATCACCAATCACTCAGGTGGTTGCAGAACTTCAGGGAACCTGAGTGTCAGATTGCTCGATGGCAAGGGCAGCTACTGGAGTATGAGTTCAAGTGTCACCGTCGGCCTGGGAAACTACACGATAACGCGGAGGCGCTATCGAGGATCCCTTCTCGAGCTCACGGAAGTTGTCCTCCCTGCGTTACGCAACACGTATCGCTAGTCCACCTACAAAAAGCCGAGTTTGGTCGTTGGCAAGAAGTACAGGATTTGGACCCAGACTTATCACTTACCTACCACGAGCGGCGCTCGGGAAGGGACAAACCAGCTCCGAATGAACAGGAAGGGGATAGCTACTAAGCTCGGTGATATTGGGCGAGGTGGGATAAGCTCGCCATCAGAAGGTGTGCTGGTCTTCGATTTCGGCCCCAAGTACCTGAGGAGGATCGTAGTTCCAAAGGCGGTAGGTAAGGAAGTGCTGTCTGAACCGCGCAAACAGCTGGGACATGCTGGAATCAATAAACCGAATCGGCGATGCGCCGAATATTTTTGCGTCCGCATCAACGAAGGGATGTTGTCAACTTCTGCCAAAGTTGCGAAAGTTGCGCAACGTTTAAAAACCCGCCTATTGCTCACAGGGCACCATTACAATCCATGACAGTGGGTCACCCGAACGAACTAGTTGAAATAGACCTCGTTGGTCCTCTACCGAAAAAGCCGAGAGGGAATCGCTGCATCTTAGTCATGGTAGACTACTTCACCAAATTGTGTGAAGCCGAGCTAATCGCGCAGGCTGATACTCTCACTGTGGCAACCGCGATGACTAACCATTGGGTTCGTCGATGGGGAGCGCCTGGGCAACTACATTCCGATAGGAGATCAGGTTTCAAAAGCTCACTGGTCCAGGTGATGTGCAGAGCACTTGGTATCCATAAAATGCGAACAGCGGCTTACCAATCACAAGGGAAAGGACTGGTTGAACGCACGAATCGGTCGTTGAAGCCATTCTTAAAGGCGTTCGTGGACCAGAACATCTATGAGTGGGATGCGTTGTTGCCTAAACGCTTATTGGCCTATCGCAGTACGGTCCGCTCTTCTAACGGACAAACGCGGTTGTTGATGTGGATGGGTAGAGAAGTTCGGTTGCCCTCGGATGCCCGAATACCGAGAGCCCAACCAGTGTACCCATCAATTGCAGAATACATCAGTAAGCTTCTTGACTCTTTTCGACGCGCAGAAAGCGGCACGTATTCACTTGGCGAACTCCTAACTGCGACAGAAGAAGTACCACGACATGGTCTTCGGTGTCACGTTGAAAGCGGGCGACCTCGCATATTTGCAACAGGCACCAGTATCAGGAATACCAGCTAAGTTTCATCGTGTGTGGGCCGGCCCCTACGTGGTAGATAGAATCATATCTGATCTCACTTGTGTGGGTAGGGACTTAAAGTATGCCGTCGGACAGCACATGGTCGTACACTTTAAGCGGGCTTGGACCTTTCCAACTCGAGCCGGGGCCTTTGGATGAGGAGCCCCCAAATGAGCCACCGACAGAAGTAGCCACCAGGTTGAAGTACCAGCTCAAGGGGCTTTGGCGTGACAACGGGGACGTTGCCTACATAGAAGGGATGCGGTGTAACGAAACTAACGAAATTAGTTTGGCGCGTGGTCGAATTTGTATCATTGCCTTGACGACACCTTTGCCCCTGTCTTTCAGAACGTCATTCCTGCGCAATAAGTGACAAAGTACAAGAACCTGAGGAGAACAGTTCAATGTAACTTTTCTTTCACCTCTTCCTGTGTTACCGATTCTCTTATAGAACCTAGGGATTGCTTAGCTGACGTTCCGTCGCAATCCCTGGAATTCTACCTTGCCTGTACGTTATACTTATGCACGTTGCCCGTTTTTCCCGAGATTCCCACAGGTACATCCGCCAAAACAAGAAGGTTTATCCGCTGGGACTGGCCGACCCATCCTCAAAACGCTTGGTCCTTTCTCCAGCAAATAAAAACCCACACACTGGTCCAAATGGAGCACATTCCGCCAGTCCGGAGGCGCTACCTTCACCGGGTCTAAACAAATGGGTTTAGTTCGCCTCGTACTCAGAGAACAACTTACTCACCTGGAATAATAAATGTACATGGATCCCCCGTTCCACAACCGAAGACAATCAACTCTGGCGTGATTACCTTCACTGCCTTAAACATTCCTATTCTCCAGTCACCTGGAGCTATTCTGATGTCATTTCAAGGACAGCGTTGCGCACGTATCCGTGGCTATTCCGATGCCCTTCCATGGAATATTCACTTGGCTATGGAAACAGTTACACTTACTTACATTTGCAGGAATCCCAAATCCAATTTGCAGAGAATGGCGTTTTTACCTATTAAGGACAAATTCAACCACAAGAAACAACTTCACTCACCGACCCCATGACTAGTCCAGCGTGGATAGCTGGACATGGTTTGCGAGCCTAGCAAGAGTACAATAGAAGAGCCGGCCTCTATGAACAATGTGTTTACTCACCTGCATCATTATCATTCGACTCCTTGAATCTTGCATCATTGACCTGCTTCAACGACTGCTGCCGTATCAGTACTAAGCCATTCGGCCAACCAACGAAGAATTTTGGCTGTCAACCGACTGCGAATAATAGAATGCAAAATCGGTCTCTACGATGCATAACCGATTTGCACTACTGTTCAACGAAAGCTACGGCAGTGTTCCAAGACGTGGTGGGTTTTCGCCTGGCAAGCGTTCTCCCTGCAAAAGGCCACAAATTTACGCTTAACAACACTGCAACGTGGCGGATGTGACTCGCCACAAAATAAAGTCACAGCTAAGCATTTCACACTGACGCAGTCCTCAGCCTTCGACATCGAACCTGTGCAACTAATTCTGCTATGAAGAATGCTTTGTTGGTGCACAGATCATCTCTATCTCGTAATGGTTTTGGTTGCAAAAAGCCTTGTTTAGGCTCCTGTGCTCACGGATCACTACCTGGCGAAATTACCCCCAACTTGTGTTTTGACGGATTTTTGCGCGCCACAGGGCCGTAAGATTTCTTGGTCTGACTATTACCTGACAGTATGCTCACTCATACGGACAACCTTTTTTCTTTTATACCTTTCATTAAAACGAAATGTTTTAAAATTACAAAGAAGCTATGTTTGTATGCATATTTGATCACGCCTTTACAGGTGTGTCTCGTTTTACCGAGAATATCCTATTTATTTATTTAACGCCCTATAGTCATATGTCTCTCAAATGTGCTCTTCAATTTCTTCTAATGGATCATTCAGGATCATCAAACTATTAGTAGCCGGTGGATGACCGAAATATATTGCAGACCGATTACGTCATAACAAACGGGCCCCGATCTCACAACCGTCAATTCATTTTTTCGCGTTTCAACCATCGTACATTTCCAATCATGAATGTATAAACAGTTTTCTAATGCCACTGTTACATTTGCCATTAACTGTCCGTACATTTGTACATACCTGAGCATGTCTATATGGGCCTGCCTCGCATAGTCAAGAATAAAATAATTTTTTGTCTATTTATTTATATATCTTACTTCTGTGCAAAGGTTTCCACACGGCGAAATGCACGAAGGCTGGAAGTCTTTAGGGTTATACTGCCAGTAGTGGCAAATGAAACTTTCCGCCGACATACCTAGCATCCTGCACTAGAAACCCTTTATACTTTATGGCATATTAAGGTTAACTGGCAAACATATCCAGCACAATACCTTGGCTTAAGGTTTATATATACGGTATTCCATGAGCCACAACTTACAAAGAATGTGCAACATAAACTTACCAAGGCCAGCCCATCAGCCGTTCACACAGGTCGTCAAATAAGCACAACCGAGGCAGGACTAGAACATTATCGGAGTCATGTAAGCCCACACCTAGAATATGGCACCTCCATCTGCAGCAATTTGCAAAAGTCAGAGTGCGTACAGCTTGAAGTGACTTAGCGGCGGTTTACCATTATGTTAACGCCAAAGAATCTACCGCTTAGTTACCTACCGAAGTGTGGTCATCTCAAACGCTAGCCTCTACGGTTGCGCCACAATACCTAGAGCCTATGCTTCTTACGTTGGGTAATACATCAAGCGGTGCGCAGCGACATATCTAAACTGATGCTAAGCAGAGGATTAGCATTTAACCTCAGGAACAGGTGATGCGTTACTTCTCCATTGTCAACGAGGAAGAAGCTAGTTCAACTTTCTTCCTAGTTACTTTCGCAAATATCTGGGACCAAGGATCATCACTTTTGCGAGAGGTTCACAATCCGCAGGCTTTTATGAAGATGGTACAAAATGTTAATTGCCTAGATAGTATAAAACACCTTTTCAACATCTACGATTCGGATGCGCACCTTTTTGAGTCTGACCCAGGTGGCTCATAGACCACTTCTCGGGTTGCTGTACAAACTTATGTTGCAATCACTAGCTGCGTGACACACAAGCACCTTGTGCTTACATTGACAATTAACCACTATAACCGCACTCAACCTGCTCTCCCCAGTGTATGCTTACCTGTAGCGATCATCGCTCTGTCCTGCCCTCCTAAGTTAGTCACCCCGTGGCGGTGTTGTACCCCCTCGGGCGCGTCCCCAGATTTCGGACTGAGACACGCCTTCTTCATAAGGGATCTCGGCGTACACTGTGCAAGCCCACTAAATTTCTCGGAACCAGTTAGCTATAGTGTAACGAAAGCTAGATCCCTCATTGGTCATATCTGCAAGAGAATGCTCGTAAACGATTCCAGACTCACTCTATACATGGTATGTGCTAGACTTCTTCCGGTATACTGCTCAGTAATATTTACCAACTCCAGAAAGAGTGACCGAATAGCAATTGAGCAAGTACAACGCAAATAAAGGGTCGCATGTGCCGGGAGCCTGGAGAGCGATTCGAGAAGACAGATCGAGTTGCAGGGAAACTTTTATTGCTACAGTAAAAGATTACCTGTTATCTACCTATAAAGGAACGACACCTTGGACGCCCTAGCTAGGGGAACGGAGCAGGCACAGTACACAGGACAGTTGCGAACTGCAACCAAAAGGAGCGCCAAGCAAAAATGGCAATGAGAAAGTCAAGCATTCAAACTCAGCAAGCAGTTCAACAAACCACACCGGTTGCCTAGGTGTACAATGAAAGAATTTTAGTTAGAATTTTACACAGGCGAACCGAGGAATATCCAGACGTCTACTAGCCCTCTCCCAGAAGAGACTGTGTAAGCAGTCCTTCGATCTACGCGAGGACTGTCCGTCGCGGGCCAGCCTACTGCGAGACCAGGTTGTGAAACCTGATGCAGCTTCTGGGGGAGAACCAAGCACCGGACCCTAGCGGGCTCCCACCCGTGTCCTCCCTACGGTGTCGAAACGGTAAAATATCTGTTTGTGGAAGGCAGTTAGTAAATTTCACGTAGGCGCTTGAACAGGAAGTTCGTTCCACTTCCAATTGACGTGCGGGGATCCAGCGAAATGTGAAACCGAGGTGCAACCAACCGACGGTGTATATGGAAAGCAAATTCAAAAAGCATCATAAATGCGTAGCAATACACAAAGAGGTGCAAAGCGAAAAACGTGCGAACCTGTTTTTGGGTTTTCAAAAGGTTTTGCTCCTTTTTGGTAGTTTCTAATCGTTCTGCTTTTCTTGTGGCTTTCCAAATACTTTTGGTAAGAGCAGAAAATTTCAAAGGCGCGTTCTATGTAAAATAGTGAGGGCTAACGAAGTCCAAAAAACGAACTGGCGGCTTGAGCTTCCTACCGCGTAGATCGATAGTAGGGCGAGTAGGATTGCTGTCGGTTGACGTTGTCGGTTCCGCTGGAGCGGACTGATTCGTCTGAGGTTGCGGTGCGAGCTGTGATGGCACAGGCTGTGAAGGTGCTTGCTGCACCGAAGAGCCAGACTTGTCGAGGAATGCTGGCTTGAGTCGATCGACGTTGGTCGTCTCCGTCTTACCATTGTAGTCAGTGGTAAACGTCTTGTCGCTTCTGCGTACGACAAGGTACGGACCGAAATAAGGAAGTTGAAGTGGTCGGCGTACGCTGCCAGTGCGCACGAACACGTGCGTGCAAGTTGTTAAGCGTTCGTCCACGTTGGTACGCAAGTTCTGTGCTCTGGGTTGCACAGGCTGAAGGTCTCGCATGTGATGAGATAGGCGAGCTGCGTGGTCGCCATAGTCGTGGGTTGTTGGCGCTTTTGGTGAGACTAGTTCACCAGGTAAGCACTGTGTGTATCCAAAGACTAGCGACGGTGGAGTGGCGTGCAAATCTGCTCTAAACGTGTTTCTTATGCCTAAGAGAACGAGCGGAAGTGCTTCGTACCAGCATGTGCTAGATTGGGCACAGAGTGAGGCTTTGAGTTGCCGGTGGAACCTTTCTACCATCCCATTAGCTGCGGGATGGTACGCGGTGGTTCGGTTATGTTGGCAATCAAGAGCGTTGAGCAATTTGCTGATGGATCCATCAAAGTGTGATCCTCTGTCAGTGACGACTACGCTTGGGCAACCGAATTGAGCTACCCAGCCTTCCAGGAAAGCTTGCGCAACTGTCTCAGCTGAACAGTTGAACATCGGAATCGCCTCTGGCCAACGCGTGAATGGGTCGACACAAGTGAGGAGGTACACGTAGCCTTTGCATGGAGGCAAAGGTAGGGCTAGGTCGGCATGGATGTGTGAAAAATTAGAGGCAGGAGCGGGAAAGACGCCAAGTAGGCATTTGGTGTGTCTGCATACCTTGGCACGCTGACACTCTAAGCGTGCGCTTGCCCAAAGGCGGACATCGCGATTGACGTTGGGCCATACGAAGCGTTCCGTTACGAGTTTCTGCGAAGCACGTATGCCAAGATGAGACAGGTTATGTGAAGCATTGAAATCTAGTCGACGCATCGAGGTAGGAACAACGGGTCGGGGAGAAGTTTGAGAAACTTCACAAAGAATGGTCCCCTCAGATGCAACTAGTGTAAATTCGCGTAGTTTCAACGAGGTGTTGCGTCGTAGCTTGTCTATGTCAGGATCAGCTTGTTGGGCAGCAGCCATAGCGGATAGGTCAATGCTGGTGTCCGGAGCTAAGCTGATCTGCTGAATGCGTGAAAGCGGATCCGCGGTGGGAATGAGAGCACCTGAGACATGTCTTACTTCTGTCGTAAACTGGGAAATGTAGTCTAGGTGCCTAGTTTCCCGCAGAGAATACTTGTCTCTTGCCCTATTGCCTGCGTAGATTAATGGTTTGTGGTCAGTAAAGACTGTAAAATGTCGACCTTTGAGATAGTGAAGAAAATGTCCTATACCTAGGTAGATAGCTAACAGATCTCTACCAAAGGTGCTGAAACGCGATTCGGCAGGTTGTAAACGCTTCGAGGAGAAACCTAGAGATATCCATCGATGGTCGATGAGTTGTTGAAGAACTGCACCGACGGCAGTGTCGGATGCGTCAGTTGTCAGGGAGAGTGGTGCACATGTGACTGAATGGGCGAGAAGCGCTATGTTGAAAATAGCGTCATTGAGCTTCTCAAAAGACAGTCTAGCGTCGTCTGCAAAATGAAAAGACCGTTGTTTACCGCAGAGCAAGTCAGTCATTGGTTAGACGATGCACGCGCAGTTAAATAAATACATAAATAAATAAATAAATATTTTATTCTCGACAAAGCGAGACACGCCTTTTGGGCATGATCAGCATATTGCATTATTGTATATGATAGCGGAATAAGCAGCACCAACAGTGGGAGTAGTACAGTTGGGGACAGTAGTGTGGGCTCATAGAGCCCAAATGTTGTATGTAGTCTATGTACACAGAATGCGATAGGTAAAAATAGTAATCAGATAACTTATATGGTATGTTGATGAGGAACTAGTCCGATGAGGTCCCGTAAGCAATGGAAGTCAGTGAGTGAAGTATGAGGAAACGGGTAAAAAATACTTAAGAATAGTGGTATGTCACTAATCAGATATGTAGGCGTGTTCGTGCGAGAGCCGATATATACACAGGAGTTGTAAATGTGTTGTCGGTCAACTTGCCAATGTGTTAGGGGCGGTGACTTTATTGAGCGGCGAGTCACGTCCGCCACGTCGCAGTGTTGTTAAACAGACATTTGTGGCTTTTTGTAGGGAAAACGCTTGCCAGACGAAGACCCACCACGTCCTGGAACACTGCCGGCAATAAAGGAATAAAGCGTCTATAATAGTTGACCGGGCCAAGGAATCAGCGTAACTGTTTGTAGGAACTGGGAGCACGATAGTCCTTCAGTGCCTGGATTTTGGCAGAGCTTCAATACCAGAGGCGGATTTGCTGTGGCCAAGAAAGTCGATGGAACTTTGGCCAAGCTCGCACTTATCGGGGTTGACGGTAAATCCATGCTGTGTTAAGCGTTGGAAGAGAGCGTCGAGGTGATGAATATGTACCTCGTCAGACGAGCTGGCAATGAGTATGTCAACTAGCTAAGGGTAAACGCCTTCGAGTCCTCGCGTTACTTCATGGATGAAACGCTGAAAAGTTTGGGCAGCATTACTGAGGTCGAAAGGCATGCTGAGGTACTCGAATAGGTCGAATGGCGTGATTACTGCTGTCTTAGCAATGTCGTCTGGCGCCACAGGTATCTGCTGGTAAGCGCGAACTAGGTCGACTTTGCTAAAGATAGACTTACCAGCTAGAGCTAAGGTCAAGTCGTGCATGTGCGAAATGGGGTATTTATCCGGGACGGTAACTTTGTTAAGTGCCCTGTAGTCACCACAGGAGCGCCAGTCACCGGATTTCTTAGGCACCATGTGTAATGGTGAGGCCTATGGGCTTTGGATGGGCGGATGATTCCCAGTTCGAGCATTTGCTCGAATTCCGCCTTAGCAGCTTTGAGCTTGTCCGGAGCTAGTCGGCGAGGGCGGACCGAAACAGGTGGGTCCTTAGTGCAAATGTAATGCATGGCGTTTGACGTCACAGAAGACAAGTCGCTCAATATGCGACCGAGTTTAGGATGCTTGTTGAAATGTTCTAGAAAAGGCTGTGAAGCTTGAGGTAGGACACGAGTGGGAGTGATAGCATCCACGTTGGCGCTAGTCCCGATAACACTGAGTTATGTCCTACAGTCGATAAGCTTCTTCCGTTTAGCGTCGACGATGAGGGCAAAGCGTTGCAGAAAGCCTATGCTTATGATGGCGAAATGCACGGCAGCGATTATGAAAGGCCAGCGAAAGGTTCGCCGGAGGCCTAAATTGAGCGTTAGCAGCTTTTCGCCGAAAGTTGCGATTGGTGTGCCATTCACGGCACGCAGCTTGGTCGGCGATGGTGAGAGGAACTCCGCTGAGCCACGGGGTATAATGCTAACTTGGGCGCCAGTGTCGACTAGAAACTCGGTGCCGGAAATTAATTCCCTAACGCGGATGAGGCGACTTTGGTGTTGGCCGGTCGCGTCCGTCACGGTTACGGACCGGCCGAGCAGTTTCCCTGCTGCTCGGCAAAGTTGCAAGGGTTGACACATTTACGGGCTGCGTTACGAAAGCGTTGATGGTGTCAACAGCTGGCTTGCCTGCTGCTAGACTTAGAACGTTTGAAGGGAGATTTTGATCGGCTAGGACGACTACGGTTCATAGTAAGCTATTGAACCTGACGACTACGTGTCGCAACTTGTTTTGGAGGGCTTCTATAGTTGACTGTAAGCCAGTGCTAGAAGTGTCATGGGTCTCGACGGCATTGATCTTGTTGACGTTGGTTTGGGGCTGTGATCGTTCACTAGCTCGATCAGATAAATCTGCTCGCTGAGTGAGCGAAACGGACCTCAATGTAGCGAGAATCGCTTGCGTGTTTTCCGGTAGCCGTTGTAGCCATAGTTCGCGAAGTAAAGTCTTGTCCATGGTTGAGGAACAAAGGAGTTGCTGCGTCTCTCGTATCAGGGTTGAGGGCAGTTTGTCGCCCAGCTGCAACTCCCTGAAAAGCTGCTGCAGGTGAACTTTTTTAGAGGGCATAACACGCATAATCGTGGCCTTCTTGAGAGCCTAATAGCGGTTATCGGTCTGAGAAATGATAACGTCACAAACCTGCATTGATATATCTTTTAAATAAATAAATAGTATATTCTCGGTAAAACGAGACACACCTGTAAAGGCGTGATCAAATATGCATACAAGCATAGCTTCTGTGGAATGTTAAAACATTTCGTTTTAATGAAAGTTATAAAAGCAAAGACGCTGTCCGTATGAGTGAGCATACTGTCAGGTAATAGTCAGACCAAGAAATCTTATGGCCCTGTGGCGCGCAAAAATCCGTCAAAACACAAGTTGGGGGTAATTTCTCCAGGTAGTGATCCGTGAGCACAGGAGCCTAAACAAGGCTTTTTGCAACCAAAACCATTACGAGATAGAGATGATCTGTGCACCAACAAAGCATTCTTCATAGCAGAATTAGTTGCACAGGTTCGATGTCGAAGGCTGAGGACTGCGTCAGTGTGAAATGCTTAGCTGTGACTTTATTTTGTGGCGAGTCACATCCGCCACGTTGCAGTGTTGTTAAGCGTAAATTTGTGGCCTTTTGCAGGGAGAACGCTTGCCAGGCGAGAACCCACCACGTCCTGGAACACTGCCGTAGAACAGGAGCTTGCAATACCGCGTAGTCGGAAGTGATTCTGTGGTTGTAAAACTAAGTCTCAAGATGAGCGAACCACAAAAGACGATCTATATCTCAAAAAGGTGGAACTAAGAGAGACACAACGCTAGGCAGGGACTCTACCTTAGGGTCTACGGATTCCGTGGCTTAAAAATGATGCAAAAGATAGGCTACCGTATGCAAAAATAAACCAGAAAACATGAAAAATAAATGAAACGAGCTCACCAGAGAAAGGTTCCGAATATCTGAAGCTGAGATTGTTCCGGAGTCGGGGTCAACAATTTAGAGGGTTGCATGTACCGGGAGCCTGGGGAGCGATTCGAGAGGAGAGATCGAGTTGCAGAGAAACTTTTATTGGTACAGTAAAAGATTCCCTGTTTTCTAACTATAAAGGAACGACACCGTGGACGCCCTAGCTAGGGGAACGGAGCAGGCACAGCACACAGGTGTAATATTCTTCCAGTCCGGCCTTCTGAGCTCTTCCGTGTCTGAGTAGTCCGGCAAGCTGCAATGCAAAATAAATACCTCATAGACGGCTGTACGCTCTAGCCGCCTAGTAAGAGGCCGATGTAAAGGAAGCAGCTAAGGAAGCACGGAATAGGAAAGGAAAAGTGCCGGAGAGGACTATGGGGGTAATGATAACAGGAAGCAAAGACTATCGACTTCTTACCTGTTAACGTGTTACCGTGACACCCGCGGACCGGCTACACAGGGCAGTTGCGAGTTGCAACCGAAACGAGCGCCAAGCAAAGATGGCGATGAGCAAGTCAAACCTTCAAACTCAGCAAGCAGTTCAAGAAACCACACCGGTTGCCTAGGTGTACAATGAAAGAATGTTAGTTAGAACTTTACACAGGCAATCCGGGAACCTCCAGGTTGCTAAACGCACATTCACAAAGCGCCTGCTTTGCCCCTCTACTCTCAACTGCCGTGAGCGCTGTAAACTGCTTGGTCTTGAACCTCTATGGCTACGAAGAGTGGAACCCAACCTCACCTTCCTATTCCAGACGATAAGCAACCCAAACACGAACCTTAAAAGACTTATTCAACAAAGTGGTGACTGTCGGTACCCACTCCGACATAGACCCTTAACCATTACCCTACCTACAGCCCGCACCAACGTGCGTAACAATTGCTTTCTTTACAGATTCGCTCGCATCTGGAACAGGCTACCATTACAAGTTTGGGCAGTCGAGAATACTGCACAATTCCGACCATCCCCACATGGACACCTTGCTACCCTGCCTATCTGCGAGCGCTTTAACACCAATATACCGGAGGATGAACTTTGGGAATGTGGCCTAGAGCACCTCTAAATCCAAAAACCTAACATATCGGACAAGGGCCTGCCAGTTAACTCTCCTTTACTCTCGGGGACTGTCTGCGTCACATACATTTGCCGTTTGTTGAATTAGCAGGAGCCATTCTTCGTAGGCTCCAACCATCTCGGTTCGGATGACCTTCGGAGACCTCGTTAAATTTTACACCCTTATCAATAAAACCATCCTCATTCTTACCCTGCCCTATCCTTGTCGTCGTGTCTGATTGCATTTTTTTAACTAGACAGTCAAACTTACCTTGCTTTAATCCAATCTCATCTGACCAGTCTCTTGCTTTCTGACTTCGTCCATGCTACCGAGACCTAAATGATCTAGGCACTACATTTCCAACGCACCGAATCCCTTTCCCTGAGAATTTTGCTGGGTTAGCTTAACCTGTTCATCTCCGCCAACTCTCTCTCTTCGTTCTCAAACCTCAAGTAAATGACTCAGTCATGATCCGCCGACTATTCCAGCCTCGCCTGACCCATCTACAGCTTCTCGACTTTTCAGACTACTGTGACGATACCGGCCAATGTTGAGAAGATCAAACACACTGTCCACATTACTTTGAGTGTCTCGCTGACTTTACTACTCCTAATCAGTAAAGATCTGGATTCTGTCCTTGGCATTTCCGTACTGCGCTCTCTGTCTTCGTTGTACGCTGATTAATCACGGATCGCCTGAAAGATCTTTTACTCTCCAAACTCTCTCAGCCCACTGTTACGTTAACGGTCAATGTTTCGCTGACGGAATGCTATGTGTGCCTCCGTATTTGCTTTTCCACACCTCTTGCCCCAGTACTTTCATTATCGCGCTCGTTATATTCCCTCCTACCTTAATAGGACGGCCAACTCTCAGTGCCCTGCCAAGACTCCATTTCCTTATCTCCGACTGCTTCTATGCTACAGAGACACAAACGGTATACGCTCTACGGATTTGATGATTTTTTGCTCCCCACCAGAGCCTGCAAGACGTTTTCACTCTCCATTGGTATAGCTGTTTTACGCACTTCAATAGTACGACTTCATTTAGTACGGCCCGATGGGCCTCCTGCTCTCGAAACTCCCTCAGACATCTGAGACGCTTTCGTACTTGCTCGGTTGACTGAATGGAGCTGTTTTAATTACTTGCAAAGCCTCGTGGGCTTTTCCACACTTTACCCATAAACCATTCTTATTTTGAACCTCACCATGTCTTGCTTAACGAGCTCCGTGTTTTCATCTCATTTACAATCGAACGGCCGACTTTAATGCCCTGCGGGGATCTTGTCTCGCCTGACCAGTCTGTTGCTCTACGAACGCTCCTTTACATCGGTAACTCAAGCGTTATAGCCTCTACAGGCTCAACGCTAGGTTGCCTCACCCCTAGAGCCTGTTAGACTTGTCCACCATTGATTGATAGCCCATTGCTCACCTGCACTACATGTCCTTATTCAAACGCGCCGACTAATCCAGTCCTACCCGATCGGCCTCCTGCTCTCCGAATTCATTCAGACTTCTGAGACGTCACCTCTCGTGGTTCGGCTGACTCAAACACCCGCTTACATTACTTGGAGAGCTTCGTGGGCTTTTCCCATCTTTCGTCAATAAAACTATCCCATCCTAAAGTTAACTTTTATTATCGCACACTGTTTTCACTTCTTCTTCAATTGGAGTGCCCGATCTTACTGCTCTGAGGTAATTTAGTCCCCCTGACTAGCCTATTTCTCTCTGAATGCTCCAATGCTACTCTGACTTAAGTGGTATACGCTATGCAGGCTCAACGCTCATGTTCCCTACCCGGAGATTCTGCTTGACTCGCTCACCCTCTATTGTTGCGGACCTATTCCTGCCTTTATTTTTCGTGCTATTCGTACGCGCAGACTGACTCAGTCTCGCCAGGCCGTTTATCTGTTTTCTGATTTCTCTCAGAGTTCTTCGACCTTACAAATCTGAGGGACCGCTAGACTTCTTCTCTCGTCACCGTCATAGCCTTTTCGTACCTTTTTTATACACCAAGCCGAGAAGCGCCGATTAATCCAGTCCCGTCTAGTCGGCTTCATACTCACTGAATACATTTGGACTTCTGAGACATCACTTCTCTTGGTTGGGCTTACCTAATGGTTCTGTAGACATTACGTGGATAGGCTCGTCGGCTTATTTACTCTTTAGCAATAAACCCTTCTCATCCGGACCCTAACCTTTTCTTATATTGCTTTCTATTTTCATTCCTTTTTCAATCGGATGGCCGGCTTTACTGCCCTGCCGTGATCTTGTATCACCTGACCCGTCTGTCTCTTTCTGCCTGTTTTTATTTTCCTATTATCCCTGGCCTTGTCTCTTATCGCGCTCCATTTTTATTCCCACGGCTTACACTCATTGCGCCTATCCAAGTTATCCTCGTGCGTATGGTCTCCTCCGCTTCGAGCTCGCTCCTGATTATTGGCGGCACTCGGACCATTGCTAAGTGTTTCTTGACTAGTACTTCCATTAGTATGCTCGTCTTACCACTCTTCCTATTCCCATGCTCTTTAACTAATGTTCGCATTTGTCTATTAGTGAGACCGTACGTGGCAAAACGACTCCAAATGCACGGCGGTTTTGGCCCCTCTGACCATTTTTTCTAGATTCTAACGGCTTCTAGGCTGTGGAACCATGAGCGCTTTAGCGTAATTACTCTTACGAATTACTCTTCGCACTGCCGTCAGCATTCATTCGCTCCTAGCCGATTCTTTGAATGGCCTTTTCCTCTTGGAACATTGTTTTACCTATTTTGCTCCCTCATTTGGTCTCAACTTAGTTGTCCTTAATGTCACTTAAGATGTCTCTCGCTTTCGGACTGCTGCCATCATCATCGGTTTATCTGCTTCTCTCCAACCGTCGCAGCATTCACTTAACATTTGTAAACACGCATTATTATATCGGTTTCTTGACCCTGCGCGTGCAGAAACTTCTTCCTACCTAGTCGTTGTAGCCTGAGTCACACCAGCGACGTAATGTGAAAAACGCGTTTGCAAATCATGTATACTAAACAAAAGTACATAGGTTTAAATGTATCAAGGCACCGTTGCGCGCCACCGGTCTGTGTTAGAGCTTCTTGATTCATTGCTGTCTCTCTGTTTGGTTGCCTCTTGCCCGTTGCCCGTTTTTTCCGAGGTTTACACAGTTACTCCCGCCAGAACAAGAAGGTTTATTCACGGGGACTGGTCGGCCTATCCTCAAGAGCCAGCTGTTTCAAACGCTTGGTCCTTTCTCCGGGATATGAAGAACCCACATAACGTTCCAAATAAAGCTCCTTCCGCCACTCTGGATACGGTACCTCCACGGGGTCTGAACAAATGGGTTTAGCTAGCCTCATACACAGAGTAGAACAATTTATTCACCTGGAGTAATAAATTTACATGGATCCCCAATCCACAACCAAAGACAAACTGTTCTGGCGCGATTACCTTCACAGCCTCAAGCATTCCTATCCGCCAGTCACCTGGAGCTATGCTGATGCCATTTCATGGGCAGCGTTGCGCTCGTATGCGGGGCTTTCCAGTGGCCGTTCATGGAATTTTCACCTGGCCATGGAGACAGTCACACTTACTTACATTTGAAGGAATTCCGAATCCACTTTGCGAAGAATGGCATTTTCGCCCGTTATGGACATATTCAGCCACAAGAACCAACTTCACTCACCGTCCCCAAGACACGGTTTGCTAGCCGAACAAGAACATAATAGAAAAGCCGGCCTCTAGTAACAATGTGTGTACTCACCTGCATCATTTATCATTCGACTCTTCTACTCTTTCGCATTATTGACCGGCTTCAACGACAGCTGCCGGATCATTACTAAGCCATTCGGCCAACCAAGGAAGAATTTTGGCTGTCAACCGACTGCGAATAATAGAATGCAAAATCGATCTATACGATGCATAACCGCCTAGCGCTGCTGTTCAACGAAAGCTACGGCAGTGTTCCAGGACTTAGTGGGTTGTCGCCTGGCAAGCCTTCTCCTTATAAAACGCCACAGATATCCGCTTAACAACACTGCAACGTGGCGGATGTGACTCACCACAAAATAAGTTCACAGCTAAACAATTCACACTGACGCAGTCCTCAGCCTTCTACATCCAACCTGTGCAACTGATTTTACTATGAAGAATGCTTTGGTGGAGCGCAGATCATCCCGACGTCTTAATGGTCGTTGGCGGCAACAAAACCTTGTTTGGGCTCCTGTGCTCAAGGATCACTACATGGCGAAATCACCCCCAACTTGTGTTTTGACGGATTTTTGCGCGCCACAGCGTCATCCTTTTCCTTGGTCTGACTATTACCTGGCAATATGTTCACTCGTATGGACTACATCTTTTCGTTTCTACCTTTCATTAAAACGAAATGTTTTAACATTCCAAAGAAGCTATGCTTGTATGCATAGTTGATCACGCCTTTACAGTTGTGCCTCGTTTTACCGAGAATATACCATTTATTTATTTATTTATATCCAGTGTAAACCCGAAGGAATAAGACCGGGAGGCATGTCGATGGGAGCCATGTTTCATCAACGGAACCGGCCTACACACTCCTTCACAGGCAAATACAAGCATCCTGTATTTTGGAAAACAGGCGCACGCAAGGCGGTGGCTAGACCGGAGTCCGCTCCACACTGAGTGCACGGAACCACCCTTCGAGCCTAGCACGGCCACAAGGACCGTGCACCCCATCCCCTCTAGCAACGACCAACTGTCTCCTGGAGCCAGTATGAACTAGGTAGTGGGTAATAGACAGGTAGGCACCTTGTCAACGTGCACCTCAGGCACAGCCACACCGGGGATATCAGGCAACAGCCAATGACCTGAAACGACAAGATGCAATAAAACAACTCCAATAATGCATACAGATACGGTGGCATAACTCTAAGCTAAATTAGCATATGAAGTAAGTTGGTTAGCAACGAATCCGCGATAAGGAAAAATGTCCACAAGTTAGTTAAAAATGCTACAAAACGCAACAAAGTTACCGAAGATAAGAGCAATTAATGTAAGCAACTTGGCCACTTAATAGAAGATATTTAGGTGGGCAGAACAAACTAAATAAAGTGGAATGAAATTTATCCAGCTTAAATAGACCTAGTTTAATTGTAATTTGGTTTAGCCCAATTGCGGCGAAGAAGCCTCAAGAATGCAACATCAGCCTCAGTAGATATATATATATATATATCTATTGCACAAGCTAATAATAGTATTGTTGAGTAAAGAAAAAAGAATGTCCAGGAAGGTCGCCACAAACAAATGACTATTGGTGTCGTGTGATCATCTCGTGTGTGGAAGCTAGTACACTGTGTCTACGACCTTGCCTTTTTGATCGGCCAATCGGAGGCGTGCAGGTTTCCGCGTACAGCCAGTCGGGGTAGACGGCGCCACCTTGGTGACCATAACCCTCTCCGTACATCAATTTGTTCTTTACCACAACCTCCGATTTTACATATCAGGCTGTCTGACGATCATTATGCAAACCTTAGCATGCCAGCAATAGTTATAACAGCAGTAGCTCTGCCTGGATAATCACCAGCCTACTGTGAGCCCCATGATCACTGATGCCTGTTTCAGCCAGGTCCATCCAGCGCTGATGACTTCCTAAAGCCTTCTTATGTGACTTATTAACTCTGCCTTCCCCTTCAATTTACTCACTGCTGTAGACCAGATACTTGCCCTCCATCGGACCCAAACAACCATTACGCAACTCTGCCTTAAACTACCACTTGCTCTCTGGATACTTCTAGATCAATGCACTGTCTTATATATTTTTAGTTGCCGGCACTTAACAGGATTCTACGTAGCTCTCCTCTACGTTTATTGTAACGGTACGAGCAAAAATGTCCATAATCCCTTTTCAATCCTTAGTCCTCTGGTTATACCTAATTTCCACCGCTTTCAATCGGTTTGATTATTTGCTTGACACTACCCAACGTATTCTAACTAGATGGCCAAACACCCATTGGCTTAATTTCGCCGTGACGGACTGCACTCCATACACCCAGAAGATGTACCCAAACTGGTTATCAAATGACGACTAACGGAGCCACATTTCCCAGAAGCAGGCATTTTACTCCCTGCGTTATCCCCTCTTTGTTGCATGTACCTAGTTTTAGCTGAGTTATACGTATGCCTATCACTACTGGAAAAACTGGTAGACAGGCATTATGAAAATCCATAGCCCTTTCTTCAGCCATCGATGTTCTGACAACCTTCACTCTTCCAGGTACTATTTCGCTAAAACGAAAGCTAACCATGCGACAGAGATGCTCCTGTCACACCGGCTAGCTGAAGGTCCAGCAACTTCTAACCCCCCGTTGTCTTTGCTTGGCCGCCCATGCATCATCTTTTATTTTAACTAGCTCCAAAGCCTGCTACGCGTCATGTGTAATTATGGGCGTATAAACTGAGCCTACCTTTCTACTCTAGACCTATACTATTACCCAATATTTGCTTGACGAACTATAACCGCTCTCGCTAGAATAACCTCCAGTCCTAACTGGTTTGACATCCGCTTAATTCCTTACGAGTTATTCCCTCTGCCAATTCCAATATCGGCCTTATCGAGTGCAACTATCGTAAGCAAGAAGGCGCACAACCTGTTCGAGCCTCCAAACAGCTACCCAAAGCTTCACTACCCCAAACTTAAGCAAGTACCTCTCGCCTGAAACACCTCACCTAAAGGATCGATTTAACTGTCTTGAGAGGCAACGACTACTCCCACACTACAGCTAATAGACAACTTGCCCACTAGCAAAGATGTGAGCTCCAATATTTGTCTGCTTCTATTAGCAACCAGAATCTAAGCTTCAAGCTTCAGTCTTGGTGTCAACCTTTATACATTAAAATATCCTAACAACCAGGCCACTTAACACTGTAATTCTCGGCATTATGTTATAGTACCTAGACCTTATAAGCCCTACATTATTCCATCCATAAAGCTGACGATTCCTACCCCTAATTCTTTGGAAAGCCTACCTCATGGTGATGCAAACCGGACCATTTTGGTAGTCCGGATCACCAGACTCATATCTTGAGCCTTAAACCTAACTTTGACCCTCTATTCCACCACCAATTGGTTGGGAGACACCGCCCCCTCCGAAACGTTAACTACTTCGCTGCTTCAATCACCAGGTGCTTACATATAGCTCTAATTCCTCGTCGGTTTGCTTCCGTCTAGTTACTTGCGCGCCGGCAGGACCCTCACGTTGTCAACATAAAGTTTCTGGTATCCAGCTTACTGCATATCCCCCGCTTAACGCCAATATTGGCCCCTGCCACTGCTTAACCAACTGCTGCCAAAACACTTCTTTCAGCTACATTACCAAGGTCATCAAGCCAACTGCCTTGCAAAATAGGCGACCATATGCTTATGGTTGGTGCTGACCTTCATCCGGACCACATTGCTTTCTCCTAACTTAATATATCTACATGATCGCTGTATGTCAGTAAGGATTGTATAGCATGCGCAATCACTTTATCTCGACTGGGCTGCATCATTAACTCTATTATCGCTTCTGATATTGTTCATACCACCATCCTTTTAGATTGAAAACTAGAGTTGTTCCACAGCGCTAGACCAGGTTACGGCCGTGCAAATCGTAGGGCGATTTTACTTGAAGCATATACAGATCCAATAGAAGCTGGTAGATGTTAACAATAATTTACATTTACACTCCTATTATCTAATTTATCATGGCATCTTTTGTAATGTTTGTTTGAGTTAGCCATTACAAAATAAAGTTCTTGGCTTCCAGTGCTCGGTCGTGCTGTGTTTAGCTCTGTTGCTTCTGCGTGTGTACGAGGCAGTTCAATCTTCTTGCGAGTAGACTATAAAACACGGAAATACTGTCCAACCTCTAGTTCCATCGTGCTTTACTTGTGTCATGAGTAGAGCGCAACCTAAGATTCGAACTCAAATGTGACAAGGCTGTGCGTCGACCCTTTCGAAGGGACAGAAACTTTGCTGGTATTCCTTCGACCATAACATAAATTGATAACCTTGTTCTTTCTTTGTGAACACGTATTTTTTTAGTCATGTCTGATCGGACCCCGTGTGTTTGTATCGACTATTCCGCCGAACTCCCGCTTCTAACCTTTACCATTTCTACTCCATGTGTG
The DNA here is from genome assembly GCA_944474145.2 of Dicrocoelium dendriticum. Taxonomy (NCBI): domain Eukaryota; kingdom Metazoa; phylum Platyhelminthes; class Trematoda; order Plagiorchiida; family Dicrocoeliidae; genus Dicrocoelium; species Dicrocoelium dendriticum. The sequence goes on along the minus strand of OX104071.1, from coordinate 60,272,130 downwards.
TGGTTTATTCAAGTAAAAGCTCTCTAATGTCATAAGATCACCTCGTACTCTTCCAAGTTTACGTCGTCGCGCGCTTACCTGTCTCCATTGCCGCTGAAGTCCTTAATATCCCTGATCCTATGCACGCAGAAGCGCCGGATGATAAACGTAAAGCAACTATCCTTAACCGCAACACCGCGTCTACGGAGACTCATCTGCAAAAGTAACTTTCCGGCGCCGGGCTAAGCGGTCGAACCACGTCGCAATGTTTAGACATTCGTTCTCTAGGTGGTTCGTCAAAACCCGACGACCCCATACCTTGCCAACTTTGAACGCACTGTTTTCCTGCAAACCTCACAGCGTTTTGGCAGCTCTTAGCGCCGATATCACACTGGAGAAGCTCGCAGGCGCTGCGGACAAAACGCACGAATATTGCTTTAGGAGCAAGCATAAACACGTAAGTACGTCCATCCCAGCCGGCTCATCCCATAGCACTACGGTTGATTCGAGCAACGATAAAATCTCTCGTATAGCATTCCGCCTGTCAGCTATTCGACGTGGACGCACTACTAACAGAAGAAGTCCTCGTGGTCCGCGCCGCAATACCTCATGCTGGGGCCAGCGGCCCTACAGCTACTTCTACGGTCACTTCGGTAAAGCTGCATATAATTGTCACCCGGGATGTAAATATCCGAAAGTAGCTCTGATTTCGCCGCAGGAGAACGCCAGAGTCGGCCAGTAATTGCGTTGGTTGTCATTTGCCAAAGTCTTAGACCCCCGCTGTGTGTGTTCGGCTTCACGACTAAACTATATTTGGTCTATACGGACCAAAAAGGCGCGATATACCAATATCTTTAAAATGTTGCGCTCTGCAACTTGCGCGACTTAGGTTACAAACAGTTCACCGGACTAAGATTGAGACATACAACCAGAAGCTGCTGCAACTAAGCCTTTGTTCATTACGTAAATTTCATTTTATCGTCGCCATCGCGAATGTCCACCAAACCATAATTGCACTCGACTTTCTTAGCAAAGTTAGCCTAGTGGTCGACCTACGTTGCAGAAAGCTACCGGAGGACAGCAATTCGTTCGCTGTCCCTTGCCATCACGCCCCAGTCACAGCCGTCAGACTTCGCGTACTCATGCCACACAGTACGTAGTATTTTTCGTTTCTTCAGCACTCCCCGGCTTTGGTCCGTACTAATACCGATGCTACCGAGCCCAAACATTAGATCCGTCATCCTACCATCACAGCGGGTCTACCCGTGTCAGCCCAACCGAGACGACTTCTACCTGACAAGATCCAAACAGCTAAATGTGGATACGAGCTTTGACGAACCTTCGCCTCCTACGCCCGTCCAACGGTTGATCGGCTTTCCCGCTTCATCAAGTATCCAAAATTTCATGTGAGTGGCATCCTTATAGTTATTACCGCTCACTCAACGCTGTTATCATCTCCGACGGATACCTCATCCTTTTTATTCACGAATTGTCATGTGGATTGTACGGAAGATCCGATTTTCCATGATTAACCTTCTACGAATGTACCAGCAGATTCCAATGGCACCTGAAGAATTTGCTAACATGGCCGGTATCAAACGTTTCGTTTTGTGCGAGTTCATTCGTCTACAATGTGGCCTTTACAATGTGGCACAGTCTTTTCAGCAGTCTATAGACCAAGTCCTTTGTGGCTTAGTCGTGGTTTTTGTCTACCTTGACGATGCCGTAATGGCCAGTGCCACGCCAGAAGTGAACTTTTATCACTCGTAAAGTATCCAGCGCTGCGAGCAGCACGGGATGACCAATAACCCAGCTAAATGTATATTTGGTCAAGCCAGCTTCGATTAACTTGGGCACAAACTTAATAGCTACAGCTTTAGTCCCGTCCCGGAGAAGAGCCAGGCAATCCTGGACTATCCACTGCCACAAATAGTAAACAACGTACTGTGATTCTTTGGCATGGTTAATTATTAAGCAAGACTCATTAACAATTGTGCCTCTTTAACGGACGATCAGTTTAAGTGTCTCATTTTCGTCAGTGCTCTACAATCGCCCAGTGATGCTGAAATCCGAACGCGGCTTTTAGCTAAGCTAGAGCAGGACCCTGATCTGACAGTGAAGGCTCTCGGAAGCGAATGCAAGCGGCTTCTCACTCTAAAACACGACACTGCCATGCTCGAACGCAATGGTCTAGCATCACCAAATACCGTGCAACTCGTGAAAAAGACCATGACCGCCAAAGCAAGCGAATCCTTCAAGAGGTCTACAAAGAAACCGCCCACAGCATGCTGGTCATGCGGCGGATGGCATTTCGCTCGCTTTTGTCCCTTCAGACATCATATTTGTCGGACGTGCCATAAGCGTGGGCATAAGGAGGAATGCTGCAGTCAAGTCCGGTCGAAGAAAGTGCAGAAGTCTCACCGAAGGCTTAATTCTAGAAGGGGCGGCGCTGAATCTCTCTCCATAGTCGCCGCATTCCAAAGCGAGCGTAAACCGAGACGACGATTCATCACTGTATTAATCAATGGTATCCCAACGAAACTGCAATTTGACACGGCCTCAGACATCACAATCATTTCCAGGCGCACATGGAATCACATAAAGAGGCCGAAGATGGTCGACTCCCAGAAAGTTGCACATAATGCATCCGGCGGTGTGTTAAACTTAGTCGGCGAACTCAATTGCAAGATTGCCTTCCAGGGTGGGGAGAAGTCAGGAACATGCTACATTTCGGACCGGCCCAAATTGCATCTTCTTGGCCTCGACTGGATTGAAAAGTTGAACCTCCTCGATGTTCCCTTGAATCAGATCTGCAACCGAGTTCGAGCAAGTCCAGACCCATCTGCAAAGTCCGTCGAAGACATGACACGTACCCTGAAGCGAAAATTTGCCTCTGTCTTTCAGGATGGCTTGGGCCACTGTACGAAATTCCAGGCAACTCTGAACTTGCGACCAGGTGCTAAACCAGTGTTCAAGGCTAAAAGACCGGTACCATATGCAGCCATGTCAACCGTTGAGCAAGAGCTCGATCGACTGGAACGTGCCGGAGTCATCACAGCAGTCAACTATTCAGCCTGGGCCGCACCTATTGTCGCAGTGAAGAAAGCAAATGGCAAGGTAAGCGTCTGCACTGATTTTTCAACTGGCCTCAACGCCGCGCTGGATGACCACCAGTACCCCTTACCTGTGCCGGGGGATATCTTTGCAAAGTTGAATGGTGGTAAGTACTTTGCTAAGCTTGATCTATCCGACGCTTATCTGCAAGTGGATGTTGACGAAGACTCGAGGGAGTTGTTGACGATCAACACTCATCGTGGGTTATTCCAATACAACCGCTTGCCATTTGGTGTGAAAACGGCGCCAGCCATCTTTCAACAGTTGATGGACACCATGCTAGCGGGAGTTTCTGGAACCGCTGCATACCTGGACGATATCATAGTGATGGGTCGAACACCGGAAGAACTCTTCAACCGCTTGGATGAAGTGCTTGGTTGCATACAGTCGTACGGCTTCCGGATCCGTGAGGATAAATGCACATTTATCACGCCGCTCATCAAATACCTCGGGTTTATCCTCGAAAAGGATGGACGTCGACCAGACCCGGAAAACATCGAAGCCATTAGAAAAATGCCTCCACCCACAGATCTACAGTCTCTGCGTTCCTTTTGTGGGCTCATCAGCCACTACAGCGCATTTTTGCCTGAGATGCACCGCTTGCGTGCCCCGTTAAACAAGCTCCTATCCAAAGGACAACCTTGGAACTGGACAGCAGAATGTCAGAATGCCTTCGAACGCGTCAAGTCACTGTTGTCTTCAAACATGCTTCTGACGCATTTCGATCCCTCCAAAGTGATCGTCCTAACCACAGATGCATCAAGCCATGGGATTGGTGCAGTAATTGCACACACATACACGGATGGATCTCAAAAAGCAATTGCCCATGCCGCCAGAACCCTTACCAAGGCCGAGAAGAACTACAGTCAGATTGAGAAAGAAGCATTGGCCATAGTGTACGCGGTTAAGAAATTCCACAAAATGCTATACGGCCGCCGCTTCAAGCTTCTGACAGATCACAAACCCTTGCTCGCTATCTTTGGTTCGAAAAAGGGCATCCCGGCCTACACAGCCAACAGGCTACAACGTTGGGCTCTTACCTTAATGGGGTATGATTTCGAGATCCAATATCAGTCGACAGTTTCCATTGCCCAAGCAGATGCACTGTCACGCCTAATTGATACCCGTCAGCAAGAACATGAAGACACAATCATTGCCTCGGTGGAGATTGAACCAGACGTCAACTTTCTGGTAACTGATGCACTGCACTGTCTACCAGTTACCGCAGAAGCTGTACGGACCGAAACACTTCGGGACCCAATACTCAAGAAGGTTACTCAGTTTCACAAAACAAGTTGGCCACGTTCATGTCCATCCGCCGAGTTGCAACAGTATTTTCAGAGGAGACACTCACTCTCTATTGTAAACGATTGCATACTATTTTCGGAAAGGGCAGTCATCCCCAAGGCACTTCAGCAGCGCCTTATTCGACAGTTCCACGCCGGGCATCCTGGAATCAACCGGATGAAGGCGCTTGCCCGCAGTTTTGTATACTGGCCCTTAATGGACAAACAGTTGGAAGAAATAGCCAGAAGCTGCCAAAAGTGTGCCGATGTCTTGAAAGCGCCACCGAAAGCCGAACTCTGTTCATGACCAATGGTTACTAAGCCGTGGTGCCGCATTCATGTCGACTTCGCAGGGCCGATCAAAGGGAGAAGTTTCCTCATTATAGTCGACTCATACAGCAAGTGGCCAGAAGTATTTCTCATGGATAACACAACCACCAATGCCACCATATCGAAACTGCGCCAAGCCTTTAGCAGATTCGGCTGTCCTGAGACAATGGTCACTGACAATGGCTCACAGTTTACTTCAGCAGCGTTTAAGGAGTTTTGCAAGCAATGCGCCGTCCAGCACGTTCGCTCGCCGCCGTTTCACCCACAGTCGAATGGCCAGGCAGAAAGATTTGTCGACACATTCAAGCGAGCCCTCCAAAAATCAAAAGGGGAGGGACGTATAGAGGAGGTGGTTGACCGGTTCCTTTTCCTCTACCGATCAACACCGAATCCACAAGCACCAGACGGAGTCTCTCCAGCACAGGTTATGATGAACCGGAAGCTTCGCATGCCTTTCGACGCCATCCGACCGGGCTCGGATTCCTCTGTTGGTGAAAGAAACCGCAGAATGGAACAGGAGTTTAACCGGCGGCATGGAGCAAAGAAGCGATCATTCACGCTTGGACAGAAGGTGCTAGTACGTGACTACCGGGAAGGCCATGCGAAATGGACGCCAGGGACGGTCATAAGCAAGCGCGGAAACGTCATGTATGACGTGAAGGTGGGCGCACAGGTCTGGCCGCGGCATGCAAACCAGTTACATCCCACATTGTGCCAGCCAAAACAAGAAAGGCCTACTGATCTCCCGTTCGATTTACTGGTGGAAACTTGCAACCTGCCGAAAGTAACAGTGGACGACTGCCCAAGGTCGAGCAACGAATCCAGAACCAGAACATCGGAACAAGGCTCTCGGGCGCTTCTGCCAATGAGGTGGACCGACAGGCAGAGAACACCGTCCCGAAGACTGCAAGTTGATCCCAGGCTTTCCTCTTACACCTCGGAGCATATCTCAGGAGGGGAGGTGTCCGGGAGAAAGTAAGAATTGCCTTGGAAATTCCCTATTTTAGCGATTAATCGATTATTAATGATTATCGCGTCGATTTCAAACGCTCCTGAATGTTCTGCTTCTACACGTGATCAAAATCCACCTGACCTCTCGGGAAAAGATATGGGGAACCACTAACCTTGGAAGCTGACCTTCCAATTCTAGAAGTCGAAGGTCAGCAGAGACCTATAAATACAGCCAGGGTCCTCAGTCGTTGTACAGTGTTCGTTGGCTGCGATTAATACGTTATTTGTCAGGGTCATTGGCGTTTTGCTTTTTTCCTTCGGTTGGGCTAGAAGTTTTGCGGAGTAGTGAATTGTTATTTTTTGGAGTTGCGTCTAGTGAGAAGATTATAACACTCCCGTTATTCACCTTTTAATTTACCTAAAGGTAATCCAAAAAGGTTCATCGTTACGACAGAAGCCGCAATAGCGCTTTTCGCCATCAAGCAGAAGTTAGGCCGGGTAACTTCCTCGAGCGGCTTGGATACCGACGAGAAACCTATTCTCGTGCCCAAGCGTGACACTACACAATCTGGCAAAGCAATTTCGCCACTGTCTTTCTTTTCTAGGAAGCTAAAACCAGCTCAAACAGGATATTGCACTTTTGCTCGCGAATCTCTCGTGGTCTACTTGACCACCAAACCCTTCCCTCGCATCACTGAAGGACGACATTCTGTAATCTTGTCGGACCGCTAGCAATTGGTCTACGCTTCTCATGCCGTTTCCCACGGCTATTCTTTGGTCGAGGCACGACTCCTTGAATACTTCGAACAATTCTGTGTCGATATTCACTCCCTCGACGGTCCAAGCAATGTCGCAAATGCACATGCGCGTGTTCACATACATCAACGTTCATCCTCGCCAATGCACCTTGAGGAAATGTCCGTGGCCCAGAACCAGGATACTTAACTCCCTTGCCTTTGATCGAATACCACCTTGAAATGCTTTCAAGTGTCTGCATTAAACTCAAACGAAATGGTTTAATGCCATGTCTTTACCGGTAAGCCAAGATCGTCTGTTCCTCAGCCTTCCCGGTGAATCATCTTTGACCATCTTCCTGGGCTATCCCATCCTAGCATTCAACCCACTGTAAGGTTGATTACTAACTGTTGCACCTGCCAAGTATGCGCTTCGTTACCGGTCAATGGGTTAAACCCTCTCTCAGCTGCCAGAGCAGCAAAACACACCGACGCGCTATAGTTACCCCAAAACCTTTTCACTTCCTGAGGCGCGTTTTAAACACGACAACCTAGATACAGTCAGACAGCTTCCTCCATCGGACAACATCAATTTCATGCTGAAATAGGTTGACCGTTTTACACGTCGGCCGCAAGCCACTTATTTACTTGACGCATCTTCCGCAACAGTTGCCCGTGAATGTTTCGACTTACGGATTTCCTTCATCGGCGTGTCATCTACGATCACTATGTATCAAGGCTTTCGGTTTCGTTCGACCTTGTTCCGTGACTTGCATCGTCTGTTGGGTTGTACTCACTTTCGGACAGCATTTTATCATTCCGCTTCAAATGACTTGGTCGAGCATTTCCATCGACAGTTTAAAGCTCTCAGTACTGAAAACTCACCTGTGTCGCATCGATCTGAACGCATGCCAGCCGTTCATATTGGTGTTCGTAATACCGTCAGAGAGGACGCTGGACGCAGCGCTGCCCAAGTCATCTTAGGCACCACCGTCGGACTTCCGATTGAGGTGATTTTGCATTCCCGAGTCGCTGGTTAACTGGATCCTGTGTCCTACGCCAAAAGTATTGAGCAACCCTTCGAACAATTACACCTAAATCTATCAGCTTTACTGCCCGCGAACAACGAATTCTTCCGAACGTACACACTAGCCTTTGTGTTTTTATTTCTTTTTACATAATTTGCGAGCCCTTGGCACCCCTTATGAAGGTTCTTTCAAATGGTTGTCACGAGCTCTGGAGTAATTCATCCTGGAAAGGAATGGACCAAGGGAATCTGTGGGTGTTGATCGTAGTACACCCGCTTATATCGAGGTATACTTAGCTTGACTGATCGCAAATTGTTACCCCATGTTGGTGAACCAAAACGTTTTAATGCTACAGCAACTTCATGCGCTCGCACAACTAATGTACCAAAGCAACAACCCTCAGGTCGTTTTTAGAGGGTTGCCTATTCCGGGAGCCCAGAGAGCGATTCCAGAAGACGGATCAAACACAGCACACAGAGCAGTCGCGCGTTGCAACCGAAGCGAGCGCCAAGCAAAAATGGCGATGAGCAAGTAAAGCATTCGAACTCAGCAAGCAGTTCAACAAACCACACCGGTTGCCTAGGTGTACAATTATAGAATTTTGGTTAGAATTTTACACAGGCAAACCGGGGAATCTCCAGACTGCTACATAGCCCTCTCCCAGAAGGGACTGTGTAAGCAGTCCTTCGATCTACGTGAGGACTGTCCGTCGCGGGCCAGCCTTCTGCGAGACCAGGTTGTGAAACCCGATGCAGCTGCTGGGGGAGAACCATGCAATCGGACCCTAGCGGGCTCCCACCCGTGTCCTCCCTACGGTGTCGAAACGGTAAAAAAACTGTTTGTGGGGGGGACAGTTAATAAAGTTCACGTAGGCAGTTGAGCAGGAAGATTGTTGAACTTCCAGTTGGCGTGCGGAGATCCAGCGGAAAGTGAAACCGAGGTGCAACCAACCGACGATGTATATGGAAAGCAAAATGAAAAAGCAGCATAAATGCATAGCAATACACAAAAGAGTGTTAAGCGAAAAACGTGCAAAGCTGTTTTGGGTTTTCAAAAGGTTTTGCTCTTTTTTGGTAGTTTCAAAACGTTTTGGTCTTTTTTTTGTGGATTTTCAAAAACGTTTAGTAAGAGCAGAAAATTTCTAAGGCACGTTCTACCTAAAATAGTAAGTGCGAACGGAGTCCGAAAAACGAACCTTAGGTTTGAGCTTCCTACCGCGTTGATTGAGAGTAGGACGGGTAGGAGCGCTGTCGGTTGTGGTTGTCGGTTCTGCTGGAGCGGACTGACTCGTCTGAGGTTGCGGTGCCAGCTGTGATGGCACAGGCTGTGAAGGTGCTTGTTGCACCGGCGAGTCAGACTTGTCAAGGTATGCTGGCTTGAGTCGATCGACGTTGACCGTCTCAGTCTTACCATTGTAGTCAATGGTAAACGTTTTGTCGCTTCTACGTACGACACGGTACGGACCAGAGTAAGGAGGCTGAAGTGGTCGGCGTACGCTGTCAGTGCGAACGAACACGTGCGTGCAAGTAGTTAACCGTTCGTCCACGTTTGTACGCAAGCTCTGTGCTCTGGGTTGCACAGGCTGAAGCTGTCGCATGTGATGAGATAGGCGAGCTGCGTTAAGCGCTGGAAGAGAGCGTCGAGGTGACGAAGATGCTCCTCGTCAGAAGAGCTAGCGATGAGTATGTCATCTAAATTAGGGTAAACGCCTTCGAGTCCTCGCGTTACCTCATGAATGAAACGCTGAAAAGTTTGGGCAGCGTTGCTGAGGCCGAAAGGCATTCTGAGGTACTCGAATAGGCCAAAGGGCGTGATGACTGCTGTTTTAGCAATGTCGTCTGGCGCCACAGGTATCTGATGGTAGGCGCGAACTAAGTCGACTTTGCTGAAGATAGACTTGCCAGCTAGAGCTGAGGTCAAGTCGTGCATGTGCGGAATAGGATATTTATCCGGAACGGTAACTTTGTTAAGTGCCCTGTAGTCACCACAAGGGCGCCAGTCACCGGATTTCTTCGGCACCATGTGTAATGGTGATGCCCATGGACTTTTAGACGGGCGGATGATTCCCAGTTCGAGCATTTGCTCGAATTCCGCCTTTGCAGCTTTGAGCTTGTCCGGGGCTAATCGGCGAGGGCGGGCCGAAACAGGTGGGCCCTTAGTGCAGATGTGATGCGTGACGTTTGACGTCACAGGAGGCAACTCGTTCAGGACGCGAACGAGTTTAGGGTGCTTGCTGAAAAGTTCTAGAAAAGGCTGTGAAGCTTGGGGTAGGACACGAATGGGAGTGATAGCAGCCACGTTGGCGCTGGTCCCGATAATACTGAGCTGTGTCCTGGAGTCGATAAGCTTCTTCCTTTTAGCGTCGACGATGAGGTCGAAGCGTTGCAGAAAGTCTATGCCTATGATGGCGAAAGGCACAGCAGCGATTGTAAAAGGCCAGCGAAAAGTTCGCCGGAGGCCTAAGTTGAGCGTTAGCAGCTTTTCGCCGAAAGTTGCGATTGGTGTGCCATTGGCGGCACGCAGCTTGGTCGGCGATGGTGAGACGACCTCATGTGGGCCACGGGGTATAACGCTAACTTCGGCTCCAGTGTCGATTAGAAACTCGGTGCCGGAAGTTAAATCCCTAACACGGATGAGGCGACTTTGGTGTTGGCCGGTCGCGTCCGTCGCCGTTACGGACCGGCCGAGCAGTTTCCCTGCTGCTCGGCGTAGTTGCAAGGCTTGACACATTTACGAGCTGCGGTACCAAAACGCTGGTGGTACCAACAGCTAGCCTGCCTGTTTCTAGACTTAGAACGTTTGCAGGGCGATGTTGAGCGGCTAGGACGACGACGGGTCATAGTAAGCTGTTGCACCTGGCGACTAAGTGTCGCAACTTGTGTTTGGAGGGCTTCTATAGTTGACTGTAAGCCAGTGATAGAAGTGCCCTGGGACGCGACGGCATGGACCTTGCTGGCGTTGGCCTGTGGCTGTGATCGTTCAATAACTCGATCTGCTAAATCTGCTAGATGAGTGAGCGGAACGGAGCTCACTGTAGCGAGAATCGCTTGCGTGTTTTCCGGTAGCCGCTGTAGCCATAGTTCGCGAAGTAAAGTCTCATCCATGGTTGAAGAACCAAGGAGTTGCTGCATCTCTCGTAGCAGGGTTGAGGGCAGTTTGTCGCCCAGTTGCAGATCCCTGAAAAGTTGCTGCAAGCGAACTTTCTCAGAGGGCATAACACGCTTAATCGTGGCCTCCTTGAGAGCCTCATAGCGGTTTTCGGTCTGAGAAATGATGACGTCACGAACCTGCATTGATATCTCCTTGGGGAGGTAGGACAGGAGCTTGCAATACTTCGCGTAGTCGGAAGTGATTCTGTGGTTATAAAACTCAGCCTCCAGATGAGCGAACCACAAAACAGGATCCATGTCCCAAAAAGGTGGAACTGAGAGAGATACAACACTAAGTAGAGACTCTACGTTATGGCCTACAGATTCCATGGTTTAAAAGAATGACGCAAAAAATAGGCTACCGTATGCAAAAATAAAACCGGAAAATATGAAAAATAAATGGAACGAGCTCACCAGAGAAAAGTTCCAAATATCCGGCGCGGAGGTTGATCCGGATTCGGGGTCACCAATTTAGAGGGTTGCCTATTCCGGGAGCCCAGAGAGCGATTCGAGAAGACGGATCGAGTTGCAGGGAAACTTTTATTGGTTCAGCAAAAGATTCCCTGTTAGCTAGCTATAAATGAACGACACCGTGGACGCTCTAGCTAGGGGAACAGATCAAGCACAGCACACAGAGCAGTCGCGCGTTGCAACCGAAGCGAGCGCCAAGCAAAAATGGCGATGAGCAAGTAAAGCATTCGAACTCAGCAAGCAGTTCAACAAACCACACCGGTTGCCTAAGTGTACAATTAAAGAATTTTGGTTAGAATTTTACACAAGCAAACCGGGGAATCTCCAGACTGCTACATATTTAGA
>OX104071.1:60181903-60260653 GCA_944474145.2 Dicrocoelium dendriticum | reverse complement strand
ATCATACAGGTAAATACCTGCTCAGGAAGCGCTCTAAGTGATGGCGAACTTACCAAACGGCTTCATCAACCAGCACCTACGAAAGCTACGGAGCGGTTAGAAATAAATGTAAGCGTCATCTTAGAACTCTTCGTCTTCAATACGAGGAGGATTTGGCTAACGCAGCCGTAACAAACCCTAAGAAGTTCTTTGCTTACGTAAAGAGACGTAGCGGTACAAACTCGTCTATACCAGCTTCACTACGAGCGAACGGGACCCATGGGCATTCCGACTATGATAATGCCTGTATACTTAACGAACAGTATACTGGTGTCTTTTCTCATGAGGCCTCTCTACCTCAGATTGAGCTGGTCACTAAAGTTCCGGAGGATGCTTGCCTAACTGAAATAAGCATAACGGAAACACAAGCCTTCGGGCTATTGCAAGGGTTAAGCCTTCCAACGCTTCTGGCCCTGATTCAATTCATCCGAAGCTGATGCATGAATTGGCCGCTGAGCTAAGTGGCCCCCTGACATGTATGTTTACAATATCACTCGACAGCTGTGCCTTACCTTCGGAATGGAAGAAGGCAATCATCTGTCCGCTTTTTAAGGGCTATGACAGAGTTCTGCCCGCAAACTACCGGCCTATCAACTTAAAAAGCGTAGTGGTTAAGTTGTTTTAAAAATTGGTCAGGGATTCGGTGGAGAATCACCTGGTTAAGTTCCGCCTTCTCAGTAAGGCCCAGCACGGATTCCGTAAGGGATTTTCATGTCTGACAAATTTGCTTGTAGCTCGTGAAAGCTGGGCTGAGGCAGTAGACAACGGTCACGCTATCGACGTGCTTTTCGTTGACTTCTCGAAAGCCTTTGATACTGTCCCACATCAACGACTCTCATTGAAGTTGAGATTGCAAGTGATATCTGGAGCCGCCCTTAAATGGGCTTCTGCTTTCCTAGAGGGCAGAGAACAGTGTGTACGCGTGGGGCGTAGCCTTTCGCTTAGACAAGCTGTTCTTAGTGGCGTTCCGCAGGGCTCGGTTCCAGGGCCGTTGCTTTTCGCAATTTATGTCAATAACCTACCCCAGGAGCTTGAGGTACCGTCCCTATTGTTTGCTGATGATCTCAAGCTGTGGAATATTGTGGATATCCCTGGTGGCTCTGAGACACTTCAGAGTGCCTTGGATAGGCTCTGGGATTGGTCAACCTTATGGTTGATGCCTATAAATCAGGCGAAATGTTCTGCTCTCCTCATTGGAGGTGCTATTCCCTTCACGCATTATGTAGTTGGTGGAAGTGAACTCCCTGTTGTCATTCAGCAGTTTAATCTAGGTATCACCCATACCTCAGTGCTTCACTCTGGGGACAGTTGGAGGAAGGCTGCTTGTAGAGGGTTCCGTATGATGTGGTTTATTCGCCGCTCCTTCGGTGTCCTAACGGCCAATATCTTTGTGAAGCTGTTCTCAGCTTTCGTGCGACCTCAGTTAGAATACTGTATCCAGGCTTGTCCACCTTGTCTTGTAGGGGACAAAATGGAACTGGAGTTCAAGTTCAAGTTCAAGCGGGACTGGAACGATAGGATTATCCCGTGAGTGTTCCTTCTTCGGCGGGTCGTTGAACCAGGAGTTAGCGAACTTCGAAATACTGATGGACCTAAAACAAAGACCGCATCACACCCTGTCCAACCAATTAATTTCCACATATCCTGCCCTAGCAGTCCCTGCTGGGTCGGTTACGTGAAGTAAAAAAGAGAAAAAAGTAAACGCAGAAGGCAAAAGAGAAAGTGGTAAGAGCTAAGCAAGTGGAAAACCAAGATATTTGAGTCAATAAAAAAAACTGAAAAGTGAAGGTGAGTCGGCTAGGAAAAAGGAAAGGTTTGCTGTTGCCACCCAAGAGCATCGAGCTGGCGCGCAAAACCCTTAACTGTAGGTTCCCTAACCACATGATCTGGAAGCGAATTCCAGCGATCTAAAACTCGGCGGATAGACCAGTTTCCGTCCTAATCCTATCAGACCGTAGTTTATGCAGTTTCAGTGGGTGACCGCAGAGACTGGGTAACGTAGCGGGACTAAAAAGCCCTGAGAAGTCCGGGCCAATCTTACCCGTCAAAATACGATAAGTGAGAATCAGGTACCCACTTATCCCTCGGTAGTGCATGGAGTACATGCCCAAACTGAGCAAGCGTTCAGGATACGTCTGTCCCCGTAGACCCTGCACTAACCGAATGCCCACTCGTAACACCCTCTCCAGGTCCATTTTGTCTCGGTTAAGACATGGTGGACAAGCCTGAATACAATATTCCAGGTGGAGTCGGACGAATGCCGAAAATAGCTTCACAAACAACTTGGCCGTTAAGATTCCGAAAGAGCGGCGGATAAACCACATCATACGAAACCCTCGACAAGCAGCCTTCTTCCAGTTGTCTCCCGAATGAAGTGCTGATGCGTGTACGACCACTACATCAACCTGCTGAGTGACAACAGGGAGTTCATCACCGCCGACGACATATCGGGTGGGAGGATTTGCAGCTCCGATTCGGCGAACAGAGCACTTCGCCCTATTTATGGGCATCAACCATAAGATAGACCATTCCCAGAGCCTATCCAAGGCACGCTGAATTGCCTCAGGACTCCCGGGTTAGCCACAATATTCCAGAGCTTAAGGTCGTCAGCAAACATTAATGATGACACCCCTAGCTCTCCCGGCAAGTCATTTACATAGATCGCGAACAACAATGGCCCCAATACCGAACCCTGCGGAACGCCACTAAGGACAGCTTGTCTGAGCGAAAGGCTACGCCCCACCCGTACGCACTGTTCCCTCCCCTCAAGGAAGGCAGCCACCCATTGAAGGGCGCGGCCAGATATCCCGTAAGATCTCAACTTTAGTGAGAGCCGAAGATGTGGAACAGTGTCAAAAGCTTTAAAAAAATCAACGAATAGCACGTCTACAGCGTGGCCACTGTGTACCGCTTCGGCCCAGCTTTCACGAGCTACAAGTAGATTAGTCTGACATGAAAATCCTTTGCGGAATCCATGTTGTGCAACACTGAGAAGGTTGAATCGATTCAGGTGGTTCTCCACTGAATCAGTTATCATCTTCTCGAACAACTTGACTACTACGCTTGTCAAACTGACAGACCGGTAGTTCGCGGGTAGAGCGCTGTCACCGCCCTTAAAAATCGGACAGATGATTGCCTCCTTCCATTCCGAAGGTAGGCTGCAGCTGTCCAGCGATATTGAAAATACGCACGTGAGCGGACCACTCAGCTCAGTGGCCAGTTCATGCAACAGCTTCGGATGAATTGAATCAGGACCGGAAGCTTTAGAGGGATTAATGCCTTGCAGTAGCTCGAAGACCTGAGTCTCCGTTATGCTAAATTCAGCTAATCAAGCATCCTCTGGAGCTCTTGAATCCAATTCAACCTGTGGTAAATAGGTCTCCCGAGCAAAGAACCCAGTATAATGATCCCTCAGTATACAAGCCTTGTCATAGTCCGCTTGCGCACGGGTCCCGTCTGTTCGCAATAAAGCTGGTATAGACAGTTTTGCCCCGCTGCGTCTTTTAACGTAAGCAAAAAACTTATTGGGATTAGCTGCGGCCGAGTCCGCTAAACCCTGACGTATTGGAGACGAGCAGTTCTGAGTTGTTGTTTACGTTTATTTCTATTCTCTCGATAACTATCATAGGTACTGGCTGAAGGAGCTGCTTGGTAGGTTCGCCAGCATCTAGACCGTTTCTTGAGTAGGTACTTGCCTGTGGTATCTATCCATGGAGGCTGTGCCCTTAACCCTCTTTTCCTAATGAGTGGAATATAGGGTGCGGAAACCTCCGTAAGGTATGCCTTAACTTTATCCCAGGCTAACTGGACAGAGTCAGTCATCGAGATCTCACAGTTCAGAACTGAAGCCTTAGTTCGCGTTGCACTAAAGTCCGCCCGCCAAATATTCGGAAGTAATTCAACAGCGGTCTCTTGGTGCCTTGAAATAGCACATCGAAAGGATATGCATGCTTGATCGCTAGACCCTAGAGGTGCACCGTGTGAAACGTCAGTCACGAAGTCCAGGGACTTAGCGAAAACCAAATCCAAAGTAGATGGTATTTGGTTGTCCATATACCTAGTGGGAAAGTCAACGAACTGGTGCAAAGGCACTTGGAGAGTCAGTTCAAGGAAGCCTGCACCAAATGTTCCTAATGCCGAATTGCAAAAAAGATCGACCCAACAGACTTCCGGGAGGTTGAAATCCCCTCGAACTAAACACTTATTCGCAGGCTGAGTGCGAATAAAGTCAAGTATCCCCCTGGAGGAACTTCCAGGACCTCTGTATATCACTATAACTGTAAACTGGGTAGAGGAAGTGCACAAAACAGCCGATAGGGCTTCAACAGTCTGATCCGACGACTGGAATGTGCAAGTCCTCAACACATCTAAGTTACAGCTCACATACAGTACAACGCCTCCGCCTTGGCGACCAACGGAGCGATCAGTTCTAAGCAGCGCGTAGCCAGGTAAATGTACCTCACCGTCCGTGATATCCGGAGACAACCACGTCTCAGTGAAAGCAAGTATGTCGGGACGAGATTTGTCTACAAGTAGACCCAACTCGTGCACCTTGTTCCTTAGGCTACGCACGTTGCTAAGTACTACCTCAAGGAAGTCGGCACGACCATCCCTGGGTCGTGCGCCATCAGGATTGGTTCTGATAGGGCGGAAAGTAACTTCCGGCTGACCACCTGAAAACCCACCAGACGGAGGCCTTGCTCACCAGCCGCTCGTCTAGTTTTGAGGTCTTTGATAGCCTCCTTTAACTTCAACCTATCTGCCAGTGGTAGGTCCGGCTGAACGCTGACACCACTACCCTTAAGTTTGAATGCAAACCGCAGTAACGATTTGCGTTCCTCCGGGGTAGAAAGGACTACGCGAAGTAGCCGGGGTCGTGGATTTGGCGCAGCGACAGGAACGTTCCCCAATCTGGTCAGCTTTCTGACAGTGACACCAGGGATACCAGGTGGAAGCAGCTTGCTGAAACACAGTTTCAGCCACTTGATGTCATCCAAAATGCATTCACTTGGGAGAACGGCCTCAGCTTCAGCAACGTTACGGAATATAACGCTACTATCAGTGAAAGAGTCGGCACGACGGGGAGTGTTTACCCCACGTGCCTTGGAGTTGACACCTGTACCAGCTGTTTTCACCACTGGCGGTGTGACTGTCACTGGCTTCCCAAACGACGCCGAAGCAACGGTAGCGTAGGTTTTCCGCTCTATTGCCGGCTTCTTATTGGTTCCTGGGTCTCCAAGCCCCTTCGAAGTTTTACGAGCAGATCTTGTCCGCTTCTTCTTTTGGCTCACTGCAGCAGGGGCCGTTGACTTTGTATCGCATTGAGCAGTTGCCAGCATTTCGTCAGAACAGGCTGGTTCACTGGCGGCCGAGACAGTCAGCGTCTGTGGATAGTTCTGTGTGCAATCGTCAGACGAGTTTATGACTGTCAAAGACGGCATCTCTTTCGATGTCGTGTCAACTATTTCTCTGGGTTTGGCAGAGAGCTTTTGGTATTTCCGCACCCGATTTTTCTTCACTTTGATCGGATCATGAAGACCGCCAGAAATGCTACCTGGATTGGCCGGTAGGATGTGCGCCTTTATGACCGATTGACAGACTCCAGTGGATGGATCGTCAGCAATGTTGCCGGCTATTGCTGCATCTTCAAACGAAATATTTAGGGATTTTAAAATCAAATCCATTTTCGCATCGGGCGAAGCAATAGAGGCGAGTTTAGCTATGGCCAACTCAACATCTGCCAACCTTGAAGCCAACGCTAAAAGTTTAGCACCGGTGACAGCCAGGCGCGTCGATCTTTTAGCGCACTGTAGCGCTTGTAAATTTACTTATCTTTCATTGTACATTCCTTTCCTATTACAACCCATTCTTGTACATTAACCTTGTACACTTGTTTTGATTGATAAATAACACACTTTTTGAACCACGCGGGCAACTCGACGTGTTCTCTCTGTGTCCTTGTGTCGCGGATTTTATGGCATTGTCGATCACTACGTTCTAACCTCGAGCAATATTCATCTACAGATCTCGTTCCGTCTCAACTGGTTTCACCATCCTCGTCGTTGCAATCCATCGGAGTGGCTGACGCAAGAGGACTAGGAAATTTTATGTGGTTGGACTTCTAACCCACGTCGAACCCTTCTGTGAGTCTTGTCATTTTTGATCATCATTTATTCATCTTTATTTCTCTTTGGGTCCGAGTCCACTACATAATTGGTGACCCCGAATTTTTTCTTAGTACTTCATTTTTTGTAAGCTCAGAACTCCCAATTTTTTTGCACGACTACTATGGAATCCAAACCTAGTATGAGTACGGTTCCCTGTGAAAACCACATTTCCTTTAATTTACCTGCCTTTGGTGCATCTAATCCTCGTGTTTGGTTCACGCAAATCGAGGCATATTTCCGTTTCCGTAGGATTACTACACAAGAGACTATGTTTTCCTATGTAGCTACTCAGCTCCCTACGGATATTGCCACTGAGGTGATCGACGTCCTAGACCCCATGCCAACAGAATTTCCGTACGATACCCTTAAAGCCGCTGTGTTAAAACGCACAACCGCTTCTGACGAGTCTCGCTTAAAGCAACTCCTATCTGGTGTTGAACTTGGCGACCGCTCCCCATCTCAGCTACTGCGACACATGAGAACTTTAGTTGGTAGCTACAAAGTTGATGACTCAGTCCTGCGCCAACTTTGGACTAAATGTCTACCACCTAATACCGTCCTGATTTTGTCCGTCCAAGGTGATGAAATTTCGCTTGATAAGTTAGCTGAACTAGCCGACAAGGTGCATGAATGCTTTTTCAAGCATCCCATTAATCAGGTCTCGCAGCCTACTAACGCGTTTGAAAGTACGTCTGTAATGGATAGGCTGCAGAACCAGATTGAACAGCTAACTGCCCAAGTTTCCCTCATCACCAAACGTCTTAACCGCCGTCGAAGTGTATCACCTGGCCGAAACACACGTGCTCTACCCTCCAACCGTGACCAACTGAATCGTCTCTGTTATTTTCACAAACGATTTGGGGATGCTGCACGGAACTGTAGGCCGTGGTGTTCGCACCCTAAAGCCTTTCGCTTACAGAACCAACAGGGAAACCCGCCGGCCAGCCAGTAATGGCGACAGCTGCCGCTGGCCAACACCATAGTCGCCTTCTCCACGTGTTTGACAACTCAACCGGCTACCGTTTCCTCGTCGACACGGGTGCCGAAGTTAGCGTCATACCCGTAGGTACACAAAAACGCCAACTTTCTCCGGGGCATGTCACACTCCAGGCGGCCAATGGTACGAAAATTCAGACGTACGGTCAGAAACTGTTAACCCTAGATCTGGGACTCCGACGTCGACTACCTTGGCTTTTCTTAATCGCCGACGTTCAGAAGCCCATTCTTGGCATCGATTTCTTGACGAAGTTTGGCATCATCGTTGATCTCGGAAACAGGAAACTCCGTGATAGCGTCACCTCACTTACTGTCTCCGGCAAAGTCCTCGCTATCGACTCGATTGGCATTCGTTTGGCTCTGCCTTCCGACAATAAGTTTACTGCTCTTCTGCGCCAGTTTCCGTCCATTTATCAACCGATCAGCGACGACTTTCAGCCCAAACACGAAATCCGCCATCACATCGAAACTAAAGGCAATCCTGTCACCGCCAGACCACGACGTCTTGCTCCCGACAAACTCGCCATTGCCAAATCTGAATTTCAACACATGATGAATTTAGGCATTATTCGTCCATCGAATAGCCCATGGTCATCCCCACTTCACATGGTTTCAAAGAAATCCACAGGGGATTGGCGACCATGCGGCGACTATCGCGCTCTAAATAACGCCACTGTTCCAGACAAATACCCAATTCCCCACGTCCATGACTTTTCCATGAGTCTATACGGGAAACGCCTTTTCTCTAAAATTGATCTAGTCCGCGCGTATTACCAGATTCCGATGGCCCCAGAAGACATACCTAAGACCGCAATCACGACGCCATTCGGTCTTTACGAGTTTCTCCGTATGCCGTTTGGTCTCCGAAACGCTGCCCAGACTTTTCAGCGATTTATCGACCAAGTCCTTCGTGGTCTTGATTTTGTCTTTGCCTATATCGACGACATTTTGGTAGCCAGCACAACCGAAGAGGAACATCTGTCTCATTTACACCAGGTTTTCCAACGTCTAGCTCATTTTGGTGTCACAATCAACCCTGCTAAGTGCATTTTTGGCATGCCTAGCATCGATTTTCTTGGACATCACATCGACTCCACAGGTATACGTCCACTTCCGGACAAGGTCACTGCCATCACCGACTACCCTGTGCCTCAGTCCATAAAGAGCCTCCGACGTTTCCTCGGTATCATTAACTACTACTGTCGTTTTATCCCTAACTGTTCCGATGTCCTAAAACCGCTTACCGATTTGCTGCAGCGTAACCCGAGAAAGCTAATTCTGTCACCCGACGCTCTAGCTGCTTTCGAAAAAGCCAAACAAACGCTAGCAACCGCGACTTCGCTGAGTCATCTGAACACAGACGCCAGCACCAGGTTAGTACTTAAAACCGACGCGTCGCAATCAGCCGTCGGAGCCGTTTTACAACAGGTCATAGACAACGAAGTCCAGCCTCTGTCCTTCTTCTCACGGAAGCTCCAGCCGGCTCAAACCAGGTACAGCACGTTCGGCCGTGAACTTCTTGCTGTTTACCTCGCCATTAAGCACTTCCGCCACATCCTCGAAGGACGCCACTTCATCGTTCTAACTGACCATAAGCCACTTGTCTACGCATTTAACTCGCCAGCTGATCGCTATTCTCCTCGGGAGACAAGGCATCTTGATTATATCTCGCAGTTTACCTCTGCCATCCACTACATCGAGGGGCCAGGCAACATTGTCGCTGACGCGTTATCCCGCACCGACATTCACCAACTGTCGACATCGTCCATCCACTTAGAGGACATTGCTGCTGCACAAATCACTGACTCTGATTTCGAATCTGTTCGCAATAACAAAGCACTGAAGTTCGTCCAGTTACCCTTGCTTCACTGTGATTCGAAAATACATTGTGACATTTCCACCGGTAAGCCGCGTCCATACGTCCCATTGTCGTACCGGCGGAAAATTTTCGATCATCTTCATGGCCTCTCCCATCCGAGCATCCGTTCTACCGTTAAGCTCATCACGGATCGCTATATTTGGCCAAACATGAATACTGACATCAGGCAATGGGCAAAATCCTGTATTCAATGCCAAAAGAGTAAAGTTCATCGTCATACCATTACCACTCCAGGAACTTTCTCACTTCCAGACGCGCGTTTTAAACACGTTCACCTGGATATAGTCGGACCATTGCCTCCTTCAAACGGTTTTACGCACTTATTAACTTGTGTTGATCGTTTCACAAGATGGCCGCATGCAGTCCCATTGCGTGATACCTCTGCCGAAACTGTCGCTCACACTTTCGTTGAATCGTGGGCATCTGTCTTTGGTGTACCTGCGACCATTACCACCGATAGAGGACCACAGTTCACGTCCACCTTGTTTCGTGACTTAAACCGCCTCATGGGATGCAACCACTTACGCACTACCGCATATCACCCTGCATCTAATGGTTTGGTGGAACGTTTCCATAGACAGTTGAAGGCAGCTTTAACAGCCAGCGCTACATCCTGGTACGAAGCCTTACCTATCATACTGCTCAGTATACGCAACACAAGCAAGGAAGACATCGGCTGCTCTCCTGCCGAGCTTACCTTCGGTACAACGCTTCGACTTCCTGGTGAGATGATCGTCGATTCCAGAATCACCGGTGAATCTGATCCCACTTCATATGTCGCCCGGCTTAAACATCATATGAGTCAGCTCCAGCCAACGCCGACGAGAAGGACCTCACGCATACCTCAAGTCCACAAGGATTTACATTCATGCCCCTTCGTATTCGTTCGCGTTGATGCTGTTCGCAAGCCCCTGCAACCGCCTTATGAAGGGCCATTCAAAGTGATTTCGCGACATGACAAGTATTACGTTGTCGATCGTAACGGCACGCCTGATTCTGTCAGTCTCGATCGTTTGAAAGTTGCCTACCTGGATGATTGTTCCAGCTCCACTCCGGTTTTCTCACACTCATCCTCCTCTGCTACTGATCCTCGTACCGAATGTACTCCTATGCATCCAACGACAACTACGCCTACAGACTCTACCTGTTTACCACAACCCCCTACAACACATACTCGTTCTGGTAGGACTAACAAAACTCCTGTGCGTTTCCGCGACTACACACAATAATACTATCGAGCGTTTTCTCTCTTTCCAACGCTCTAGGGGGGAGTTCTGTAGCGCTTGTAAATTTACTTATCTTTCATTGTACATTCCTTTCCTATTACAACCCATTCTTGTACATTAACCTTGTACACTTGTTTTGATTGATAAATAACACACTTTTTGAACCACGCGGGCAACTCGACGTGTTCTCTCTGTGTTCTTGTGTCGCGGATTTTATGGCATTGTCGATCACTACGTTCTAACCTCGAGCAATATTCATCTACAGATCTCGTTCCGTCTCAACTGGTTTCACCATCCTCGTCGTTGCAATCCATCGGAGTGGCTGACGCAAGAGGACTAGGAAATTTTATGTGGTTGGACTTCTAACCCACGTCGAACCCTTCTGTGAGTCTTGTCATTTTTGATCATCATTTATTCATCTTTATTTCTCTTTGGGTCCGAGTCCACTACAGCAGCATTCAGCACAGCTGAAAAGAAAGTGGACGCTTGATGATAGCATTTTGTACTGGTCAGCTTGTAGGCC
Source organism: Dicrocoelium dendriticum (assembly GCA_944474145.2). Lineage (NCBI taxonomy): Eukaryota > Metazoa > Platyhelminthes > Trematoda > Plagiorchiida > Dicrocoeliidae > Dicrocoelium > Dicrocoelium dendriticum. The sequence goes on along the minus strand of OX104071.1, from coordinate 60,249,823 downwards.
GGTACAATTTTCGTGATACCAGCGGCAGCAGACGTCACACTGCATCCCGCCAGATACATCTGTTACTGGCTCTGAACAGTTAACCTGTCCGCAAGCTGCAGTAGACTCATCAAACGAGGACCCCATAGGTCCATCCGTCTCGGTGTTTAGCGAGAAAGCCATGTTCATGTGGAAAACAGTTTAGAATTACAACACGTATACAATAGAAAAACGACCGCAATAAAAAGACAAAAACCGGGTGCAAAACGGGATTAAAATTGCGCACAACCGGAAAAATTTCCAGTAAGCGCCAAAGACGCTTCTGCCAGTACCAATTTAATCGATCCAAGATATCTTGGATCAGGGAAAATTTGACATAAGTCAAATTTCGTTTCAAGTGTTTATTCAGACACTGTTTTCCACGTTATTTCAGCTGAAAAGCTCGATCAGAATGGCACGCCAAAAAATCGAGTTACCGCGTAGTACTCACGGTGAAAACCTACTCACAGTGAAGTGCGAGTGGGTACAAGGTTAGTGCAAGGATTACGGGGGCAAACGTATCCCGAACGTTTGCTTAGCTTGGGTATGTATTCAATACACTACCGCAGAATTAGAGGAGACTTGATTCTCACTTACCGTATCTTAACGGGTAAGATCGGTCCAGACTTGTCCTGGCTATTTAGTCCCACCAAGCTGCGTAGTCTCCAAGGTCACCCGTTGAAGCTGCACAAACAGCGTTCTGACAGGGTAAGGACGGAAACTCGCTTGTCGCGTCGAGTTATTAAACGTTGGAACTCGCTTCCGGCGCACGTGGTTAGGGAGTATACGGTAGAGGGTTTCGAGCGTCAGTTAGATGCTCTAGGATGGCAGTACCAAACCTTCCCCTTCTCCTAACCGACTTGTATCTTCAACTTTCCCTTCATTCTTTTTTAATTTTCTTCTCACCTTGGTATTATCATTATTTAGCTGACATTCCTCCTCTTCTTTTCTTAGCTTACCCTTCACTTTTTTACTTCACATAAACCGGCCCGGCAGGGACTGCTGGGCAGGAAAATGTGGGCAGTAATTGGTTGGACAGGGTGTGATGCGGTCTTTGTTTTAGGCTTTCCAACATCTCTAGCAGACCTGTCAATTCCCGATCCAACGATACGCAAAAGAAGGCACATTCACGGGATTATCCTATCGTTCCGATCCCAACTGAACTTGAACCAAATAAGCCTCTTCGCTTGATTGCCATTTCAAACAATGCGCAGTATGAGTGAAATGCATGCCTATGTTAGTTAACTGCACTTGATTCCTTTTAAAGTAGGCATACCATTTCAATACATCTCATCCTTATACACGCGATGGCCATCATTTTGACTGGCGTACCCAAGCACAACGTCCCCGTAAGGCTATTTCCCTTACAAAAATTATCCACTTCACTGCCGTACTGGTCAAGCTTTCTAGCTGAAATATCGTAGAAAACAGTGTTTGTATGAACGCTTAGAACAAAATTTGACTATTGGCAAGTTTTCTCTAATTCCATATATCTTGGATCGATTAATGCGGTACATCAGTATACAGTGTACTGGCCAAAATGTCTTAGATGCTTACTGGTAATTTTTCAGGTTGTTCCCAGTTTTAATCCTGTTTTGCAGCCTGTTTTTACCTTTATTATTGCAGTCCTTTTACCTTTGTGTTCGTTTCATTCCGCTCTGTTTTCCACATGAACATGGCTGTCTCGCTTAACACCGAGGCAAATGGACACCATGCGGTCTCCCTTTGATGAATCTAGTGCAGCCTAAGGAGAGTCTACTTGTTCACAGCTAGTAATATTTCTCTGGCGGTATGCATTGTGACATATCCTGCCACTGGTATCAAGACCAGTACAGACCAGTAAAAAGGTCGTCATTCATCGTACACCTTTTATGTTCAAGTTCAGTCGGGACCGGAACAATAGGAAAATCCCGTGAATGTTCCTTCTTTTGAGTATCGTTGGCTCGGGAATTGATAGGTCTGCTTGAGATGTTGAAAAGCCTAAAACAAAGACCGCATCACACGCTGTTTAACCAATTACTGCCCACATTTTCCTGCCCAGCAGTCCCTGTCAGGCCGGTTTATGTGAGGTAAAAGGTAAGCTAAGAAAACAGGAAGAAGAGTGTCAGATAAATAACGGTAATACAAAGGTAGAAATTAAAAAAATACGAACAGGAAGTTGAAGATACAAGTCGGTTAGGAGAAGGTTTTGTACCGCCATCCAAGAGTATCTAACTGACGCTCGAAATACTCAACTGTAGACTCCCTAACGATGTGCTCCGGAAGTGAGTTCCAACGTTTAATAACCCGGCGCGACAAGCGAGTTTCCGTCCTTACCCGGTCAGAACGCAGTTTGTGTAGCTTCAACGGGTGATCTCGGAGACTAGGCAGCTTAGCGGTACTAAATAGACAGGACAAGCCTAGACCGATCTTACCAGTTAGAATACGGCAAGTGGGAATCAAGTCTCCCCTAACGCTGCGGTTGTGTATTGAATACATACCCAAGCTAAGCAAACATTCAGATTTAGATGGACTGGAACAATAGGAAAATCCCTTGAGTGTTCCTTCTTGAGCAAATCGTTGAGCCAGGAAATGATAAGGTGCTAGTACTTGATAGATCTAAAACGAAACACCCGAAACACACCCCGATCAACCAATTACTGCCCACGTTCCCTGCACTAGCAGTCCGCGCTGTGTAGGTTACGTGAACTAAGAAAGAAGTAGAAAGTAAATGAAAGTCATTAAAATGAGGGATAACACCAAAGAGTGAAGAAAATGACAGAATAAAAACTAAAAGTTTGAAGATGGATATGGTCAGGAGAAGGGAAAGGTTTCGTGTTGCTACCCAAGAGCGTCTAACTGACGCTCGAAACCCTTAACCGTAGGTTCACTGACTACACTTTCTGGAAGCGAGTTCCAGCGCTCGATAACTCTACGCGATAACCGAGTTTCCGCCCTGATCCGGTCAGAACGCGGCTTGTGTGGCTTCATGGGATGATCGCGAAGACAAGGCAACCTAGCCGGGCTAAATAGCCAGCTCAAGTCCGGTCCAACCTTCCCTGTTAAAATGCGGTAAGTAAGGATTAGGTCTCCTCGAAGCCGTCGGTAGTGCATTGAATACATACCCAAGCTAAGTAGACGCTCGGGGTACGATTGCCTCCGTAACCCCTCGACCAATTTGGTACCTACTCGCAAAACCCTCTCGAGCTCCATTTTGTCCCGAACAAGGCAGGGCGGGCAAGCCTGGACACAGTATTCCAGATGGGGCCGGACGAAAGCTGAGAACAGCTTCACAAATATGTCGGCAGTTAAGACCCCGGAAGAACGGCGTATTAACCACAACATTCTGAAATCCCTACTAGCGGCCTTCTTCCAGTTGTCACCAGAATGCAAAGACGAGGAATGAACGACACCTAGGTCTACTTGGTTGGAGACAAGGGGGAGTTCGACCCCACCGCGTACGTAACTCGAAGTCGGGAAAGTTGCACCTATACGGAGGACGGAACACTTAGCCTGATTTATGGGCAGTAGCCACAAGGTAGACCAGTCCCAGAGTGTGTCCAGTGCATGCTGTATGGCCTCAGAACCCCCAGGAACATTTACAACATTCCATAGCTTAAGGTCATCGGCAAACAATAGGGATGATACCCCAAGGTCTCCAGGGAGATCGTTTACATAGATGGAGAACAGCATCGGTCCAAGGATCGAGCCCTGTGGGACACCGCTAAGGACCGCTTGCTTAAAGGATAAGCTGCGACCCACACGTACACACTGCTCTCTTCCCTGCAAGAACGCAGATACCCAGTGAAGGGCGCGGCCAGATACGCCGTAGGACCTCAGCTTTTGTGATAGCCTCAAGTGGGGTACCTTATCAAATGCTTTCGAGAAGTCTACGAAAAGCACATCCACTGCGTGGCCATTGTTCAGTGCCTCGGCCCAAGCTTCACGAGCAACCAACAAATTCGTCAAACATGAAAACCCCTTCCGGAATCCATGTTGTGCAGTACTGAGTAGATCAAATCTATTCAGGTGACATTCCAACGAATCTCTCACCAGCTTTTCAAGCAGTTTGACCACGACGCTAGTCAGGCTAACCGGCCTATAATTGGCTGACAGACTCCTGTCGCCATTTTTGAAGATAGGACAGATGACAGCCTCCTTCCATTCGGAAGGTAATGTACAGCTGTCAAGTGACTTCTGAAACACCATCGTCAGCGGTCCACTAAGTTCCACCGCCAACTCATGTAGAAGCTTCGGGTGAGTTGAATCAGGTCCAGCTGCTTTGGAAGGGTTCAGTTCTTGCAGCAGTTTAAGGACTTGCGTTTCCACCACAGTAAACTCGACTAAATAAGAACCCTCAGGTACTCTGGGGATAAGTTCAACCTTATTCAACGCGGCATACTGTTCCCCAAGTACACGAGCCTTATCTGAGTCCGCATACGCACGAGTTCCATCGGCCCGCATCAAAGTTGGGATTACCGAAGTTGAACCACAGCGTCTCTTAACATAAGCGAAGAACTTCGGATTTTCCGAAGCTCCATCAGCCAATTCCTTTTCATACACCAGCCGAGCTTTCCTTAAGTGTTGTTTACACCTATTTCTAGCCTCGCGGTATCTATCATAGGTGCTAGTTGATGGAGCCGCACGGTAGGTCCTCCAGCACCTAGAACGTTTCTGAAGCAGATACTTGCCAGTGGTATCTATCCACGGCGGCCGCGCTCGTGTCTCCTTTCTCCTCGCAAGTGGGATGTAGGGAGAAGACACTTCCGTGAGATAAGATTTAAATTTATCCCAAGCCGCCTGAACCGTATCAACCACCGAGATTTCGCAACGCATCCCAGCAGCCTTGATACGCATTGCCTGATAGTTAGCCCGCCATATGTTTGGAAATGCCTTAGCAATGCTCTGGTGACGCCTGGTCAGAGTACACCTGAACGATAAACACACATGATCACTAGCACCTAAGGGAGAGCTGTAAGTGATGTCCCCTACGAAGTCTAGTGACTTAGCAAACACTAGATCCAAAATAGACGGGAGTTGAGCGTCCATGTACCTAGTGGGGAGGTCCACGAACTGATGCAACGGTACTCGTAGCATAAGCTCAAGTAGATCTGCCCCAAAAGTACCTTCTGCCGAGTTGCAAGAAAGATCCGCCCAGCAAACCTCTGGTAGATTGAAATCCCCCAGTATCAAACACCTGTTTGCTGATTGGGAGCGAATAAAGTCAAGCACCTCTTTGGACGCACTCCCAGGGCTTCTATACACAAGTACGAGACTGGACCTTAACGTGGTGCGTCGGTTTGCGTACCTCATTGACCCATTGAGCTATACTGGGTGATGCCTTCGAGCATCTTGAGACCTACTCCTACCAGGTTGGTCAATGGTGAGAGGTCAGACAAACTCAGTCTCCTGGTCCTCCAGGTTGGGGGTTTGAAATGGGATGGCGTCCATTTCTGTAAAACTAAATCACTGCCACCCCGCTGCCTTGCGGACAGGCTTTTGAGCCAAAGGCTTTGGATGAGGACCCTAATCGTTCTCCTGTCTAGGTCTGGGCGCCCTTGCAGTATCCCAGCCCACATACAACCATGACATCTCCTTCAAACATAAACTTCATCCTGCATCGGCCGTCGCGCAGATTATCAAGGGTCGCCTTATCTGCTGCATACAGCAGGGCGGATAAGCGAAAGCATGCTACTGCTGGCGCCTCCCTTCTTTCTTTTCCACCTTTTTCTCTTACTCCCATCCCGGCCCCCATTACTAACCTTCCTTCTATAATTCCCAGCTTAATTGCCAGCAACCGAAGTGCTACTGGAGTAGAACCATCTGCAGCCACCATCCCACAGCACCTATCGGACGCCTATCGGCAAAAGTTCCTTATAAGGCCACGCTGTCCCGTTTCCATGGCGACATTCAACGTCCGCACTCTAAGACAAACAGGTCAGCAGGCTGCACTCGCACGCACCTTGGACACACTAGGTGTTGATGTGTGTTGTGTGTCCGAAACTAGGATTAATGACCCTAACGGGGTTATTGAATTGACTGCACCCGGCTTATCCTCTCGTTATTGGTTGCACGCATCCGGAGACGCCGATGCGGCACTCACGGGTCAAGCTGGTGTAGGTATCATTCTAAGCTCCAAGGCTGAGTCATCGCTGGTTGATTGGATTCCGGTGAACAGCCGTTTATGTGCAGCCCGTTTGACGACATCAGCTAAGGTGAATTCGCGAAGTAAAACAAAACGCTTTTTGTTTGTGATTTCTGCTTATGCTCCCACGGACTGCAGTTCTAATGCAGTCAAGGACACTTTCTATCACGAACTGAACACGCTGCTACGCAGTGCTACTAGTTCAGATATTATAGTACTTGCAGGGGATATGAACGCACAAGTAGGGCGTCTGAGCTCTTCAGAAGCTCAGCTGGGTGGTAAGTATGGACTTAACGCCGAACGGACTGACAACGGCGAGCGTCTGCTGCAACTGTGTGCGGATCACCAGTTGTTTCTTACTAGCACTGCTTTTAGACACAGTGGGCGCCGAAGTGCCACTTGGCGTCCACCTGTAGCTGGTCAGCGATGGACCCAAATTGACCACATAGCCATAAGTTACAGGTGGTGCGGTTCCATTCTGGATTGCCGCTCGTACTGGAGTACCTGTGTCGACTCTGACCATGCCTTGGTGCGCTGTCGTTTCTCCATGAACTTTACCGGAAGGCGCACAAAGCGTCTCCCCCGATTGGCAACGGAGAAATTGTCCCAGCCCTCTGTCAGGCAAGCCTATCAAGAAGCACTGCATAGCGAACTCTCGCTGTCTTGTCCTAATGATACTGAACTTCAGTGGAATAGGATCTCGGCCACTATGCACGACGCAGGAGCATCTGCTTGTGGCACTATCAGTCGTCATCGCACCAGTCACTGGATATCCGAGAGGTCCGTGAACCTTTTGGATGCTAGAAGGCACCTCCCGTCTGGTTCTGAACACAATGTGACCAGACGGGCTATTAGGCGTGAACTAAAGCGGAGCCTACGTGCTGACAAGGAAGCCTGGTGGACCAGTCGGGCTCAAGAAATGGAGGAGGCAGGAGCAGTAGGCAATTACCGGAAGCTCTTCCAGCTAATACGCACCACTGGTCCGAGAAAACCAGGCGTCAGTGAGACAATCAGGGACAGCGCGGGTGCGCTGATACACAATAAGGAGCGCCGTATGGCTCGTTGGGCTGAGCACTTTGAACATCAGTTCAGCTGGCCCCCTGCTCCCGGACCTCTTCCTATTCAGGTGATGCAGGACGAGCCATGGACGGTTACTTTAGAGCCTCCGTCGGAGGCCGAGGTCCGAAACGCGATCACAGCCCTCAATCGTTTTCGTGCAGCTGGCCCGGATTCCCTCCCACCTGCACTATTTAAGGATGGAGGTGAGGTCCTCTGCAAAGCACTGACCTCCCTATTCGAACGTATCTGGAACGAAGAGAGTGTGCCGGCTAATTGGAGCGAATCGATTATAGTGGCAATATACAAGAAGGGCAGTCGCACAGACTGTGCGAACCACAGGGGTATTAGCCTAACGCCAGTTGTGACAAAATTACTGGCCTCGATTATCGTACGTCGCCTCACTGCAGAACGGGAATCTCGGATTAGAGAAGAGCAGGCCGGTTTTCGCCCAGGACGTGGCTGTATAGACCATATATTTACTTTGCGGCAGGTGCTAGAGCAGCGCCACGCATACCGCAGACCGACAATAGCTGTGTTCCTCGATTTCAAGAGTGCGTTCGATTCAGTCGATCGATCGATTCTGTTCGAAATACTTGCGCGGAAAGGTGTTCCCACGAAATATGTGAACATCCTTCGTGCTCTATACTCGAACACTAGAGGCCGCGTCAAGGTCTATGATGCCCTATCGGATAGCTTTTCGACTACAAGTGGCGTTCGACAGGGTTGCCCGATTTCCCCATTTTTGTTCAATTTCGTCGTGGATTCTATCATGGAGTGTTCCCTTGCGCAATCTCACGATGTAGGTGTTGAAGTGCTGCCTGGTGAACGGTTAGTTGATCTAGATTATGCGGACGATATCGTCTTGCTTTTCGACAATGTTGAGGCGGCACAATCAACCCTGAATAGCCTATCCAGAGTGGTCCCATTATTTGGCATGCACTTCGCACCTTCAAAGTGCAAAGTGTTGCTGCAGGACCACCAGCCACTTGATGACCCCTTGACGCTTGCTAACGAGGAACTCGAGGTGGTTGATCAATTCACTTATCTTGGCAGCTGCATCAGCAATGATGGGCGCATAGAAACTGACGTGAGCTCACGCATTGCAAAGGCTAGAGCTGCCTTCTTGAACCTGCGTCATCTTTGGCGACAGAAGGGAGTTTCCCTCCGTCTGAAAGGCCGTGTATACAAGGCCACAGTGAGGGCCGTTCTGCTGTATGGTAGTGAGACTTGGCCCCTTCGGTCTGAAGATCTGAGGCGCCTTCAAGTCTTTGATCATCGTTGTTTGCGAAGCATTGCTGGTGTCGGATGGCACCAGCGTGTCCGCAACGATGATGTGCGTAGGCGAGTACTAGGTGGTGATGATCATGCTAGCTCCCTAGAACAACAGATAGCACTGAATAAGTTACGCTGGCTCGGGCACGTGCTACGCATGCCTGTTCACCGCTTACCTAGGAGGGCCTTGTTCAGTCTACCAGGTGTCGGATGGCGCAAGGCTCGAGGTGGACAGAAGTTGACTTGGCAGCGGGAAATGAAGTCACTGACGACCAAACTGGGTGCCGTTGGTCCGTCTCGCCTTCCGGGTTGGAGTCCACGTGACTCACCTTGTGCTTGGCTCGAGACTTTACAGGACATGGCTCGCAACCGACACCAGTGGCGCGTCTGCTGCCGTCTCCTAATTGGATTGTCTGTTTAAAGTGTGTTTGGTGCTCAGTTATCTGCGGGGTAATGGCTGATTATGACGCGTGGCAGTGAAAGCCGCAAGGAAGCTGTCTCGCCGATGCCGCCTTATCTTTGCACGATAGCCAGCTGTTTGTGACGGTATGTTGTCTACACAAGGTGTAGGCGCCTTGACCCTGAATGTTTGCTTAGGGCATTAAGGTTTTCAGGTAAGTCCCCCTTCTCTCCCTCTTCTTATTCTTTATTTCATAGGTCCTCATGGTTGTATGGCAGCGAAGCATCAGTTCAAATGGCTGATGTACTGCTGTTGATGATGATGATACACAAGTACGACTGTAAGTTGAGCTGAGGAAGTGTTAATTACTACCGACAGCGCTTCGACAGTTTTATCTGCCGACTGAAACATGTAGGTGCGGGAAACGTCAAGTTCACACCTAACGTAAATAGCAACGCCCCCGCCTTGTCGGCCAACGAAGCGATCACATCTAAATAGTGCGTAGCCAGACAGATGTACTTCACCGTCCATGATGTCCCGAAACAGTCATGTTTCAGTGCATGCAAGTATATCGGGATGAGACCCATCTACAAGCAGACCTATCTCGCACATCTTATTCCTTAGACTCCGCACATTGCTTAGCACTATCTGAAGGTAGTCGTAATGTCCAGCCCTGGGTCGTGCGCTACCAGTACTGGCACTGGTAGAGCGGAAACAGACCGCCGACTGACCACCCGAAAACCCACCAACCGGAGACCTTGTTCACCGGCCGCTCGCCTGGTTTTGAGGTCCTTAATGGCCTCTTTTAGCTTCAGCCTATCCGCTAATGGGAGGTCTGGCTGAACGTTAACAGTAGTACCCTTCAATTTGAAGGCAAACCGCAACAGCGCGTTGCGTTCATCCGGGGTGGATAGGACTATCCGAAGTAAGCGCGGTCGAGGGTTTGGGGCGTTAACTAGGACGTTACCCAATCTAGTCAGTTTCCTGACAGTAACACCTGGAAACCCAGGCGGAAGAAGCTTCGTTACGCACATCTTAAACCGCTGTAGGTCGTCCAATGTACGTTCGGCAAGAAGTGCAGCAGTGGATTCCACTGCGTTACGGAATATCACGCTGCTATCCATGAAAGAATCACCTCGACGGGGTGTATTTACCCCACGGGTTTTGGAATTTACATGAACCGCAACCGGCTTAGCCGCAGGCAATGAGACTGGGCGCAAGTTATCAGACGACGTGGAAGCAACTGTAGCGTACGTCTTACGCTCCAGGTTGTTTGTCCCGTCATTCTTGACGCTTTTTGTACCTGCCTGAAGAGTACGGGCAGTTCTGTTCCGATTTTTCTTTCATCCTGCAGGCGAAGAAGCCCCTGGCTCAACGTCTATGCCCGCCTCCACGACCTGTACCCCTGGAACACAGGATGAGGTGTTTGGAGTATGCACCGCTACTTGAGTAGCACGCGATGTGGACATCTGGGTTTTTTACCCCCTGCATGCACAACCTTAGGTGAAACTAAGGGAGTCGCATCACCAGGTGGTGTTTCCCGCTCAGGTGGTTGCATCTTGAGCGTCTTCTCACCTCTCGGTTTGGGTGCGGAGGGTTTGCGCACTTTTCTTGCCCTCTTTCGCCTTTTCTCTTCTGGCTCAGGAACCCGTGACTCGCACTCCATTTGTGGAGGGTCAACAATGCCATCCGAGGCATATGAGTCATCTATCTCGATGTGCACTGGAGCGTCCGGTATGATGAACCACCCATCAAGGGATGGACTGTCAGCAGGGGGAAAGTTCGCAACAGAGTCCTCCTTTGCAATACTCAGGTGATTCATAATCAAGTCCACTTTAGAGTTGAGCGAGGCAGGCCGGACTAACGCCTTCTCAATCATGGTGAACCTGGATGCCAGTGCCTTAAATTCAGCACAGGTGATGGCCGGTCACTTCGCTTTCTGAGTGCAGCAATCAGCACATTTAAACAGGAGGTTTTCACTGGATGATAGCATAGTGTACTGGTTCGCTCGGAGGCCGGTGCAACCTTTGTGATACCAGCGGAAGCAAACATCACACTGCACACCACCAGAAGAATCCGTAAGTGGTCTCGAGCAGGCAGAATTGCCGCAAACTGCATTGGACTCATCAATCGAGGATCCAAAGATTTCATCCGCCTCGGTTTTTAGCGAGACGACCATGTTTAAAGTGGAAAACTGGGCAGAATTGAAAAACACGTATACAACCGTAAAACGACCACAAAAAGGCAAAACAGGGTGTGAAACGGGGTTAAAAAGGGGAACAACCGCAAAAATTACCAGTAAGCGTCAAGGAGACGCTATGTCCAGTAGCACTTCAATCGATCCAAGGTATCTTGGATCAAAGAAAAGTTGACAATAGTCAAATTTCGCTTCACGTGTTTATTCAAACACCGTTTTCCACAATATTTCAGCTAAAAATCTCGATCAGTATGGCACGCCAAAAAACCGAGTTACCGCGTAGAACTCACAGAACACAGTACGTTTGCCCCTGTACTCCCTACATTAACCTTGTACCCACTCGCAAAACCCTACCCAGCTCCATTTTGTCCCCTACAAGACAAGGTGGACAAGCCTGGATACAGTATTCTAACTGAGGTCGCACCAAGCTTAGAACAACTTCATAAAGATATCGGCCGTCAAGGCACCAAAGGAGCGGCAAATAAACCACATCAAACGGAACCCTTTACAAGCAGCCTTCCTCCAACTGTCCCCAGAGTGAAGCACTGAGGTGTGGACGATACCTAGATCAACCTGCTGAGTGACAACAGGGAGTTCACTTCCACCAACCACATAGCGCGTTGGGGACTAGCACCTCCAATGGGGAGAACAGAACATTTCGCTTGATTTATAGGCATCAACCATAAGGTTGACAAATTGCACAGCCTATCCAAGGCACTCTGAAGTGCCTCAGAGCCACCAGGGATATCCACAATATTCCACAGCTTGAGATCATCAGCAAACAATAGGGACGGTACCTCAAGCTCCTGGGGTAGGTTATTGACATAAATTGCGAAAAGCAACGGCCCTGGAACCGAGCCCTGCGGAACGCCACTAAGAACAGCTTGTCTAAACAAAAGGATACGCTCCACGCGTATACACAGTTATCTCCCCTCTAGGAAAGCAGACACTCAATTAAAGGCGCCTCCAGATATCACTTACAATCTCAACTTCAATGAGAGTCGTTGATGTGGGACAGTATCAAAGACTTTCGAGAAGTCAACGAAAAGCACATCGATAGCGTGACCGTTGTCTATTGCCTCAGCCCATATTACACGGGCAAGTAAATTTGTCAGACACGAAAATCCCCTTACGGAATCCGTGCTGTGTCGTACTGAGAAGGTCAAACTTAATCAGGTGATTCTCCACCGAATCCCTTTCTGATTTTTCAAACAACTTAACTACTACACTCGTCAAGCTGACAGGCCGGTAGTTTGCGGGCAGAGCTCTGTCATAGCCCTTAAAAATCGGACAGATGATTGCCTTCTTCCATTCCGAAGGTAAGGCACAGCTGTCGAGTGATATTGTAAACATGCATGTGAGAGTGCCAGCTAGCTCAGAAGCCAATTCGTGCATCAGCTTCGGATGAATTGAATCAGGGCCAGGAGCTTTGGTAGCATCTAGCCCTTGCGATAGTCCGAAGACTTGTGTCTCCATTGTGCTGATTTCAGTTAGGCAAGAATCATCCATGACTTTTGTGACCAGCTCAATCTGAGGTAGAGAGGCCTCACGAGAAAAGACACCAGCATACCGTTCGCTAAGTATACAAGCGTTATCATAGTCGGTATGCGTACGGGTCCCGTCTGCTCGTAGTAAAACCTGTATAGAGGAGTGTGTACCACTTCGTCTCTTTACGTAAGCAAAGGATTGGATTTGTTACGGCTGCGTTAGCCAAATCCTCCTCGTACTGAGGACGAAGTGTTCTAAGATGTTGCTTACATTTATTTCTAACCGCTCGACAGCTTTCGTAGGTGCTGGTTGATGAAGCCGTTTGGTAAGTTCGCAAGCACTTAGAGCGCTTCCTGAGCAGGTATGTACACGTATGATCTATTCCATGAGGCTGCGCCCGTGTCACCCGTCTCTTAATGAGTGGGATGTGGAGAGCAGAGATCTTGGTGAGGTATGCCTTAAATATCTCCCAGACTGTCTCAACAGTGTCAGCCACGGTGGGCGCAACGCAAAACTTAAACTTTGTTTCGCATTGCGTTAAAGTCTGCCCACCAAATATTTGGACATTCCTCAGCGGTAGCTTGATGACACTTAGTTAGAGCACATCGAAAGGATATGCAGACATGGTCACCGGCTCCTAGAGAACAGTCGTAGGTAATATCACTTACGAAATCGTGTAACTTCGCAAAAATGAGATCCAAGGTAGACGGAAGCTGGTTTTTTATATATCTAATCGGGAGGTCCACGAACTGATGCAAAGGGAGTTGCAATGTTAGGTCGAGAAGTTCAGAACCAAAAGTCCCCACCGCCAAACTGCAAGATAGATCAGCCCATGGGAGGTTGAAGTCACCCAGTAGTAGACACCTATTGGCAGTCTGAGTACGAATAAATTCAATAACCTCCCTGGAGATAGTTCCAGGACTTCGATATACCATTACAACTGTAAACTGAGCAGAGGAAGTGCATACAATAGTCGAGAGGGCTTCAACAGTTTGATCTGGCAACTGGAAAACACAGGTCCTCAACACATCGAGTTTACATCTCACATAAAGTGCGACACTCCCACCTTGGCGGCGAACTGAGAGATCACATCTAAGCAGTGCGTAGCCAGGAAAACATACTTCACTGTCTGTGATATCCGGGGACAGCCACGTTTCAGTGAAAGCAAGTGTGTCGGACGAGATTTGTCTACAAGTAGGCCCACCTTGTGTACCTTGTTCCTTAGGCTACGCACATTACTAAGCACTACCCGAAGGAACTCGGCACGACCAGCCCTGGGTCGTACGCTACCAGGAGAGCTTCTGGTAGGGCAGAATTTGACTTCCGGCTAACCATCTGAAAACCCACAAAACGAAGGCCTTGCTCACCAACCGCCCGCCTGCTCTTGAGGCTTTTGATGGCTTCCTTTAACTTTAGTCGATCTGCCAGTGGGAGGTCCGACTGAACGCTGACATTGCTACCCTTGAGCCTGAATGCAAAGCGCATTAACGCTTTGCGTTCCTCCGGCATTGAGAGGACTACACGAAGTAGTCGTGGTCGCTTATTTTGCATGTCTACAGGGATGTTCCCCAATCTGATTAGTTTCCTGATGGTGACACCGGGGAAACCAGGTGGAAGCATCTTGTTGACGCACAGCTTGGACCACTGGAGGTAATCCAGCATGCGTTCCTTTGGAAGAGCTGCCGCGGATTCAGCAACGTTACGAAAGATAACGCTGCTATCAGTAAAGGCATTACCTCGACCAGGCGTATTCACTCCACGCGTCTTCGACGCGACCCCATTTCGACTGGTTTGGCAGATGACACGGCGCGTTTCTTCGCCAAGTGAGCTGGAGTAATTGAAATTGAGGCTTTATTCTCTGCCTCCAACTGCCTCACCGGTCTAGTCTTTTCAGACTTTGCGGGTGTGGCCGAAGTCGACACTGCGCGTTTCTTCGTCAATGGAACTGGGGTGATTGGAGTTGGCGTTTTGTGTTCCACCTCCAGTACCTTAATGCTTTCAGTAACTTCAGGCTTTGAGGGAGCCTTACGGACTTCCCTAGTCCTCTTCCTTTTGCTTTTATTGGGCCCAGGGACCATAAGTTCGGTCTCGCTTTGGACGGCTTACAGTAGGACATCAGAGACCCCTTTAGAGGCATTCTGGACCGCTGGGACACACGACACGGTATCCATCACTTCAGTCGGATTTTCATCGACAGCAATTGAGGTTAGTTGCGTGTCTTCCTCCAATGAGCCGACATCAATAGAGACTCCCATATTCCTCATCAGTAACTCTACTTTCCGATCAAGAGATATGAGGAAGGACCACAACTGCTGGGTACCCAGCCCGACGTTGCTTGATTGCTCCTCAGTGACCTCAAGACGCGTAGATCGACGGCGACGGCATAGAAGACAATTGAACAGCATGCTATCGCTAGTCGAAAGCATTCCGTACTGATCAGGGCTGAAATCGGTACAGGTCTCATGGTATCAGCAGTTGCATACATAGCACTGCATGCCACCAGACTCGTCCTTCACGGCCTTTGAGCAGCTCCCGCTGCCGCATACAGCATTAGATTCGCTGATAAATGTAGCCGAAGACACATCTGCGCCTGTATTCAGTGAATCCGACATGATGCTTTCAAAGAGTGTGAAACAAGTATCAAAACATAAAACCGACAAGCTGTTACCTGCAGGACAGTCAACAGAAAGAGTTATGGGTTAAACGAGGTGCAAAACGGATTACGAAACACAAAAATACCGGAAAAATAGCCAGAGGCTAAACCCGAAAAAGATGGAAGTCGTTGGTAAGTACCCGAAAACATGTACGGCTTAATCCGAGGAAAAAGATGATCCAAAATTCTTTGGATCAAGCGCAATTTGACAAAAGTCAAATTTTTTGCACGGCACTTGTTAACACTGTTCCGGAACTGTCCTTTGACAGTAAAACCTCAAAAAGACAGCACGCTCAAAAATTTCAATTTAGGGCCAAGGAGGAAGAAACCCAAGAGCATCTAACTGACGCTCGAAACCCTCAACCATAGACTCTCTAACGTCGTGCTCCAGAAGCGAGTTCCAACGTTCAATAACCCGGCGCGACAAACGAGTTTCCGTCCTTACCCGGTAGGAACGCAGTTTGTGCCTCGGAGACTAGGCAGCTTGGCGGGACTAAATAGCCAGGACAAGTCTGGACCGATCTTACCCGTTAAGACACGGTAAGTGAGGAACAAGTCTCCTCTAATTCTGCGGTAGTGCATTGAGTACATACCCAAGCTAAGCAAACGTTCGGGATACGTATGCCCCGTAATCCTTGCACTAACCTTGTACCCACTCGCAAAACCCTATCCAGTTCCATTTTGTCCCCTACAAGACAAGGTAGACAAGCCTGGATACAGTATTCTAACTGAGGTCGCACCAAGCTTAGAACAGCTTCATAAAGATATCGGCCGTCAAGGCACCAGAGGAGCGGCAAATAAACCACATCATACGGAACCCTTTACAAGCAGCCTTCCTCCAACTGTCCCCAGAGTGAAGCACTGAGGTGTGGACGATACCTAGATCAACCTGCTGAGTGACAACAGGGAGTTCACTTCCACCAACCACATAGCGCGTTGGGGACTAGCACCTCCAATGGGGAGAACAGAACATTTCGCTTGATTTATAGGCATCAACCATAAGGTTGACAAATTGCACAGCCTATCCAAGGCACTCTGAAGTGCCTCAGAGCCACCAGGGATATCCACAATATTCCACAGCTTGAGATCATCAGCAAACAATAGGGACGGTACCTCAAGCTCCTGGGGTAGGTTATTGACATAAATTGCGAAAAGCAACGGCCCTGGAACCGAGCCCTGCGGAACGCCACTAAGAACAGCTTGTCTAAACAAAAGGATACGCCCCACGCGTATACACAGTTATCTCCCATCTAGGAAAGCAGGCACTCAATTAAAGGCGCCTCCAGATATCACTTACAATCTCAACTTCAATGAGAGTCGTTGATGTGGGACAGTATCAAAGACTTTCGAGAAGTCAACGAAAAGCACATCGATAGCGTGACCGTTGTCTATTGCCTCAGCCCATATTACACGGGCAAGTAAATTTGTCAGACACGAAAATCCCCTTACGGAATCCGTGCTGTGTCGTACTGAGAAGGTCAAACTTAATCAGGTGATTCTCCACCGAATCCCTTTCTGATTTTTCAAACAACTTAACTACTACACTCGTCAAGCTGACAGGCCGGTAGTTTGCGGGCAGAGCTCTGTCATAGCCCTTAAAAATCGGACAGATGATTGCCTTCTTCCATTCCGAAGGTAAGGCACAGCTGTCGAGTGATATTGTAAACATGCATGTGAGAGTGCCAGCTAGCTCAGAAGCCAATTCATGCATCAGCTTCGGATGAATTGAATCAGGGCCAGGAGCTTTGGTAGCATCTAGCCCTTGCGATAGTCCGAAGACTTGTGTCTCCATTGTGCTGATTTCAGTTAGGCAAGAATCATCCATGACTTTTGTGACCAGCTCAATCTGAGGTAGAGAGGCCTCACGAGAAAAGACACCAGCATACCGTTCGCTAAGTATACAAGCGTTATCATAGTCGGTATGCGTACGGGTCCCGTCTGCTCGTAGTAAAACCTGTATAGAGGAGTGTGTACCACTTCGTCTCTTTACGTAAGCAAAGGATTGGATTTGTTACGGCTGCGTTAGCCAAATCCTCCTCGTACTGAGGACGAAGTGTTCTAAGATGTTGCTTACATTTATTTCTAACCGCTCGACAGCTTTCGTAGGTGCTGGTTGATGAAGCCGTTTGGTAAGTTCGCAAGCACTTAGAGCGCTTCCTGAGCAGGTATGTACACGTATGATCTATTCCATGAGGCTGCGCCCGTGTCACCCGTCTCTTAATGAGTGGGATGTGGAGAGCAGAGATCTTGGTGAGGTATGCCTTAAATATCTCCCAGACTGTCTCAACGGTGTCAGCCACGATGGGCGCAACGCAAAACTTAAACTTTGTTTCGCATTGCGTTAAAGTCTGCCCACCAAATATTTGGATATTCCTCAGCGGTAGCTTGATGACACTTAGTTAGAGCACATCGAAAGGATATGTAGACATTGTCACTGGCTGAATGCTGTGCTCGGAGGTCAACGCGCTCTGCTATCATCGTTGCTAAACTTTCAGCGCTGGCGTCTCTTTTGTAGTTTTTAAGATGGCGATAGTCGTGCTTTCCTCTATTGTTTCGCCTAATGCCAATGGCAATAAATCAATTTTTGAGCGTGCTTTCCTTTTGAGGTTTTACTTTCAAAGGACAATTTTGGAACAGTGTTTACAAATGTGTTACAAGAAAATTTGACCTTTTTCATATTTCGTTTGATCCAAATAATTTTGGATCGCTTTTACCCGGATTACCCAGTACCCGTTATCGGGTACTTACCAAACATCGTCCATCATTTTTGGTTTCAGCTTCTGTCTAGTTTTCTGATATTTTTGTGTTTTGTAATCCGTTTTGCACCTTGTTTTTATCCATAACTGTTTCTGTTGACTGCCTTGCAGGTAACAGCTGGTCAGTTTTACGTTTTGATATTTGTTTCACACTGAGAGCGTCATGTCAGATTCACTGAATACCGGCGCTAATGTGTCTCCGGCTGCGTTGATCAACGAATCTAATGCTGTATGCGGCAACGTGACCTGCTCAAAGCTCGTGACGGACGAGTCTGGTGGCATTCAGTGATATGTATGCAACTGCTGGTATCATGAGACCTGTACCGATTTGTGCTCTGATCAGTGCGCAATGCCCTCGACTAGCGATAGGATGCTGTTGAATTGTCTTCCGTGTCGTAGCCGTCGATCTACGCGTCTTGAGGTCACTGAGGAGATATACCTAGTCGCAAAGTGACAATACTGGTGAGTAAAGTGATAGTCTGTTGATGTCGACTCATTGGAGTAAGCCACGCAACTAACCACAATTGCTGTCCATGGGGATCCGACTGAGGTGATGGCTACCGTGTGTGCCCCAGCGGTCCAGAATGCCCCTAACGAGGACTCTGATCTCATACTGGACGTCGTCCAAGGCAAGACCTAACTTCTGTCCTCTGTGCCCAATAAAAGCACGAGGAAGAGGGCTAAGAAAGTCCGAAAGACCCCCTCAAAGCCTGAAGGTTTTGAACCTATAAAAGTATCGGAGGTAGAGCGCAAAGCTCCAACTCCATTCACCTCGGTTCCATTGACGAAGAAACGCGCAGTGTCGACTTCGGCCGCACCCGCAAAGTCTGAAAAGACTAGACCAGTGAGGGAGTTGGAGGTAGGACACGAAGCCTCAGCCCCTATTACTCCGGTCCCCTTGGAGAAGAAACGCGCCGTCACCTGCCAAACCGGTTGAAACTGGAGTCGAGTCGAAGACGCGTGGAGTGAATACGCCTCGCCGAGGTAATACTTTTACTGATAGCAGCGTTATCTTCCCTAACGTTGGTGAATCCGCGGCAGCTCTTCCCAAGCAACGCATGGTGATTGACTTCCACTGGTTCAAGCTGTGCGTCAATAAGATGCCTCCACCTGGTTTCCACGGTGTCACTATCAGGAAGTTAACCAGACGGGGGAATCTCCCTGTCGATACGCCAAATCCTTGACCCCGACTACTTCGTGTAGTCCAATCAACCCCCGAGGAACGTAAGGCGTTAATGCATTCAAACTCAAGGGTAACAATGTCCGCGTACGGCCGGATCTCCCACTGGCAGATCGACTGAAGTTAAAGGAAGTCATCAAAAGCCTCAAGAGCAGGCGAGTGGCTAGTGAGCAAGGCCTTCGTTTTGTGGGTTTTCAGGTGGTCAGCCGGAGGTCAAATTCTGCCCTACCAGCACCCCTCCTTGTAGTCTACGACCCAGGGCTGGGCGTGCTAAGTTCCTTCTGGTAGTGCTCAGGAATATGCATAGCCTAAGGAACAAGGTACACAAGGTGGGTCTACTTGTAAACAAATCTCGTCCTGACATACTTGCTTTCACTGAAACGTGGCTGTCCCCGGATATCACAGACAGTGAAGTATGTTTTCCTGGCTACGCACTGCTTAGATGTGATCTCTCCGTTCGCCGCCAAGGTGGGAGCGTCCCTCTTTATGTGAGTTGTAAACTCGATGTGTTGAGGACCTGTGTTTTCCAGTCGCCAGATCAAACCGTTGAAGCACTGTCGACTATTGTATGCACTTCCTCTGCTCAGTTTACAGTTGTAATGGTATATCGAAGTCCTGGAACTATCTCCAGGGAGGTTATTGAATTTATTCTTACTCAGAATGTTAGCAGGTGTATCATACTGCGTGTCTTCAACCTCGCTGAAGTCTGCTGGGCTGATCTATCTTGCAGTTTGGCGGTGAGGACTTTTGGTTCTGAACTTCTCGACCTAACATTGCAACTCCCTTTGCATCAGTTCGTGGACCTCCCGATTAGATATATAAAAAACCAGCTTCCGTCTACCTTGGATCTCATTTTTGCGAAGTTACACGATTTCGTAAGTGATATTACCTACGACTGTTCTCTAGGAGCCGGTGACCATGTCTGCATATCCTTTCGATGTGCTCTAACTAAGTGTCATCAAGCTACCGCTGAGGAATGTCCAAATATTTGGTGGGCAGACTTTAACGCAATGCGAAACAAAGTTTAAGTTTTGCGTTGCGCCCATCGTGGCTGACACCGTTGAGACAGTCTGGGAGATATTTAAGGCATACCTCACCGAGATCTCTGCTCTCCACATCCCACTCATTAAGAGACGGGTGACACGGGCGCAGCCTCATGGAATAGATCATACGTGTACATACCTGCTCAGGAAGCGCTCTAAGTGCTTGCGAACTTACCAAACGGCATCATCAACCAGCACCTACGAAAGCTGTCGAGTGGTTAGAAATAAATGTACGCAACATCTTAGAACACTTCGTCCTCAGTGCGAGGAGGATTTGGCTAACGCAGCCGTAACAAATCCAATCCTTTGCTTACGTAAAGAGACGAAGTGGTACACACTCCTCTATACAGGTTTTACTACGAGCAGACGGGACCCGTACGCATACCGACTATGATAACGCTTGTATACTTAGCGAACGGTATGCTGGTGTCTTTTCTCGTGAGGCCTCTCTACCTCAGATTGAGCTGGTCACAAAAGTCATGGATGATTCTTGCCTAACTGAAATCAGCACAATGGAGACACAAGTCTTCGGACTATCGCAAGGGCTAGATGCTACCAAAGCTCCTGGCCCTGATTCAATTCATCCGAAGCTGATGCATGAATTGGCTTCTGAGCTAGCTGGCACTCTCACATGCATGTTTACAATATCACTCGACAGCTGTGCCTTACCTTCGGAATGGAAGAAGGCAATCATCTGTCCGATTTTTAAGGGCTGTGACAGAGCTCTGCCCGCCAACTACCGGCCTGTCAGCTTGACGAGTGTAGTAGTTAAGTTGTTTGAAAAATCAGCCAGGGATTCGGTGGAGAATCACCTGATTAAGTTTGACCTTCTCAGTACGACACAGCACGGATTCCGTAAGGGGATTTTCGTGTCTGACAAATTTACTTGCCCGTGTAATATGGGCTGAGGCAATAGACAACGGTCACGCTATCGATGTGCTTTTCGTTGACTTCTCGAAAGTCTTTGATACTGTCCCACATCAACGACTCTCATTGAAGTTGAGATTGTAAGTGATATCTGGAGGCGCCTTTAATTGAGTGCCTGCTTTCCTAGATGGGAGATAACTGTGTATACGCGTGGGGCGTATCTTTTTGTTTAGACAAGCTGTTCTTAGTGGCGTTCCGCAGGGCTCGGTTCCAGGGCCGTTGCTTTTCGCAATTTATGTCAATAACCTACCCCAGGAGCTTGAGGTACCGTCCCTATTGTTTGCTGATGATCTCAAGCTGTGGAATATTGTGGATATCCCTGGTGGCTCTGAGGCACTTCAGAGTGCCTTGGATAGGCTGTGCAATTTGTCAACCTTATGGTTGATGCCTATAAATCAAGCGAAATGTTCTGTTCTCCCCATTGGAGGTGCTAGTCCCCAACGCGCTATGTGGTTGGTGGAAGTGAACTCCCTGTTGTCACTCAGCAGGTTGATCTAGGTATCGTCCACACCTCAGTGCTTCACTCTGGGGACAGTTGGAGGAAGGCTGCTTGTAAAGGGTTCCGTATGATGTGGTTTATTTGCCGCTCCTTTGGTGCCTTGACGGCCGATATCTTTATGAAGCTGTTCTAAGCTTGGTGCGACCTCAGTTAGAATACTGTATCCAGGCTTGTCCACCTTGTCTTGTAGGGGACAAAATGGAACTGGATAGGGTTTTGCGAGTGGGTACAAGGTTAGTGCAAGGATTACGGGGCATACGTATCCCGAACGTTTGCTTAGCTTGGGTATGTACTCAATGCACTACCGCAGAATTAGAGGAGACTTGTTCCTCACTTACCGTGTCTTAACGGGTAAGATCGGTCCAGACTTGTCCTGGCTATTTAGTCCCGCCAAGCTGCCTAGTCTCCGAGGCACAAACTGCGTTCCTACCGGGTAAGGACGGAAACTCGTTTGTCGCGCCGGGTTATTGAACGTTGGAACTCGCTTCTGGAGCACGACGTTAGAGAGTCTACGGTTGAGGGTTTCGAGCGTCATTTAGATGCTTTTGGATTGCAGTACCATGCCTTCCCATTCTTCTGACCAACTTGTATCTTCAACTTTCTGTTCACTTTTTTTCTTATATCGTTTTTATTATCATTTTTCAGCTGACATTCCTTCGCTTGTTTTCTTAGTTTACTCTTCACTCTTTACATAAATCTGCGTGGTAGTGACGGATGAGCAGAAGTTTGTGGGCCGTATTTGGTCGGACAGGGTGTGATGCGGTCTTTGTTTTTCGCTTTTCAACATCTCAAGCAGACCTATCAATTCTCGATCCGACGATGCTCAAAAGAAGGAACATTTACGGGATTATCCTATCGTTCCGGTCCCAACTGAACTTGAACGAGACTAAACGATCAACCGTTCGCGTGCGGGAGAGCACACGAAAATAAGCTAAGGAAAAGAGTTATTGAACGGGAAGATAGCTGAGTCTAAAAATAGGGCACTAGGGGACTGTTAGCTAGGGAAGACGTAGTTGGGCCTCGAGTGTATGGATGGGGCCTGGTTAGCAGTCAAGCCGCGCGCGCCAAAGGCGGAATCATCTTCGTGTTCCAAACAAACAGGAACAGCGTTCTAACAGACAAACCTAATTCCCTAATACACAAGAAACCTATTTTAATATATTCTAGAATACTTTGCACAGTTATACGGGGGAATCTCCAGGTCGCTACAAGCCCCTTGCTAAATCCAGAGAATTAATTACCATGGCATCGAGACAGATGCAGTTTCGTCAGTCGTGAAGTCACGGGCTTGTGGGATTTCAAATGGTCAGTCGTAAGTTATTTTCTACCCTATCAGAACCAATCCTGATGGCGCACGACTCAGGGATGGTCTTGTCGACTTCCTTAGTGTAGTATACATCAGCACTTCATTCTGGCGACAACTGGAAGAAGGCTGCTTGTCGGAGGTTTCCCATGATGTTTTTTATCCGCCTCTCGCAGTCATAACGGCCAATTTGTTTGTGAAGCTATTCTCGGCATACGTCCGACCCCACCTGGTCTAATCTTGTTACGAAGAGAAAGCTTACATCCAGCGATCAGTTTGCGAGCAGTGGCGTAAAAATGGGTCGATCTACAATTAGAGAACAAACTCGAGTACAGATCAAAATGCGAATCGATGTGGAATCAGCGGCAAGTTGGGTCATGAACTTGAGCCATTTGAGTTGTGTTAATTGACATCAATTAGCATCTCCAATATCGTTGCGTTAGTAGTTGTCCACAACCTATTTATTGCGCCATGCTCTCATACAATACGTCTCTGTCTACCTAGTTCTGGACAGGTAACTCCGAAATCGGATGCCGCCAACCACGTATGTATGTGTGCCCCCATGCTGAGGCTGATGTTGCATTCTTGATGCATCTTCACCGCAGTTGGGCTAAACCAACATACACTTAAACTAGGTCTTTTTAAGCTGGATAAATTTTATTCCACTTTATTTGGTTTGTTCTGCCTACCTGAATAATCTTCTATTAACTGGCCATGTTGCTTACACTAATTGCGCTTATCTCCGGTAACTTTGTTGCGTTTGTAGCATTTTTGAGTAAATTGTGGACATTTCTCACTTTTCGCGGACTCGTTGCTAACCAACTTACTTCATATGGTAATTTAGCGAACAGTTATGCCACCGTGTCTGTATGCATTATTGGATTTATTTTATTTCAGCTTGTTGTTTCAAGTGAATGGCTGTTGCTTGATATCCCCTGTCTGGCTGCGCTTGACGTGCATGTTGACAAGGTGCCTACCTGTCTATTACCCACTACCTCGTTCATACTGGCTCCAGGAGACAGTTGGTCGTTGCTGCAGGGGACGGGGTGCACAGTGCTTGTGACCGTGCTAGACTCAAAGAGCGGTTCCATGCACTCAGTGTGGAGCGGACTACGGTTCAACCAACACCTTGTGTGCGTTTGATTCCACAAATACAGCGTGCTTGTGGTTGCCTGTGAAGGAGTGTGGGTCGGCTCCATTGATGAAACGTGGCTCCCAACCACATGCCTCCCGGTCTTATTCCTTCGGGTTTACACTTGATATGGGGTGTGTGGTTGGAGCTGTGGGTGGTGCAGCGCAAGCCACCCATGCTCCGTCTGTAGCCGCAGGCGTACTGTGGCTGGCCACAGTGACAGGCAAATCCGAAACTGGATGCCGCCAACCATGTACTCTCAACAGCCTAGCAACTAGACAGAGTCAACAAAGCCATGAGGATTAGCAGATAATGGACCGTCATCGTGGCATGATAGTTGAAGGTGAGCAGCACACTTCAGCTAATCTGCCGCAGGAAGGAGGGAACATTTTGACAAAAAGTAGAACAAAACATTTTTAGTTTGTTTTTCACACGCTGATTTTTCTCTTTCTTTGTCATTTTCAATGTTTGCAGTATTAAACATGTGTATCAATACAATACTGTACACAATTCTTCCACTGATTCCGGTTGCGGGCCGTCTTCAAGAGTGCTAAGCCATTGGCCCTCCTCATTTTGGGTCCCCATCCTGGAGGATGTACGGATCGAACAGCGGCTAGACACGATGTCATCGATTTCATGTGCTGCCGCCAAGTGGAAGGCTGACCGCCACGCGGTCGCTTCCAACCAGGTCTTTGACGAGCGAATGGAGCGCGACGCGGTAGACGCTCAGGTGCCATGCGTAGGACGCGACCGAGCCATCTTAACTGGCGCAACAAAACCAGGTTGTTGAAGGGAATACTCGCATTCTCTAAGATGCGACATCGAACGTCATTACTATTAACTCGATGTTGTCACCAAACACGAGCGATCCTCTTTAAGCAACCGTTATCGAACGCAGAAAGACGACACATGTTTTCCACACGAATCGGCCAGGACTCGCTCCCATACAACAACACTGAACGAACTGATGCGCTGTAATCGCGGCCCTTTATTGAGAATGAGACGTCGCGACGATGCGATAAGTGCCTCAGATTGACAAATACTGATCGAGCTTTAGCGATACGAAGAGAAACTTCTTTGTTGATAGTGCCGTCAGCAGAAACACAGCTCCCAAGACAGACGAAACTATCTACCTGTTCAAGTAGTGCACCTACGAGAGAGCACGAGAGCAGGTGAAAGCCAATCCGTGAGCAATATTTTACACTTCGATGGGGCAAAGCTCATGCCATACTTACATGCTTCAACCGCCAAACGATCCAGAATGAGTTGCATACTCTGAGGATCGTCACCAAATAAGGCGAAATCATCAGCATAATCTAAGTCGGTCGCACGCTCACCCTGTAGAAGCTCTAAGCCAAAATGTTGTAAACCTTCTAGAGCATTCGACAGAACGTCTTCGATTGCGAAGTTGAAGAGGAATGGGGACATAGGGCAGCCCTGCCGCACATCGCTATTGACAGCGAATTGCGAGGAAAGCTTGCCATTGTCATTCTGCGGGATGTATGAAGGTAAAGTGCTCGTAAGATGGCGGCATGTTTCTCTGGCACCCCGTTCTTTAGCAAGCAACGCCATAAAGCAAGTTGATCAACGGAGTCAAAAGCGGCACGTATGTCTAGGAATGCAATGATAGTAGGCCTGTGATAAATGTGGCTAGGTTCGAGGAGCAGGCGGAGCGTGAAGATTTAATCCACGCATCCGCGGCCAGGACGGGACCCAGCTTGTTCTTCACGGTAGTATGATTCACGTATTGGGGATAGTCTGCGAAGCAGAATAGATACCAATAGCTTAGAGGCAACCGAAATAAAACTAATCCCGCGATGATTTGCACATGAAGTGCGAGCGCCTTTCTTGAAAATCGGCACAATAATTGATTCGCCCCAAGAGGAAGGTACTTCCTCTTCATGCCAACTTTTTGCGAACAGCGCGGTCAGCTGGTTAATGATCGCCACACCGCCGTACTTGAATATTTCCGGAGGAAGTCCGTCTAAGCCGGCGGCCTTGAAGCGTTTCAAGCGTCGAATCTCGAGGCAGACTTCCGCTTCGCTGAGTGGATTCAGAGGGACGAGCCAGGGTGGACAACAAGGTGTACTGCATGTACTGATGGATGGTGGAGGCCAGTTGAACTGCGAGTGAAAGTGCTCGGCTCAGCGGTCCATACGCCACTGTTGGTTGGTGATCGGAGACTCATTCACCTTACAAATGACCTCACTGACACCGGGCTTCCTGAGGCCAGTGGACCGAATGAGTTGGAAGAGCCTGCGAGTGTTGCCAGAGAGGGCAGCGGTCTCCATCTCTAAAGCACGCTCAGACTACCATGTCTCGCGATCCTTACGTAGGCTTTGTTTGAGCAGCCGGTTGGGAGAACGGCGCCGCTCGTTGCAATCTGATTCCGCGGGGATATCTTTGCGGCGTTCGAACAGCTCCAGAGAACGAGCAGAGATCCAGGCCTTCAAGGGGCGTCGAGTTAGGCCGCAGCATGACTGCCCGGAAATGGTCATCGCTTTTGTATACAAGTCCAGTGTTGTTCCACTTCTTGCGGTGGATTGCAACTGAGTGCATATGCCACTGAAAACTGATAGCTCGTCTGGACAGAGGAGACAGTTAATCTGTGTACATCAATCCTGCAGTGCTTCGTGTTTCGGGATCCTACAAAACACATACAGATTTTCGCGCAAATCAGGGCATGATCTGAGTCAACAAAGTTGGACCAATAGGACCTGCAGTCCAGTACGCTGCCGCGCCATCTGAAACTAATTGAAATGTGATCAATTTGAGACCACGGTTGTGTTGAAGAAGGAGGACGCCACGTTGTGGGACGCTTCTTCGTACGCCTGAAGTTAGTGCTCGAAAGCAACAGACGGTTGTCTTCGCACAATGTGAGAAGTCTCCGTTATCAGAGCGGTTCTCATTGAGCGCGTGATGGCCACCAAGGTGGCGTCAGTCTGGTAACAGGCGGCCAATCCGCGCATTAAAATTCCCAGCAAGGATAACGACATCCGACTTTTTAGCATTAGTCAAGAGCTGAGGTAGATCTCGGTAGAATTCGTCCTTGACCGAGTCGCCACTGCAGTCGGTTGGAGCGTACACGGAGATCACAAACAAGTTGTGTCTCTCTTCGCGGTGCCTGTTGATTCTATATGAACGCCGAAGCCGAACTGCACATAGTTGGCCGCCTCGGCCCTGCCACTCAGTGCTATACCTACACCAGCCAGACTCGCTGAGGCTGCTTCTGGATCTCCAGAAAGACGCAGGTGATATCTGGCTTTGTGGACAGTGGGGGATGTCAATGTAAGCACAGTGCTGGGATCTTGCAATCGGTTTTCTGAAATGCAGCATACATCAATGTCTAGGAAATCTAGTGTGTGCGCTAGACCGGCTTGCTGTCCAATCTGCATGAATGTCCGAACGTTGAAGCACGCCAGACGGAACGAGGATCGGGGACTAAGGAGAGCCATCGGTTGAATTCCTTGGTCTGCGGCGCAACCGGAATTGCAGCCAGATTGCATCGGGTAACGGAAAGTGAGGCTTGTTAGCAAACAAACAATTGGCGTGTGATGAAGTAACGTGAAAGTGACTAGCAGAAACAGCAGCTGATGAGCAAGTTGTATTACAGTCCATGGTTTTGCGAGAGGGCGTGATACTACCCGGTTGCCCAAGCCGAATTTAGGGGACTCCACCTCGAGCCTTTGGCTAAATAACCTACCAGCAAAGCAGCGGGAATCGCGCCCATTGGAAGGCGCTGACTGAATGATCAGTTCATGCGCCTTCGTTTGGTCGATTACCAGACAGGGGCCCAATACTCCGCATGAAGTCAACACAATTGCTGGAATACAATGCCCCACGGAGGTGGAACATTGTCGCCGAACACTTTGCTGGAACTGGGTACACCGGAACCACCCACCTGGCACCACGAGGAGGTAGTTCGGCAAGCCGGGACGCAAGTTAAGGGAACACTTATTTCGTCCCTAGATCTTGTCTTCTCCTGATTGTGTAAATAACTTATGTTCATTTTACCTGCCAATTAACTTCAAGTGCGACTGGAACGATAGGATTATCCCGTGACTATTCTTTCTTTGGCGGGTCGTTGAACCATGAGTTGGCGGGTTTTGTTTTACCAGAGCCCGTCTGTAGCAGCCATTGATATTAGCTCTCTTTCTGCCAGAAGCAGTCCGGAGAATATTGGTTGTATGCTGCCTGTAACCGATTGGCTAACCAATGAGAGTAAGCCAATGGCATCGTTTTACCTTGAGGTGGACCAATCAGAATGACCTACCTTGAAGCCCTTCAGTAAACACTCTACTGGCCCAGCCAACAAGCGAGTTTTTGCGCATCCAATAGTTGCTATAGTCAGGAACTATCAATTTGGTTTTTTCTCTCATGAACTATTTATTTCGACTCACTAGTTTTGCTGTACAATCCGTCTTCCGAGTGCTCCATACGAATTTCATCAGAGGCTTTTGTCTTCTGCTTTGGGAAGTGGCTGTATTGTGACCAGAGTGGCTGCAACGGTTATCCGTACTGTCAGCGCAACACAACAGTTTTTGGCGACGGAGATGGGATGGGAGGCATACACGTTTGCAGATCCATACGGCTTCAGACATTACGGTCATATCAGAAAGGCTGTGGTGAATTGTCGGGTCACCAGAAACCAAACCTACCAATCAGCAGGCCAAAACCGCATCAAGTGCCGAGTTGAAATTAATTGGTCAAGTCGATTGTGTGTCGTTATGCCGACGTTACCGCATGGGGAACGATTTTCGTCACGAGCCACCAGAACTTGAATCTTCTGGGTCTGGACTGGATCGAGCGTTTCAACCTACTTGATATTCCGATCAACCAGATTTGTGCAAGTGTCCAGATACCCAAGACAACAGCTTTTAAAACTGTAGCTACCGAGCGCCTTCGGTAGAAATATGCGACAGTTTTTCGGGAAGGCCTCGGTAAGCTCACTAAACTACAAGCGTCACGATGCTGTTCTAATGTTTCATACGAGACGCCCTGTACATTAGGCAGCAACATCACTGATTGACCAGAAGCTGAATCGCTTAGAGAGAGCAGGGGTGATCCACCCAATGAACTACTCGTCTCGCGCGGCACCCATTTTGGTGATCAAAAAGCCAAACGGTCAGATTCGAATATGCGCCGATTTCTCCACGGGTCTAAATGCTGCATTGAACGCCCATCAGTACCCTTTACCGCTCCCAGATGGTTTGTTCGCAAAATTGAATGGTGATAAATGTTTCGCAAAGCTGTATCTCTCTGATACATACCTGCAGATCGAAGTACATGAAGCTTCACGAGAATCACTCACCATCAATGCGCATCGAGGCTTGTACCAGTATCACCGTCTCCCGTTTGGAGTCAAGTCTGCACCAGCCATATTCCAGAAGATCATGGACGCAAGGCTGACGGATGTCGATGGAACAGTCGCATACCTGGGCGACATCATTGTTGTCGGAGGCAGTGCTGATAACACATTCGAAAAGTTGTATCGTTCTTGACCGTGTTAAGGAATATGGATCCAGACTCCGACCTGAGAAGTGTACCTTCTTCATGGACTCTATTACATTTCTCGGCTTTATGATTGACAGGAACGGCAGGCGTCCAGATCCAGCGCACATCGAGGCAATCAAGAAGATGCCGTGGCCCAAAGATGTTGCAACGCTTAGGTCCTTCCTAGGACTCATAAGCCATTATAACCCGTTCCTACCGCACATGCATCGTTTGCGTGGTGCACTCAATGACCTGCTGACAAAGGATAAACACTGGAACTGGTCCGAAGAATGCCAG
This sequence comes from Dicrocoelium dendriticum, assembly GCA_944474145.2. NCBI lineage: Eukaryota > Metazoa > Platyhelminthes > Trematoda > Plagiorchiida > Dicrocoeliidae > Dicrocoelium > Dicrocoelium dendriticum. The sequence continues at coordinate 60,219,982 of OX104071.1, read as the reverse complement.
AACTCATTTGACGAGGTAAAAAGGCTACTATGTTCCGACCTTCTGCTAACGCCTTACGATCCAACTTTAGAGATTGTATTAGCCGCAGACGCCTCGTACTATGGCATTGGCGTAGTCATAGCCCACAAGTTCGCAGATGGTTCAGAAAAGGCAATCGCACGTGCAACCCGCTCGCTGCCGCAGAGTGAAATTATGCCCAGATAGAGAAAGGAGCTTTAGCGATAGTCTTCGATGTAAAAAGAATTTCACAAGGTGCTGTATTGGAGGAAGTTTACACTTATTACTGACCATAAGCCCTTGTTGGCAGTTTTCGGGCATCCCTGTCTATACGGCAGTGGGCTGCTACGTTACTCGGCTACGACTTTACGGTGAAGCACATTTCTACAAAGGACATTGGTCAAGCTGATGCACTTTCCCGGTTATTGCAAAACCATCAGCGACAACAAGAAGAATCTATCATCGCAGCAATCTGTCTGGAGTCGGAAGTGAATCAGGTGTTGTTGGAAACGCTCAGTAAACTTCCGTGATGCGGGATCCTGTCCTACAACAAGGGGTCGGTTTTCATACTGCACAATGGCCGAAAGACAATCTAAATAGAGAATTGCAAAGCCTGTCCTGGACAAAAGACAAATTATCAATCGTCAATGGTTGTTTACTTTTGGCGGAGAGTTGTTATCCCTAGTGAGCTTCACCGAAGATTTCTACGGCAGTTTCATTGTGGACACCCTGGCATTAACAAGGTGAAAATGATTGCGCAGTGTGTAGGACTAGTTAATGCTAGTCCGAGACGGTGCGCGAAATTAAGCGCGGATATCAGAAGACAATTGGAGTCGGACACAGCGGACTGTATTCGATGTGCTACAAGAAGAGGCGGACGGATGAAGCGAGACAAGAGCGAACACGTGAGCGCGGGAACTTACAAGGCGGTCGAGTGTCGCGCCGGTTGTAAGGACGATTAAAACAAGAACGAATAATGTACAATCGGTCAACAATTAAATTGTACATGAAAGATAAGAGTTATCTTTTTTGGCGCTACAGATGTTATGTTTACTGGCCGAATATCGATTCGGAGCTGGAACAGCTAGCGAAATTGTGCCCGAAATGTGCTTGTAAGCAAGTTGGCCAGGAAAGCGGAATTGTCTTTTTGGCCGTTGTTTACGAAACCGTGGCAGCGAGCACACGTGGATTTCTTTGGCCCTGTGAATGGACAACGGTCTCTCATCCTTGTTGATTCCTTCAGTAAGTTGCCGGAAGTGTTCTGCGTGAAACGCATAACAACTGGCGCAACCATTGGCGTACTGAGAAGCCTTTTTACTCAACATGGAACACCAGGGACCCTGGTTAGTGACAATGGTCCTCAGTTCGCATCTGTGCAGTTGGCCGAATACTGTACGCAGAACGATATCACACACCTACGCTCGCTGCCGTTCCACCCGCAGTCCGATGGGCAAACTGAGCACTGTTAATACTTTTAAACGGACGTTGCTGAAGATGAGGGGGGAGGAACTACCCAAGCGATGTTGAATGTTTTCCTTCTACTGTACAGATTAACTCCGAACCCCCAGGTGCAAAATCAGCTGTCCCCCAGCAGAAGCGCTTATGGGCAGGAAACTCCGTACTCTGAATTCCTTGCTGCTTCCAGTGTATAGCTCCGCAAGTGAGGAACGTGCGAGTGGAAAATTACTTCAGTCAACCACACAGGACACAAGTACGTCTATTTCACCCATGACTGTTTTTATCAGACTATCGCCTTGGAAGACCACAGTGGACCACAGGCTCGATCGACTGCAGAATTGGGCAAGTGCTGTATAATGTTCGAGTGCGCCCACTAAACACCGTTGAAGATCACTGGTCGCACACTCGTCAAACGTTGCTATTAGCAGGCATGTCTTCATGTGGCAAAACAAATTGCCAAACCGGACATTGGGTCTCTACACAGTCTCTGGAACTTATGGATGCTCGCCGACGTATTCCGGCTGGAAGCGAATACAATGAATCTCGCAAAAATCTCAGGGCGAAACTACGTGCTAGCCTAAAGAAGGACCGCGAAACCTGGTGGTCTCATCGTGCATCTGAGATGGAAACAGCCGCTGCCATTGGTAATCATCGTAAGTTATACCGTCTGATACGGGCAACAGGCAGCAGGAGACCGGGTGTTAGCGAGACCATACGCGACGAGAGTGGGCAGATGATCCACAGCCTGTCAAAACGCTTGGAGCGTGGGGCTGAACACTTTGCTATGCAATTTAACCAACCTGAGTTATCACTTTCTTCGGGCATTGAACGCCCTTCTCCTTGGGCCGTCTCCCTGGATCCGCCCTCACGCGCTGAAGTCGAACGTGAGATCAGGCTGTTGAAATTGCATAAGGCCGCAGGGGCAGATACTATTCCTCCAGCCCTCTTCAAGTTCGGTGGACCTGCTCTAATAGGTGATCTACACGAGTTGCTAGTAAAACTTTGGGAGCAGGAGACAGTCCCGACAGACTGGAACCGCTCCGTCATTGTCCCAATTTTCAAGGGAGGCTCCCGTTTGGTATGTGGTAATCATAGAGGGATCAGTCTGATTTCGATTGCCTCTAAATTGCTTGCCTCTCTCATTCTCCACAGACTGACTGGCACTCGTGAAAGCCAAATTCGTGAAGAGCAAGCCGGATTTCGTCGAGGTCGGGGCTGCATTGACCACATCTTCACATTGCGTCAAGTGTTGGAGCACCGCCATGTTTATTGGCGACCCACCGTTGTCGTGTTTCTTGACATAAAAGGTGCCTTCGACTCAGTCGATCGATGTGCCCTTTGGGACTGTCTGTTGAGGAAAGGTGTGCCTGATAAATATGTAAACATTATCAAAGCGCTGTACGCACATAGTTCGGGCAGGGTGAGGGTTTATGGCAAACTCTCGCCACCCTTCAGTATCACCAGCGGTGTGAGACAAGGATGCCCGCTGTCACCTTTCCTCTTCAACTTCGCTATTGATGAAGTCATGGAAACAGCGTTCGCTGGACACGACCTAGAAGGTGTGGAGCTACTCCCTGGTGAGCGACTTCTTGACTTGGAGTATGCAGACGATATTGCCCTAATCTGTGACGGCTCCCAAACATGCCAAACAGCACTGAACCGATTAGCACTGGCTGTCAGTCGTTTTGGGCTATGCTTTGCTCCATCAAAATGCAAAGTACTTCTCCAAGATTGGCAGGGACCCAATCCTGCGCTAACGCTTGGTGGTGATCTGCTAGAAGTCGTTCAGGAATTCAAGTACCTGGGCAGCTATATTAGCACCCGTGGGATTGAAGATGAGGTTACGAACCGTATAGCAAAAGCTCGAGGTGCTTTTGCCAATCTCCGCCACCTGTGGCGCAGACGCGACATTACTCTCGCCCTGAAGGGCAGAGTTTACAACGCAGCCGTCCGTTCAACTCTCCTATATGGCTGTGAAACCTGGCCCATCAGGTCGACAGACATGAAGAGACTCGTCACGTTCGATCATCGCTGCCTTCGCAGCTTAGCTCATGTCTGGTGGGAACACCGCGTGAGCAATGAGCGTGTTCGACGTCGCGTATTTGGTGCAGGAAGAGCGAGTGAACCGCTCAGCACGATTATATCACGCACCAGGCTCCGATGGCTGGGCCACGTCTTGCGCATGCCACCACACCGACTCCCACGACGTGCATTGTTTGCGCGTTGTGGGTGCGGTTGGAAGAGGAGGAGGGGAGGCCAAGTGATGACTTGGTCGCGAGAAATGAAAACCCTCACTTCGAAGTTGGCGTCGGTTGGTGCATCCCGACTGCCTGGCTGGGGTCCTAAGGACGGTGAACACGTTTGGCTGGACACACTTGCTGATATGGCTAGGAGCCGGCCCCAATGGCGTTTGTGTTGTGAGTTCCTTTGTCCATCCCCCTCCTGTTTAGCATCCCCGTCCAATCACGATCTCAATCGTTAGGCATAATATGACTTTCTTTTACGGCAGCCAGCTGTTAGCTCTCCGGAACGATGTCCATCCGTTACTGGGGACTCAGCGGGCGTGCCACTGTTTGTTTGTTTTTTTCTTTTCTTGCCTTTTGTATTGCGGCACAATAGCTGAGGTGTTTTCCACCTCCAGCTAACGTGTAATGATGATGATGATGATGAATGTTCGAGTGGGTTCTATGCTTTGGGCCAGATATGCAAACCAGCCGCGGCCTACCAGCATTCAGATAGCTACCAATGAACGATCGCTGCCACTGGGTATTCCGCTGGACAATTTCGACATACACCCTGGAACTCAGGAGCCACCTAATGAGCCTTGCCCTGTGACCACAAAAAGAACGAGCTTGTAGCAACGACGATGGACTGATCGGATACGGAGATCCGTCGTCAGAATGCCGCTGGACCCCAGGAAGAAGTCGTACATTACTTTTCGCGAGGGTGTTACCAGAGTCCGTCCATAGCAGCTCTCACTCTGTCTGGAGCAGCCCGGAGAAGATTGGTTGTATGCCGCCTGTAACCGCTTGGCTAACCAATGAGAGTAAGCCAATGGCATCGTTTTACCTTGAGGTGGACCAATCAGAGTGACCTACCTTGAAGCCCTCCATTAAGCACTCTACTTGCTCAGCCAACAGGCGAGTCTGCGCATCTAGTAGTTGCTACAGTCAGGAGCTATCAATTTGGTTTTTTCTCTCATGACCCAATATTTTTGCTGTACCATCCGTCTTCGGAGTGCCCCATACAAATTTCACCAGAGGCCTTTGTCTTCTGCTTTGGAAAGTGGCTGTATTGTGACCAGAGTGGCTGCAACGGTTATCCGTACTGTCAGCGGAACACACAACACTTTGAATTACAGATGGAACTAAAACAAAAGCCGCATCACACCTCGTCTAGCCAACTGTTGCCCACGTATCCTACCTCAACAGTCCATTCTAGGCCGGTTATGTGAAGTAAGAAAGAAGAACAAGTAAACTCATAAAGCAAGCAGTGAATAAGGAAAAAGCTAAACAAGTATAATAACGAGATATTTACATCATTACGAAAACACTGAAAACTGATGGTGAACTATTTGGGAAAGATGAAAGGTTTGTTGTTGTTATCCACAAGCATCGAGCTCTGGGATTCGTTGGAATGGTAGAGAGCAGAAAGGAGATCCTGTGTCAGCTCAATCACTTCCCGTTCAAAGCAGGGATATCGCGTATCCTTACGATGCGTCGTTGTACAGTGGACCATCACGTTCGCAGCGAAAACAACACGCTCGTTGCTAACTTAACGGCTAGGAGTCAAAAAGTCGTTTAAAACTTTCCTCGCTTTCGCTGACGACTGACTTAGGTGAATTTTTCCAGTCCAACACCACATTGGTGGACAAGGTAACATCAAGGTGGAATGGAAGCCTCCTCGGCTTACACAGTTTCTAGGAGTGACGCCGTGTGGAACTATCAACTGAGTTGTAAGAACTCCTTCCTTTCATTTCCCATCATCCCACGCAGTATGCGTCCGGTGTATATCAGATCACCACGACGACGACGGTAATCCAAGGAAAACATGTTTACCGTCCAAAGTCGTTGTGTGTAGGACATATTCCAGATCGCTGAGATCGATTTCCATTCTCGCTATAGGACCCTTTTTTGAGAACACTTTCGGTCTTTGTAAGAGGATAAATCGCAGGTGAACCGTATTCGAGGGTAAGGAGCACATAGAAAGTAAAGAGGAGTCTGAAGTCCTCAGGCATCATGCGGGAAAAAGGTCTCCTTATGGCATAGGATATCCTATTAGCGGCCAATACCCTCATCAAGTTGTCCTGGTTTGTGCGCAAATCGGGAGACACAAGTACACCAAGATCCTTCTAACAAGCAGCGTTTCTGAGCAAACCACCAAGGTGATACACCCCAAAGGGATACGGCGCACCGATAGGTGGGACAGATCACTTACCATAATTGATGGGCAGTTGCCACTCCAGTGCCCAGCAGTGCAGCCGGTCTAGTGTCGCTTGCAGTCAGTCAGCATCGTCGACTTCGAACATCTCTAGCCATAGCTTTAAGTCGTCAGCATATAGCAAGCAATCCTTTCGGGGCTCTGATGGAAGGTCGTTGATGAATGCTTTAACCAACACAGGGGCGAGGATGGAGCCTTGCGGAACTCCACTGGTCATCAAGACGGGCTCGGAGTACATTACATTTATCTTCATTTGCAAACTACAGCCATACCAAAAATGGGCTATCCAACTGAGGCTCTCCCCAGAAACGCCAATTCCCCGAAGTTTAATGAGAAGCCGTTCGTGCGAGAGTTTCTCAAATGTTTTTCTGAAGTCAACAAAGACGTCATCCAGGCGATTGTCGGCATCCAACGATTTAGCCCATTTTTCTCTAGCCACAAGCAGGTTGGAGACAAGAACATGCACTCCTGTAGCCATGCTGCGCAGAAGAGATGACATTCGCTTTATCATGATGGCGATTCAAGGCTTTCCTGAGAATTCTCTCTATGATTTTACACACTATGGATACTAAACAAATCGGCCGATAGTTCTTAGAATCCTGGCGATTCCCACCTTTGTATATGGGCTTAACGAGACCAAATTTCCAAGCAAGCGGGAGAGGTCCTGCATCGAGAGATCGCTGAAAAAGTTAGTAAATAGGTGCAGCGATGTACTCAGCTACCTTTTCGAGAAACAGAGGTGAAGCCCATCAGGACTGTGACGACTTCGGATTTAACTCCAGAAACAGTTTCGTAACATCAAATGACCCAAACTATGCGTCACCAAGTTGCTTCCTCTTGGCTTCCCTGGTGTCACTGTCACAATGCTAACCAGATTGGGAAACGTCCCTATCGGTACGGCAAATCCGCGACCCCGACTACTTCTCGTGGTCCTTTCCATCCCGAAGGAACACAAATCATTACTGCGGTTTGCATTGAAACTTAAAGGTAGTGGTGTCGGCGTTCAGCCAGACCTTCCACCAGCAGATAGATTGAAGTTATAGAAGGCTATCATAATCTCAAAACTAGACGAACGGTCATTGAACAAGGCCACTGTCTTGTGGGCTTTCAGGTGATCAGTCATAAGTTATTTTCTGCCCTGTCAGAATCAATCCTAATGGCGCACGACCCAGGGGTAGTCGTGTCGACTCCCTTGAGGTAGTATACATCAGTACTACATTCTGGAGACAACTGGAAAATGGCTGCTTGAAGCACAATGCTATTCTTGGGGGAAAAGTGGGCAGGTATTTCATTATCTGCTTTGGTATTACACTTCAGTTTGGAGAAAAGGAGCTTGGTAGTGGTTACCGATTCCTCGGGCAAGCGACGTTCATACAGCTGCCTTTTCTTGCGCTTCCTTAAAGTGCAGTGGTTCCTGACCGCTTTATAATTGGAGTAATCTAACGTCGACTGCGTAATCTTGAACTTGTTCCACAATTTATGTCTTCTATTCATGCGGGACCTTAATTCACTATCAATTCAAGGCGGACCTTTAGAGAAACCTTTACCTCTAGTGGGTGTGACAACTTGTTTGATTTGTGACATGAGCTTGGAGTACAAAATGCTACAGGCATTATCAGCGTCTGAGTGATGAGACGTACTCCAGTCTATAGTGCCTGCAGTAGTTTTCAACCGATTCGCATCGACTCGCCAGAAATTACAACGTTGCACCCTTGGGTCACGAATGGCAGGACGTTGCATCCAGTGAAAGGAAAGTACACAGTGATCGCTCCTAACCGGCAGCTGGAGAGCAGTCAAGCCAGAAACATCAGCCTGTGCTGGTGTGAGCACATAATCGAGGACATATGGCGACTGGTCCTCACATGCTGAAATAGATGACATGCAAGAACCATTTCAGGGAAAACAGCGTCAAAATACGCCGGGGAAAATTGCAGTGGGCTAAGTCCCAATCGATGCCAGCAGCGTTGAAGTTTCACAGAATCAGCCAATCCCTGCCACCACCATATTTCTTGCCAGAGTTCAGTTAGCTGGTTCCGGAACCCGAAGTGGCTCTGTAGATAACACCAACCATAAGAGGCTTGCATCCATCATGGATCCGGCACCAAAGAATTTCAGATCCGCTATCATTGTCACAGATTGTTTCCACTAGATGACGTCTGAGATCTTCTTTCTAGTAGAAAATCACACCACCACGAGACCTCGCTCCAGAACGATCGGCCCGAGATATGTGATACCCGGGACTATACACTTCAGAGTTAAGTAAGTCCGATGATAACCAAGTCTCTGTGAAAGCCATTAAGTCCGTGCGACTGTCAGAAGCAAGGAGCTGAATCTCATCAAGTTTGTTACGTAGGCTACGTACATTAGTAAGTATCACCCTTAATCCATTCCCCAATGTAGTCGCCCAGGGATGACAAAGACTGGCCTCCAGCGAACTCTCAGTGTCTTTGGAACGACCAAAAAATCCATAATGTGGAGGTTACTTTCACCATTTGTGCGGCTTGTCCGTAACTCATCAACAGCACCTTTCATTCGGATCCGGTCCTCAAGAGAGGTCTCGTATTACACAGAACTTTTACCCTTGAGATGCGGGGTCCATCTCAGGACACGGCGACATTCATCTTCGTTTTGCAAACGACCTTGAGTGGACGAGCCTTATAGGCGTCGTTAGGCTTCCTACCGTGACGAAAAGCAGGAACGATGTTTATTCCCGTTTCATTTTCATCAAAAAGGGGAAAGCCATACGCCTAGGGAACAGTCTTGTTGCATCCTTTCAGCCGGGGAGTCCTTGTTGGACTCAGGAGCATTCCTCATAGTCAAGCAGCAATCATGGGGATTGGGTTTGGTGCCTACAGAAGGCTAGAGGTTCGGATGTGGCAAACTGTCCTTGTGCGCTTTTTCCAGCTGACTTACTCTGTCCAGGACTACCTTTAGATCGGAAGAGGATGACTTGGTTTCCGGTTTAAAAACACTGTTACTTTTCCCTCTCACAGACTTGCTAACTGGTGTTGGCGCTACGCTTTCACTCATAGGTCTTAAACTTAGGCACATTGCTACTATCCGCGAAAGTCATAGGCTTCGATAACGACGATGAGAAAACATGACTTCGATTATCAGAAGGAGCTCACGCGCAAAGCACTTAACCGTAGATTCCCTAACCAAATGACCTGGAAGCGAATTCCAGCGCTCTGTAACTCGACACGACAGGCGAGTTTCCGTTCTAATTCGATCAGCCCGTGCTCTATGTAGCTTCAATTGGTGACCGCGGAAATTAGGTAACTTAGCGCGACTAAATAGCCCTGACAAGTCAGGGCCGATCCTATCCGTCAAAATACGATAAGTGAGAGTCAGGTCCTCTCTTATCCTTCGGTAGTGCATGGAGTACATCCCCAAATTAAGCAAGCTTTTATAATACGTCTGTCTCCGTGGATGCTGCACTAACCTAGTACCTACCCTCTCGTAACACCCTCTCCAAGTCCATTTTGTCCTGGATAAGATATGGTGGACAAGCCTGGATACAATCTTCCAGTTAGGGTCGGACCAATGCCGAGATTAGCTTCACAAACAAATTGGCCGTTAGGACTCCGAAAAAGCGGCGGATAAACCACATCATACGAAATCCCCGACAAACAGCCTTCTTCCAGTTGTCGCCCGAATGAACGGCTGATGAGTGGACGACACCTAAATCAACCTTCTGTGTAACGTGTTGGGTGGGAGGAATAGCAGCTCCGATTCGGAAAACGGTGCTCTTGACCCTATTTATGGGCATCAACCATAAGGTAGACCATTTTCAAAGCCTATCCAAGGCACATTGAGTTGCCTCATAATCCCCTGCGTATCCGCAATATTCCAGAGCTTAAGGTCGTCAGCAAAGTCATTTACATAGATCGTGAACAACAATGGCCAAACTACCGAGCCCCGCGAAACGCCACTAAGGACAGCTTGCCTAAGCGAATGGCTACTCCCCACCAGTTTACTCTGTTCCATCCCCTCCAAAAAAGCAGACACCCATTTAAGGACGTGACCAGATATCCCGTAAGATCTCAACATTTATGAGATTCCAAGATGAGAAAGTGTCAAAAGCTTTCAAAAAGTCCACGAATAACGTGTCTACAGGGTGGTCACTGTCTGCCGCTTCGGCCCAGCTTTCGCGCGCTACAAGTAGATTAGTCTGACACGAAAATCTTTGCGTAATCCATGTTGTGCAACACTGAGAAGCTTAAATCTATTCAGGTGCTTCTCCACCGAATCCCTTGTTTTTTTTCAAACAACTTCACTACTACGCTTGTCAAACTGACAGACCGGTAGTTCGCAGGCCGAACTCTGTCACCGCCCTTAAAAGTCGGTCAGATGATTGCCTCCTTCCATTCTGAAGGTAGGGCGCAGCTGTCAAGTGATCTTGAAAACGCATGTGGGAGCGGACCACTCAGCTCAGCGGCCAATTGATGCAGCAGCTGCGTATAAATTGAGTCAGAACCGGAAGCTTTAGAGGGATTAATGCTTTGCAATATCCCAAAGGTCTGAGTCTCCGTTATGTTAAACTCAGCTAAGCAAGAATCCAATGGAATTCTTGAAATAATTCAACCTGTGATAAGAGGTCACCCCAGCAAAGACCCCTAGTATAATGTTCACTAAGTCAGCTTGCGCAAGGGTCCCGTCTGCTTGTAATGACGCCGGTATAGACAGTTTTGCCCCTCTGCGTCTTTTAACGTAAGCCAAAAGCTTCTTGGATTAGCTGCGGCCGAGTCCGCTAAACCCAGTTCGTATTGGAGACGAGCAGTCCTGACATGTCGTTTCCACTTATTTCCAATATTTCGATGACTGTCGTAGGTACTGGCTGATGAACCTGCTTGGTAGCTTCGCTAGCATCTTGATCATTTCTTGATTAGGCACTTACCTGTGGAATCTATCTATAGGGCTGTGCGCGTAACCCTTTTTTCCTCATGAGTGGAATATATGGAGTGGAAACCTCCATAAGCTGTGCCTTAAATTTATCCCAGGCTAACTGGACTGAGACGGTCATCGAAATATCACAGTTCAGAACTGAAGCCTTAGCTCGCATTGCACTAAAGTCCGCCCGCCAGATATTCTGAACTAATTCAACGGCGGTCTGTTGGTTCCTTGAAAGAGCACACCGAAAGGATATTCATGCGTGATTGCTGGACCCTAGAGGTGCGCTGTACGTAACATCGGTTACGAAGTAGTGGGACTTAGCGAAAACCAAATCCAAAGTAGATGGTATTTGGTTGTCCATATACCTAGTGGGAAACTCAACGAACTGGTGCAAAGGCAATTAGAGAGTCAGCTCAAGAAAGTCTACACCGAATGTTACTGACGCCGAGTTGCACAAGAGATCGGTCCCACTGAATCCCGGGAAGTTGAAATCACCTGGAACTAAACGCTTATTCGCGGACTGAGTGCGAATAAAGTCAAGTATCCCCTTGGGGAACTTCCAGGACTGCTGTATATCACTACAACTGTTTATTTGATAGAGAAAGTGCACATAACATCTGATAGCGCTTCGACAGTCTGATCCGACGACTGAAATGTGCAGGTCCTCAATACATCTAATTTACAGCTCACATAAAGTACAACGCCTCCGCCTTGACGACCAACGGAGCGATCAGTTCTAAGCAGTGCGTCGTAGCCAGGTAAACATACCTCACCGTCAGTGATATCCGGAAACAACCATTTGGTGAACATGCTAGGGAGATGGAGCTTGCTAGTTTCTCTGGTAATACCAGAAAACATTTCCATCTCATTCGAGTCACCGAAAGTGTTCGATCTGGTATAAGTGGAACAATATACGAAGAGGATGGCACCTTAATCACCAATCTTCAACGACGCTTAGAGCGATGGGCCGAACATTTTGGCTCGCAGTTTTGTTGGTCCCCAGTTCCATCTGCTACCGCTGGCGCTCATGCTCTGGCGGAGTGATCTACTCCCACAGATCCTCCCTCTTACCAGGAAATCGAGCAGGAGCTCCGGCACATGAAGCGTTATGAAGCCCACGGCCCTGATGGCCTACGTCCAGCTCTATTTAAAGATGGTGGCGCTTCGCTGTTTCGAGAACTCACCGCTTTATTCTCGAAAATTTGGTCGGAAGAGAAAGTTCCATCATCGTGGAGTGAAGAAACTCGTCCCCATCTTCAAGAAGGGCTTGCGCACAATCTGCTCCAACTACAGTGGCATAAGATCAGTCCCCGTCGTTTGCAAGCTGCTGGTGTCCATCATACTTCGCAGGCTATCCCCAACGCGCGAATCGTTGCAACGAGAAAAACAAGCTGGGTTTCGAGCTGGTCGCGGCTCCATCGATCAAATCTTCACGCTCCGTCAGATCCTCGAGCTTCGCCATGTGTATCACATCATCATCATCATCATTACACGTGTGTGTATCACAGGCCAACGATTGCTGTGTTCCTGGATATCCGTGCAGCCTTCGATTCTGTCGATCGTACAGTACTGTGGCACTGCCTACTGAGATATGGCGTCCCCGAGAAGTTCGTCTCCATGCTGCGCGCTCTCTATAGTCTGACCTCGGGCAGGATTAGGGCTTATGGCAAGCTTTCGCCTACCTTTGTGGTCTCCAGTGGAGTTCGACAAGGATGTCCTATCTCTCCGTTCCTGTACCACTTTGCCATTGAGGATGTCCTGAAGCACACTCTGGGCGATTCGTCGAACGCTGGCGTTGAGGTCCATCCAGGTAGTCGAGTTGTTGATTTGCATTATGCTGATCATATCGTCTTGCTGGGTGACGATCCACACGTCGTCCAACTTGCACTAAACCGCTTGGCGATTGAAGCATCAAAGTATGGTATGTACTTTTTGCCATCCAAATGCAAGGCTCTCTTCCAAGACTGGCAGGTGCCTCTGCCTGCACTCACGCTTGGTTGTGGAGAGCTTTGTCTACTTGGGAAGTTGCATCACTGCTGGCGGGGCTGTTGCAGACGAGATTTCCATGCACATCTCGAGAGCACGCCTCGCTTTTTCTAGGCTGAGACATTTGTGGCGTCGCTACGACATACGTCTCTCCATCAAAGGGCGGGTCTAATGTGCAACTGTTCGTGCTGTACGGATGCGAGATCTGGTCCATTCGTAAAGATGACTTGCGCAGGCTATCCGTCTTCGAGCACCGCTGTCCGCGGTCCATTGCCCGTGTGTGGTGGCGGCACCACGTAAGCAATGTGGAAGTTAGACAGAGTGTCTTGGGACGAGGAAGTCACTCGCTCGAGGAGCCCGTCTCATTGCATCAACTGCGGTGCTTGGGACACGTATTGCGCATGCCTGTCCAGCGTTACTCGTGTCGTGCGTTGTTTGCGGTTGCTGGACAGGGCTGGAAGAGACGGTCTGGTGGACAGCGTGCAAGTTGGAGAAGCCGCATGAAGAAGCTAACGAAACAGTTGGCCTCGGCGGGTTGTTGTCGATTACCTGGTTGGGGTCCGAGAGATGCGGATATTTGCTGGTTGACGACCTTGGAAACCATGGCTCAAGATCGATGCCAATGGCGGACGTGTGCATCGGTGTGTTGCGGTGTCCCTTCTTCCTCCTCCTGATGAAGAACAAACTAGAAGAAAAATTTAAAGCTGTGCGTGGTAAAATAGACAACAAAACTTTTGTTGTTGCTCTTTTCTTATTATTCGTACTGTTTTCCTATTCAGCCATGATTCCGATGACACAATATCTGTACCACAGATTGTGCGTTATATATATACATATATATATAAAGTATGTCAAGATGAGATTGGTCTACAAGCAGACCCAACTCGTGCATCTTGTTCCTTAAGTTACGCACATTGCTAAGTACTACCTCAAGCAAGTCGGCACAACCATCCTTAGGTCGTGCGACACCAGGATGCGGTTTGCTTGGGCGGAAAACAACTCGTTTGACCACCTGAAAATCCACAAGCCTGTGGCGTTGCTCACCAATCCTCCGCCTATTTCTGTGGTCTTTGATAGCCTCCTTCAACCTCAGTCCATCTGCCAGTTGAAGGTCCGTTTGAACGCTGACACCACTACCTTTAAGTTTCAATGCCAACCCCAGTAATAGTTTGCGTTCCCCCGAGGTAGGAAGGACCACGCGAAGCAGTCGGGTCACGGATTTACCGTACCGATAGGGACGTTATTCCATCTGGTCAGCCTTCTGGTCGAGACACCAGCGAAGCCAAATGGTGATGCATAGTTTGAGTCACTTGATGTCATCCAAAATGTTCCCCTCGGGAAAGCAGCCGCAGATTCAGTAACGTTGCGAAATATAACGCTACTACCCATGAAAGATTCGACACTTACACCAGGTGTTTGCACCACTGGCGTTGGGACTGTCTCTGTCTTCTCGAACGACATCGAAACAATGGTAGCGTAGGTTTTCCGCGCTATTGCCGGCATCGTACTACTTCCTGGGTCTTCAAGCCCTTCCGAAATTTTACGGGCACATCTAGTCCGTTTCTTCTTTTGGCTCACTAGAGCAGGGGTCGTTGACCTTGTGTCGCATTGAGCAGTGGTCAACAAGTCGTCAGAATGGGCAGCTTCAGTGGCAGTCGAGACGGCCAGCATCTTCGACTGACAAGTGGTGCATATCAGAATCTTCTCTGCACAACTGTCAAACTTTATGACTGACGAAACTGCATATTTTTCGATACCGTGACATCTACGTCTCTGGGTTTAGTAGAGGGCTTATGGCATTTCCGCACTCAATTTTCCTAACTCTGACAGGCTTATGAGTAGAGTCACCAATGCTACTGAAGTGTCCGGTAGGATGTGCGACTAACGAGTGACAGACACCAGCCGATGGATCGTCAGCAGTGATGCAGTCCATTGTAGTGTTCTCAGTCGCAACGTTCAGGGATTTCAAAATCAAATCCACTTTGATATTGGGCCAGTCAATAGAAGCGAGCTCGGCTGTCGCCTTCTCAACAACTGCCAACCTTGACGCCAGCGCTGAAAGTTTAGCACCGGTAATAGCCGGGCGCGTCGATCTCTGAGCGCAGCATTCATCACATCTGATAAGGAAGTTCACACTAGATGATAGCATTTTGTACTGGTCTGTTTGTTGACCGGTACAACTTTCGTGATACCAGCGGCAGCAAATGTCACCCTGCATACCGCCAGATAAATTTGAGACTGGCTCTGGAGAGCTAAATTGTCCGCAAGCTGCACTAGATTCATCAAACGATGACCCCAGGGGTACAACCGCCTCGGTGTTTAGCGAGACAGCCATCTTCATGTGGAAAACAGACCCACATACAATAGTAAAATGACCGCAATAGAAAAGGCAAAAACAGGTTGCAAAACGGGATTAAAACTGGGAACAACCGAAAAAATTACAAGTAGGCGCCAAAGACATTTTGGCCAGTACCACTTTAATCGATCCAAGGTATATGGGATCAGAGAAAATTTGGCAATAGTTAAATTGCGTCTCATGTGTTGATTCAAACCATATTTCAGCTGAAAAGCTCGATCAGTATGGCAGGCCAAATAATCGAGTTACCGCGTAGTACTCACAGTTAGATCCACTCATGAGAGAGACCTCGGCATAATCGTGTCTTCCGACCCAAGCTCAACTCGTCACCTTGAAGAGAGTCGCCGCTGCATATTGGATGTTCCATGCCATACTAAGAAGTTTCTGCCGCCTGACTCCAGTGTTCTTCCGACTCCTGTTCACCTCGCACGTACTCCACATCCTTGAATACGCTTTTCCCGGCTCATGCTCTCATCAAGTTCGAATGTAACATGATTGAGAGGGTCCAACGGTGCATTTCTAAATCTTTTTTGAGTTGTCTGATCTACCATATCCCTTTCGACTCGAACACTTAAGTCTCTTCTCTGGATTACCGTCGCCGTCTTGTTGGACGGGTAGGTGATCTTTGAATTGTGCACAAGCCCGCCTTGAAATTAGGTGGGTTTTCGGGTAGTGAGCCGGCGGTCCACTTCTGCCCTGCTAAAACCGGTTCTAGTGGCGCATGATCTCGGTTTCGCGACGCTAAATCCCTACAGATGATTTTCAGTAATGTGCGTAACCTGCGAAACACGCTGAGTGAACTCGGCGCCCTTGTCGATGACTGCCGTCTAGATGTCCTCGCATTTACGGAAACCTGGTTGTCCACTGACGTCACGGACAGTGATGTGTGCTTACCAGGCTAAGCACTGCTGAGGTGTGACCGCACCTCCGATCGCCGCGAAGTTGGCGTTGCTTTGTACGTCTACTCCACCTTTACTGTCTTTAACACGACATTTTCCGCTCACCAGACGGTTCTGTTACACTCACAGTTTCTTTGTGTATTGCATCCGCACAATTTAAGGTTGTGCTGGTCTATAGGAGCCCCGATAGCGTTGCTAGTGGTCTCATTGATTTTATCCTTGAACATTCGACGAATAAGTGTTAAGTGATGGGGGACTTTAATCTCCCCGACGTTAACTAGCAGAATTTTTTCTACGATGCTGGTTCAAGGTGTTTTGCTACTGAGCTTCTCGATCTGGCTTTCAATGTTCCCCTTCCACAGTTCGTTGATCAGCCCACTAGATTCATGATGGGACAAAACCCGTCCCTCTTGAACCTTGTCTTTGCTTAATCCATTGACTTTGTCACGGATATAGCACACAACTCATCTCTCGGTGCTGGCGACCACGCTTGTCTGTTGTTCAAGTGCGCCCTTAGTCGTATGACTGATAATTGTCCAGATTTGTGGTGTGTAGACTTTCGAACGACGAAACCCAAGGCCGCATACTTGCGTTGCGTCATTTTGTAAATTGACAATATTCAGGCAGCTTGGGACACATTTAAGTCCTCTTTATGTTAAACTCAATGTTTTCAATCGAACATGTTTTCAATAATTCTTCTTCAGGCTTGTACAATTATATGCAGAAAACAACCAAAATATAGACACAGCACATGGACCGGTAGAGCACTCAGTTCACAGTCACTGGTCACTATCAGCCACTGCCTCCTAGAACACAGTTGTAGCATGTGCACAATTCCTTGGTTTGGACGGAGTAGTTCGTCTGGGCCAAGTCAAGCACAGCATGTGAGTGAATCTTTTCTGGACGCACAATTCCGGCTCGTATAGTCTGATCGCTAAACTCTCCGCCGATTCAAGTAAGCGCTTGCGAACGCACTTTGATCGATTTTCAGGTGGTCGATAGATGACCTTAAACGCCTCGGCTAGATTGGGGGAATGGTCCGTGTCGGCAAGATGCGTGGCGATGGATGAGTTGGTTAGCTTTCGGCACCCAGTCGCAAGCCAGGCCGGAAGGTGTACTCTCACCCTCTCTCCCTCACAAACTACATTCTGGGAGGAATAAAACTAGGGCAAAGCCACCTTGGTTTGATTCTGCTGCACGCAAACAACTTAACAGATGTACTAGATGTTGGCGAACTTATTTATCTGCTCCTTCATCATGCACCTACAAGCGCTACCGCGAGGCTCGAAATGTCTTCAGGTAGCATCTGTGAGGTGTTCGACTATAATATGAACCTGAACTTGCTCGTACAGCCTCATGTAATCCAAGACGCTTTTTCGCTGGTCAAAAGGCGAAGCAACATAAACTCGTCCATCCCGGTGTTGTTTGGCTCTGACTGCTCTGCTGTTGTCACAGCTTACGACAAAACTTGTTTACTCGGTGAACATTATACAGGCGTGTATTTTCGAGATTCTCAGATGCCGCATATCAGCGTGCAGGCACAAGTTCCTGAGTGCTCTTTCCTGGAGGAGGTTTCCATATCAGAGGCTCAAGTGCTCCGGCTTCTGCGGGTATTAAATCCCAATAAAGCTGCTGGGGTGGATGCTATTCATCCCAAACTGTTTTACGATTTGACTGACGAGCTTTGCCCTCTGAATACATATCTGTTTGCAAAGTCTTTACGCAGCTGCTCTCTACCCAACGATTGGAAGGGGCTATCGTGTCCCATTTTTAAAAAGATGACAAACCCTGGAAAACTATAGACCGATCAGTTTGACGAGCGGGCTGGTCAAACTTAAAAAGACTTGTGACACTCTCGAAAGACATTTAAGAGCGTTTGAGTTGCTCAAGCCCTCTCAACACGACTTTCGTAAGAGCTATTCTTGCCCTACCCACTTGTTGGTGGCTCGAGAATATTGGGCCGAAGCTGTCGAACGAGGGAAGGCGGTGAAGGTTATGTTCAACGACTTTTCCAAAGCTTTTGACTCCCTTCCGCATTCGCATCTTTTGTACAAGCTACAATCCTACGGAATTTTTGCACTTCTCTTAGAGTGTATTTCAGCTTACCTAATCGTAAGGGAGATGAGTGTTTGTGTGGGTTCCGGCCTCTCTTTTCGACAATGCGTTCTCATTGGGGTCTCTCAAGGTTCAGTCCTTTGCCCCCTTCTCTTTCTTCACTTTATACGTTAACGACACGTGATGAGCTGGGAGTGCCATCTCTGTTTGCGTATGATTTAAAATTCTGGTTCACAGTAGACGATCGGATAGCTCCAATGGTTCTACAATGGGCTCTGAATAGACTTTGGGAATGCTACCTTCTGTAGCAGTTGCCCTTGAATCTCGCGTGGGGCAAAATGACCCACCGACGCGTTATTTGCTTAGTGGCAACGAAGTGCCGCAAGTGCAACTCCAAGCTGACCTAGGAGTATTGCTGTCACCTGACTTTAAGTCCAGGGAACATTTGGCGGCAGCTGCTCGCAAAGGATTCGGCCGGTTGGGGATGATCTGGATGTCATTCGGGATCATGACGACTGAAATGTTCTTTAGACTATTTTCAACTTTTGTAAGACCGTACTTGAAATACTATGCACACTAATAATAATGTCAGCCGTACGCTGTAACGGCGCTTCGCTGCCGCACGACCGCCACTAGTCGCGCGCGGGCTAAGTGTACCGTGAGGATACCCAACCCTACGTAGATTCGAACCGGTGACCTTATGGTTGCAAACCAAACGCGCAGACCACTCGGCCACCGGCCTCGTTCGTGATAGGATGGCAATTGAATGGGTCTTATGGTCTTGGACGAAGATGGTGCATAGGTTAAAGTGGCTGACGTACCTCGAGAGGCCACGTGAGTTGGATATGTTTTCCATGCGTTACAGGCGACTTCAAAACGATTTGGTCTTCATATATCGCATACTAATGGGTCAGCTTGGTCCTGATTTAACGTCTTTTTCACCCAATTCTAGTGCCAACCCTTCGTGACCACTCACTGACTGGGTTGGAGCTGCTTTTTGGTTATCGCGTAGGGTCATAGGTTATTAGAACGCGCTGCCCGCAGAACTTGTAATGGCACCGACGGTGAAAGAGTTTGAACATCGACTTGACGCCCTCGGTCTGCAGTTTAATATGTTTTCTTTTATGCCTTAAGCTTTTACTCGTCTATTACGGCCCACTTCTCCTTATTTCGTTTTCCATTTCATCTCAATATAATTTATGCAATTTGCTAAGCTTGTTTCTCCCCTTGTTTTCTTTCGTTTTCTTCTATTCACGTGGCCGGCATAGCGGGGACTGCTAGTGCAGGGCACGTGGGCATTGTTTGATTGACCATGTGAATCGTGTGTGTTGACCTTGGTCTCCTTTGGCAGATCACTCCACCGCATTCTCTGTTGGCCGAACGACGATTGTGAAGGTAGAACATTCACGGGATTTTCCTACTGTTCCGGTCCCACTTGAACTTGTCCTTGAGATTTATTTTTCATCCGACGTGTCCCTAGAAGAGAGCTGGGAGAGCTGCAGGAGTACTTTCATCTCAGCGCTGGAACTTTGACTAGAGGTCACAAAAAGAAATAATTCAAACCGAGAAGGCTCCGCGTGCGCAACATTCTTGCTCTATCCACCCATGTGGTGAATGACTGGAACCGTTTGCCGGAGCACGTCATTGGTGCACAAACGGAGGAATTTTTCAAAATAACGTTGAATTCTTACTTATTTGATACGCCGGGATCTTGCTGCTTCCATCGCAACATTGACTGCCTTATGCGGATCTCCGTCTCGCGATGACCAACTCATCCATGCTATGGACGTGAAAAGATAGAGCTGACAAAGGATCTCCTTTCTGCTCTCTACTACCCAATGCTACCACGACAAGTGACATGCAACCAATCGTTGCAGAAAGAACCTTGAACTGCCTTGGAAGGGGTTGTGACACCTTTACCACAATTTAAACACTTGGACGCCGTGATGATCGATAGACCAGCAGAAGATTCCGAGTATATTGGACACTTCCGAGCGCTTCTGAATGACACAAAAATCTGACATAATCAAATTCTCCGGCAAGTGTTACTCAGTTTCCACGCAAATTTTGAATGGTGATGAAGGAACCGTCTGAGCTAAGCAGAAGAGATCACAGTCCGGTTCTTAAATGAAGGCTGAGAGCCTTCATGTTAATCTGCTCCATAGGTTTACACACTAAAGATATCAATCAAATGGGACAACAGTTTGCGGGGTCTTGGCGACTTCCACCTATATATATGAACTTGACAGTGACCCGCTTCTAGGCAAATGAAAGTCGTCCGGCTTCATTAGAGCAGCGAAATACAGTGCAAGCAGAAGCCGCAATATGTTTGGCCACGATCTTGAAAAACAGAGGTTGTAGACTATTGGGACCAGGCGAGATGTTCGGATCATTGGATAGTAGAGAGCAGAAAGGAGATCCTTTGTCAGCTCTATCTTTTCACGTCCATAGCATGGATGAGTTGGTCATCGCGAGACGGAGATCCGCATAAGGCAGTCAATGTTGCGATGGAAGCAGCAAGATCCCGGCATATCAAATAAGTAAGAATTCAACGTTATTTTAAAAAAATTCCTCCGTTTGTGCACCAATGACGTGCTCCGGCAAGCGGTTCCAATCATTCACCACATGGGTGGATAGAGCAAGAATGTTGCGCACGTGGAGCCTCCTCGGTTTGAATTATTTCTTCTTGTGACCTCTAGTCGAACTCCCAGCCCTGAGATGAAAGAACGTGTTTTGACTACACGTGTGATTGGATTGCGACGCGCAATCTCAATGTACTGAACCGCGATTCACATCGAAGTGAACCTTAGTCACTGCGATCACTGGGACCGTACTCAAATCAGATGGAAATTGGACGGGCAACACCCAATTTCCAACTCCTGCAGCTCTTCCTCAGCCACAAAGGTACATCTAGTGACATTTAAATCTCAACGGCGACGGCGGTAATCCAGAGAAGAGATTCAATTGTTGGAGTCGAAAGGTATAGGGTAGGACACGCAACCCAAAAGCGGATTTAAAACCGCGCCCTTGGACCCTCTCAATTATCTTACACTCGAACTTGATGAGAGCAAAAGAGTCGGGAAACGCATATTCAAGGATGGGACGTACGTGCGATGTGAACAGGAGTCGGATGGGCACCGCAGTCAGGAGGCAGAAGCTTCCTAGTATGGCATCGAACATACTATGTGCAGCGGCGATTCTCTACAATGTGTCCTGATTTAATCTTAGTTCATGAGATACGATTATGCTGAGGTCTCTCTCATAAGTAACATTTTTGTATAAAGAACCGCTAATGTGGTAGGTGCTGAGTGGTTCAGTCGCGCCAAAAGGTAGAACAGAACACTTGTGAGCAATCGCCACTATGTCGACCAACCGTGTAGAAGATCGGGCGTCTCCGCATCCTCGGCCGGTAACTGGGTGGTCTGCGCGCCTGGTTTGTAACCACAAGGTCACCGATTCGATTCCGCGTAGGAGTGCGCATCATTCTGGTTTACTCAGCCTGCGCGTGACTGGTGATGGTCGAGGGGCAGCGAAGCGCCGTTACTCCTTACCGCTGGCTGTTCATTTTCATTCATGCTAGAGACCACCCACTGCTTCAGATCACTTGCATATATTAAGCAATCCGACTGCAGCTCAGATGCCATGCCGTTAATGATGATGTTGAAGAGCTCGGGGCCGAGACCTGGGGGCACCGCTAGTCATGAGTCCAGAATCAGAAGGCGTTTCATACACTTTTACTTGCATAGAGCGGCCCATTAAGAAATCGGAGACCCAGGAATGAAAATTCCTAGCGACACCGATGCCTCGAAGTTTAGCTTGGAGCCGCTCATGTGGGACCTTGTCAAAAGCTTTGCTAAAGTTGACAATCATGACATCAAAGCGTTTCCCTAGGTCTAATGGTTGCACCTGCTTCTCCTTGGCCACGAGCTGTTTCGTGGTGCACGAGCGAGTCCTTCGAAAACCATGCTGGGCACAAGAGATGAAAATCAACTCCTCGATGTGAAGGTGAAGGGCACGTTTCAGAATCCTTTCCATGACCTTACATAATACCGACGTCAAACAAATCGGAAGGCAACTAGCTGGATCCTGATGACTCCTTCCTTTGTAAATGGACTTGACAATGCCCAACTTTCAGACACTCGGAAGACGTCCGGTCTCAAAGGAGCAACAAAAGACCTGACGGGCAGGAGCGGAAATGTATCCGATCACAGTTTTGAGGAACATGGAGTTTAGGCCATCAGAACCAGGTAAGGAAAACGGATCTAAATTCAGCAAAAGTTTTAAAATAATATCACTGTTAATATCTACTTGTTCCAATATGGAGGGAGGAGAGAACACAGCCTTGATAGGGGGAGGCGTTTCTTTCGGTTAGACAGAAAACTACTGTTGGGTAAGGAGACTGGCTTCGTCTTCCTAGATTAGAGCCGCATATTCACAGGACCCCCAAGCGGAGATGCCATTGGCAGCTGTGGTGCTACGTTTGGGGTGTAAAAATGAATGTCCTCAGCCGTATGCATTTTCTTCTGTTGGTATCTGTTGTGACTCCTGTCTTTAGTTAACAACCTGCGCGCTCACTTTGGTTTATCTGCTATTACTCTTCCCTCCGCTCCTGGCCACTGATCCACAATCGACTGTTCCCCAAAATTCGACTTCATCGTTTCTTTTTTTGTGCTCTTCTAATTTTGTCACTCCAGTTGGTAAATACACTTCTGCTCCATCCGTGCCATTCTCGAAGTCACGAATGTCTAGTGACCAGTCAGTATGCCCCTGCTCAAGACCTTTGCGGCAGTCGTCAAGGCGAACATGGTGCTAGCTCCCGCCAGCCAGAGTTCTGTTGTGTGGCGGTCCAGACCAATCTTGGAGGAGCGCTTTGCACTTTGATGGTGCGAAGCAAATCCCGAAGTGACGGAGAGCCAGTGCTAATCTGTCCAGTGCCGCTTGGCACGTTTGTGAGTGCTCACAGATTATGGCAATATCATCAGCATACTCTAAGTCAAGAAGTCGTTCTCCTGGGAGCAGATCCACACCTTCTAAGTCATGTCCAGTAAACGTGATTTCCATGGCTTCATCAATAGCGAAGTTGAAGAGGAAAGGTGACAGCGGACATCCTTCTCTCACACCGCTGGAGATATTAAAGTACGGTATCACTTTCATTGACACAGAAAGCGTGTTCGGAGCCAAGCAGCTCAGACTTCTAGGGTATGAAGTTTCAAATGAAATAATTAAGCCCGATCCGGAGCGATTGAATCCTTTGCAAGAACTGCCTCCTCCCACTGACATCATGGCTCAACGGAGAGTGACAGGGATGTTCGCTTACTACTCCCAATGGATGCCATACTTCTCCGATACAATTGGCCCACTCGCTCACAACACAATTTCCCATAACACTATCCGTCCATAAGTCCTTTGAGGCTTTGAAGGAGGAACTGAAGGACGCAGTGCTTACCACTGCCGATCCTCATGTACCGTTAGTAGTTGCAGTGGATGCTTCTAATGTAGTTATCTCAGCTATCTTAAACCAAAACAGAAGTTTTTCCGTACGTTATCTTCTATTTGGAAGCGCTTTTCCTTGGTGGAAGATGAAGTCTACGCGATTGTTAGGGCAATGCGAAAATAGTGGCACCTACTACTTGATATTCACTTCAGGCTAGTCACAGATCAACTTTCTGTGGCTTTCATGCACAACAACATGAACCATAAAAAATTAAAAACGACAAAATACAGCGCTGGAGCCATGAACTTGCGCCATTTCACTACGATGTTATATACCGACCCGGTAAGTTCAGTCATGGAGCCGACACACTCGCGTACCTC
Source organism: Dicrocoelium dendriticum (assembly GCA_944474145.2). Taxonomy (NCBI): domain Eukaryota; kingdom Metazoa; phylum Platyhelminthes; class Trematoda; order Plagiorchiida; family Dicrocoeliidae; genus Dicrocoelium; species Dicrocoelium dendriticum. The sequence continues at coordinate 60,196,084 of OX104071.1, read as the reverse complement.
ATGCAGCAGCTCATCTGGCAGTTCGAACCTAAAACAACATTATTATTGGTATCACCCGGGCATAACTTGTATTATTCCTTTCCTCCGCGCCACAAACTCATTGTATTTTGTGGCTGAAATCAAATCCATGATTTTATGTTGTTCCGTTTGTTGTGAATTAAAACCGAGGTTTCTTCAACCCCCTTGGGGAGAGCTGGTAAAACCAATTCAACCTCAATGTTTATTTTATATTCACCCTTCCTTTGAAATCGCTATCTGTTAATTAGTGTGGACACGTTTTTTCGTTTTCCATTGGCTTTTATGTGTTCCTACTTGACATCTTCCACTTCGATAAGATGCCTCTGTCAGCTCTTTTCGTTGTTTGGTGTGCCTGCCTACATTCATTCATTCAGAGTTTCCTCTTTATGTTTTGGTGCCGCCGAATGTACGGCTAACCTGCTGTTACCGTGCTGCTGACCGTTGCCAGAAATTGTGTTGTGGTTTCCGCTGACTTTACGGATAACCTGCCTGAATCTACTGTGCCGCCCCCAACCTGTTCAACTCGCCACGAAATGAGAACACCAAGACCAGCCGGTCCGAGGGATCCGGATCCTGATTCTATTGTATGAAAGCATGGTGCAATAAATAGGTTGTAGGAAACCATTAATACAACCAAATTGGAGATGCTAACTAATATTAATAAACTCAAACGGTTCCAGTTTATGGTCCGCTTTGCCGTTGATTCCTTATAGATTCGCATTTTGCTCTATATTCGCGTTTGATCTCTAATTGTGGATCGATCCACCTTTGCGGCACTGCTCTCGGCCTGAACGCTGAATCTCCGTACCACTTAAATGTCGTGGGAACTGCACGACTTTCTCCATAACTGCAGAATAGCAACAACTGTAAATCATCTACAAGCTAATGGGCAAATCCAGCACCTCAATGGAACATTCTGGAGGGCCGTTTCTCTCACCATACGCTCCCATAATCTCCCAGTTGTTCGATGGGAGATTGTCCTACTCAATGCACTGTATTCGATTCAGTCGCTTCTACGCACTGCAACAAAAGTGACCGCACACCAGAGATTTTTTAAACATACTCGGAGGTCTTCATCTCGCCTCTTTATTTTTGCCTGGCTGTCTTCACCAGGTCCTGTCCTGTCGAAGCATAACGTCGGCCGGTGGCCGAGTGGTCTGCACGTTTGCGCTGCAACCATAAGGTCACCGGTTCGAATCCGCGTAGGGGTGGGCGTCCTCGCGGTATACTCAGCCCGCGCGCGACTGGTGGTGCTCGTGCGGCAGCGAAGCGCCGTTACGGCGTACAGCTGACACATTATTATTATTATTATTATTATTATTATTATTTTCCAGTACCTCCAGCTTGGTCCTCTTGTAGAACAGACGGAACTCATCGAGTGTAATTCTCAATACGCACATGTTCGATTTTCGAGTGGGTGAGAGGAGACGGTATCCATCCGACAACTGCCACCCATGGGCTATCAACTGCTTGCGCAGGATACTAAATTAACGTCGACCCAGAAGAAACAATCATACCCGGAGAGGAGGACCAAGTCTGCGTACGGACGAAACCCATATGCATCCGGATCATTCTTAACCAAATTTTACGGAGCGGTTGTCCCGGAGGAGCGAACCTGAGGCACGTCAACAGCGCGCGCCATTATGTCTTAGAAACAGAGATGTTTAAACTCTAACACTTTTCTCGCGTCAAACGTCATCATCATCAATAAACACGTTATCTGCAGGTGGAAAACAAATTCGCTATTGTGCCGCAATACAAAAGACAAGAAGAAATAAACAACAGTGGCACGCCGGCTGAGTCCCCATTAACGGATGGACATCGTTCCGGAGAGCGAGCAGTCAGTTATCGTGCCGCAAAAAGTTATATTACGCCTAACGAATGAGGTCGTGATTGGAGGGGAAGGCTAAGCGGGATGGGGATGGACACAAGAACGCACAACACAAACGCCATTGTGGCCGCCTCCTAGCCATATCAACAATTGTGTCCAACAAAATGTGTTCATCGTTCTTAGAATCCAGCCAGGCAGTCGAGATGCATCAACCGACGCCAACTTCCAAGTGAGGGTTTTCGTTTCTCACAACCAAGTCATCACTTGGCCTCCCCACTTCCTCATCCAACCGCACGCCCGGGGTGCAAACAACACACATCGCGGGAGTCGATATGCTGGCATGCGTAACACGTGGCCTAGCCATCGGAGCCTAGTGAGTGATATAATGGTGCTGAGGCGTTCACTAGCTCTTCCTGCACTAAATACGCGACGCCGAACACGCTCATTGTTCACGCGGTGCTCCTGCCAGACATGAGCTAAGCAACGGAGACGGAGAGGATCGAACGTGGCTAGCCTTTTTTTTATGTCTGCCAACTTGATGGGCCGGGTTTCATAAGCGTATAAGAGGGTTGAACGGACGACTGCATTCTACACTCAACCCTTCAGTGTATATATATATATATATATATATATATATATATATATATATATATACACTCTGTGGTGCAGATATTGTGCCATCGGAATCATGGCTGAATAAGAAAACAGTATGAATAATAAAATAATAATAACAACAGCAAAAGCTCTTTTGTCCAATTTACCACTCAAAGTTTTTCGAATTGTTTTAGGAGGTGGAAGGAGAGACATCGACGCACACTTTCGCCATTTGAAATTGATCTTGAGCCATAGCTTCCAAGGTCGTCAACCAGCAAATATCCGCATCTCTCGGACCCCAACCAGGTAATCGACAACAACCCGCCGAGGCCAACTGTTTCGTTAGCTTCTTCATGCGGCTTCTCCAACTTGCACGCTGTCCACCAGACCGTCTCTTCCAGCCCTGTCCAGCAACCGCAAACAACGCACGACACGAGTAACGCTGGACAGGCATGCGCAATACGTGTCCCAAGCACCGCAGTTGATGCAATGAGACGGGCTCCTCGAGCGAGTGACTTCCTCGTCCCAAGACACTCTGTCTAACTTCCACATTGCTTACGTGGTGCCGCCACCACACACGGGCAATGGACCGCGGACAGCGGTGCTCGAAGACGGATAGCCTGCGCAAGTCATCTTTACGAATGGACCAGATCTCGCATCCGTACAGCACGAACAGTTGCACATTAGACCCGCCCTTTGATGGAGAGACGAATGTCTTGGCGGCGCCACAAATGTCTCAGCCTAGAAAAAGCGAGACGTGTTCTCGAGATGTGCATGGAAATCTCGTCTGCAACAGCCCCGCCAGCAGTGATGCAACTTCCCAAGTAGACAAAGCTCTCCACAACCAAGCGTGAGTGCAGGCAGAGGCACCTGCCAGTCTTGGAAGAGAGCCTTGCATTTGGATGGCAAAAAGTACATACCATACTTTGATGCTTCAATCGCCAAGCGGTTTAGTGCAAGTTGGACGACGTGTGGATCGTCACCCAGCAAGACGATATGATCAGCATAATGCAAATCAACAACTCGACTACCTGGATGGACCTCAACGCCAGCGTTCGACGAATCGCCCAGTGCGTTCGTTAGGACATCCTCAATTGCAAAGTTGAGTAGGAACGGAGAGATAGGGCATCCTTGTCGAACTCCACTGGAGACCACAAAGGTAGGCGAAAGCTTGCCATAAGCCCTAATCCTGCCCGAGGTCAGACTATAGAGAGCGCGCAGTATGGAGACGAACTTCTCGGGGACGCCATTGCTCAGTAGGCAGTGCCACAGTACTGTACGATCGATAGAATCAAAGGCTGAACGAAATCCAAGAACACAGCAATCGTTGGCCTCTGATACACATGGCAAAATTTGAGGATCTGGCGGAGCGTGAAGATTTGATCGATGGAGCCGCGACCAGCTCGAAACCCAGCTTGTTCTTTTCGTTGCAACGATTCGCGCGTTGGGGATAGCCTGCGAAGTATGACGGATCACGGCGGCTTGCAAACGACGGGGACTAAGGTTATGTCGCTGTATTGCTTTTGGATGTTTGTGAGTAGTGTAATGTTCATAGTAAGTAGAAGTCACGATTAAACTGCCCACAATATCCTGCCTCGACGGGAAATCGAACCCCGGTCCCACGAATTTCCGGTCCGCTGCTCTGCCACTGAGCTACGAATGGCTGACGATTAGGTGCGCAATTTAATACAGGACTTCTGCTTGGTGCGCGACGTATTGCCAATGAGCTCACAGTATCTGTCCTGGTGTTTCAGATTGGTTCACTCACTCGTCACTTCCCAATGGATCGAAGTATCTGTCCTTTTGATGTACAAAAGGTGATGGTAGAGTGCTTTTGGATGTTTGTGAGTAATGTAATGTTCGTAGAAAGTAGTAGTCACGATTAAACTGCACACAATAATCTGAGCTACCGAGGACTCATTGGTAGAGGAACGGACCGGAAATTCGTGGGACCGGGGTTCGATTCCCCGTCGAGGCAGATTATTGTACGCAGTTTAATGGTGACTTCTACTTTCTACGAACATTATGTCACTGTTGTTGAAACAGATTGTACGCAGGCCTTTTTTAAAGCTGGGGTCGACTATCGATTCATCATAAGATGATGAAACTTCCTCTTTCGACCAAACTTTCGAGAACAAAGCAGTGAGTTCTCAAACCATCGAAGCGCCACCAACATTAAATAAAGCCGGAGATAAACCATCTGGCCGGGGCTTTGTAACGCTTCATGTGGCGGACGTCCTGCTCGATTTCCTGGTAAGACGGAGGGTTTGTGGGTGTAGACTACTCGGCCCCTGTTCGAGCTCTAGATATAGCAGATGGAGCTGGGGGCCAACAAAACTGCGAGCCAAAATGTTCGGCCCTTCCTTGAGGATTGGTGATAAAGGTACCATCCTTTCCGCATATTGTTTCACTTATACCAGATCAAACATCTTCGGTGACTCGAATGAGATGGAATAGTTTGCTGGTATTATCAAAGAGACTAGTAAGCTCTACCTTCCTAAGATGTTCACACCACCAAGCTTCGCGGTCTATTTGCAGACTCCTGTGCAACTCTCGACCCATGGGTTGGCGTTCTTCACTGTGTCTGGAATCCGACGTGATCAAGCGGCGTTGGTCTATCAGTGACAAGGAGACGGCGGAAATCCAATGCTTCTGTGGGTGACGGGCAACTCCACAAGTGTCGATACTGGCGGAAACTAAGGCATCTTTGCTCTTTGCCCACTGCGAATCGCGGTCACCGCCAACAGTTGCGCCAAGCAAAGTTGACAGTGAGGATTGGTACCTGGTTAAAATCGCAGGGTTTTGTAGATTTGCAACGTTCGGTCGGTAGTGAGCGCGCTAAAGTGACCCTCCGAAACGCATGCAAATTTTAGCTCGAACCAATGCGTGATCGTAGTCTAGATATGTTGACCAGTTTGATCAGCATTCCGTTACGCTTCCACGCCATTTGTAGCTGATTGCTATGTTTTCAAACTGGGAGCACTCTTGGGTTTGTGAGGGCGGGTGCCAGGTAGCAGTGTGTCACCTCGAGTGCCGAAAACTAGTGCTCGAAAGAAACAAGCGATGATCAGAGCAAAGAGCAAGCAATCTGTCTCCATTGTTTGATCGACTGCCACGGAGACCAAAACTACCCCCAAGTTGGTGCTCGCTTGGTGGAAGGCGGCCCACCCGTGCGTTAAAGCCCCTAAAAAGAATGGCGATATCAATCCTTTTTGAGGAACGCAGAAGTTCATGTAGCTGCTGCTAAATGCTCTACTTGAATGCATCCGGCTTGCAATTTGTAGGGGCGTAGGCAAGGCAATCTTAACGTCTCGACACCCGCATACATTACATGAACCTCGTTGTCTGACTGCACATATCTGATTGTTGACTGTGATCCAGTCAAGCAGAGGTGATTCAGCCCTGGCACTCAGTGCAATCCCAACACCAACTTGGTCAGAGGCGGCAGCTGCTGGGTCTCCGGGTAGCGGCAAGTGGTAGTTAGCCTCAGGGTTTATCGAAGAGGCCATTCTGATGACGGCGCTAGACTCTTGTAATCTGGTCTCTGCAAGGCAACAGATATCTACCGAGAGCGTTTCAATAGTACGGACCAGACATGCTTGTCGTCCGATCTGTGTCAAAGTTCGAACATTAAACGCTGCGAGGATGAATGGCAAATCAGGTCGAAGAAGAGCTGGAGCTTCGGTGGAGTGAGAGGCGGTTGCGATCGCAGGACATTGAAAACCAGGAGTTTGGTTGTTACTTCCATCAATTTCAAGATGTGGGTCGTTTGTGACGGTGACCGAGGAGGACATAAGAGTACAAATAGGTGAAGGACGGGAGGTGGGGTGATGTATGAGTGGAAGTTGAGCAGTTGAATTAGCCTAGAAGATAGGCATAGCAAGAGCAGTAGTAATCATGATCTATGATTCATCAGTGGGCGTGCTACTACCCGGTTGCTCAGGCAGATACTTGATTTCCTGAACAATTTTTTAGCTGATCACCACCAATGGTCAGTGCAGGAGAAGAGCTTTACCTTTCGATGTAGCAAAGCATAGCTCAAAACGATTGACAGCCAGTGCTAATCGGTTCAGTGCAACCTGGCACATTTAGGCGCTGTGACATATGAGGGCAATGTCGTCGGCATACTCCAAGTCAAAATGTCGTCCACCAGGAAGTAGCCCCTTACCTTATAGGTCGCGTCCAACGAACGCTGTTGCCATGACTACATCAATAACAAAGTTAAAGAGAAAAAGTGACAGCTGGAAACCTTGTCTCACACCGCTGGAGATAGTGAAAGGCGGCGACAGTTTGCCGTAAACCCTCACTCTGCCCGAACTATGCGCGTACAGCGCTTTGGTAATGTTTACACATTTATCGGACACACCTTTTCTCAGTAGACAGTCCCAAAGGGCACATCGATCCACCGAATCGAAGGCACCTTTGATGTCATGAAACATGACAACGGTGGGTCGCCAATAAACAAGATGGTGCTCCAACAATTGACGCAAAATGAAGATGTGGTCGATATAACCTCGATTTCGACTAAATCCGGCTTGCTCTTTGCGGATCTAGCATTCATGAACGCCAATCAGTCTGTGGAGGACGACAGAGGCGAGTAAATTTGAGGCAATTGAGATCAGACTTATCCCTCTGGGGCTGCCGCATTCCGAACGAGAGCCTTCCCTGAACCTATGACTATGATGGGACTATGACGGAGCAGCTCCAGTCTGTCGAGACAGTTTCCTGCTCCCAAAGTTCCATTAATAACTTGTGTAAATCATCCACAAGAGCAGGTCCCCGGATTTGTAGAGAGCTGGGGGAATTCTATCTGCACCAGCGGCCTTATGCAATTTCAACAGTCTGATCTCACTTTCGACTTCTGTGCGTAAGGGCGGATCTACGGAGATGGCCTACGGAGAAGGGTACTCAATGCCCGCAAGAGAAAGCGATAACTCAGTTTGGTTAAACTGCCTTGCTAAGTGTTCGACCCAACGCTATGGACCGGCTGTCCACTCTCGCAGAGTATTGTCTTGTTAACACCAGGTCTGCTGCTGTCTGTTTCCCGTATCAGACGGAATAACTTAGGATGATTACCAACGGCAGCGGTTGTTTCCATTTCCGATGCACGTTGAGACCACCAGGCTTCGCCTTCTCTCTTCAAGCTAGCATGCAGTTTTGCACTGAGATTTTTGCGAGTCTCATTTTATTCGCCTCCAGCCGGAATAAGTCGGCGAGCATCCATCATTTCCGGAGACTTTGTAGAGACCCAATGTCTAGGTTGGCAATTTGATTTGCCACATGAAGACATGCCTGCTGATAGTAACATTTGACGAATATACGATCAGGGATCTTCGACGGTGTTTAGTGGACGCTTACTCAGCCCAGATGCTAGCGTAGTTCAATATGCATTCAAGACACCCGGGTTCGCTAGCTGGCTGGTATCAATGCGCTCAGAACGACGTTGCACCGAAACGCCTCCGCAGGTCGGCACACACGAGGGCGTGATCGGAGTCCACGCTGGGGCTCCAAATCAAGCGGCAGTTTTCGACGCAGCCTCTCCAGCGGTACCTCATCGCGATGTGATCGATTTGCGTCCATTGCTGTCCCGAGGCTGATGGCCGTCAAGTCACTCTTCTGCAGGTGCTGTATCAAAAGTTAGTGCTCGCGAGAAAGTGACGAGCACCTTCACACAGGTGTAGCAACCGCTCACCGTTATCATTACGGGAGTCTACACCATGTTGGCCGCCCAGATGTTTACATGAACTGTTTTCCATAAACTTTCTCACGTCCCTTAAACTACTTTGTTTAACTTCGGTAACGTTTTCGCGTTTGTGGTATTTTCTTAAAATATACTTTCTGTCGTCTTGAACCTATTGTTGATTTGTTCGTAACCAATATATTTCAAATGCTTATTTAGTAAAGAGTTGTGTCTCCGTATCTGTATGCATTATTCAACTTATTTTATCTGATATAATGCAGCCGTCCGTTCATCCATCTTGTACGGTTATGAAACCCGGCCCATCAAGTTGACAGACATAAAAAAAAGGCTAGCCACGTTCGATCCTCTCCGTCTCCGTTGCTTAGCTCATGTCTGGCAGGAGCACCGCGTGAACAATGAGCGTGTTCGGCGTCGCGTATTTAGTGCAGGAAGAGCTAGTGAACGCCTCAGCACCATTATATCACTCACTAGGCTCCGATGGCTAGGCCACGTGTTACGCATGCCAGCATATCGACTCCCGCGATGTGTGTTGTTTGCACCCCGGGCGTGCGGTTGGATGAGGAAGTGGGGAGGCCAAGTGATGACTTGGTTGTGAGAAACGAAAACCCTCACTTGGAAGTTGGCGTCGGTTGATGCATCTCGACTGCCTGGCTGGATTCTAAGAACGATGAACACATTTTGTTGGACACAATTGTTGATATGGCTAGGAGGCGGCCACAATGGCGTTTGTGTTGTGCGTTCTTGTGTCCATCCCCATCCCGCTTAGCCTTCCCCTCCAATCACGACCTCATTCGTTAGGCGTAATATAACTTTTTGCGGCACGATAACTGACTGCTCGCTCTCCGGAACGATGTCCATCCGTTAATGGGGACTCAGCCGGCGTGCCACTGTTGTTTATTTCTTCTTGTCTTTTGTAATGCGGCACAATAACGGATTTGTTTTCCATTTGCAGCTAACATGTATACTAATGATGATGGTTTTTGTTATCGTCGTTTCAAATGATTGGCTGTTACTTGATATCCACAGTGTGGCTGCGCTTGATGTGCATGCTGAAAAGGTACCTACCTGTCTATTACCCACTACCTCGTCTATACTGGCTCTAGGAGACAATTCGTCGTTGCTGGAAGGTACGGTGTGCATTCTTCTTGTGGCCGTGCTAGGCTCGAACTGTGGTTCCATGCACTCAGTGTGAAGCAGACTACGGTCCAGCCACCGCCTTGTGTGCGCTTGATTCCCATATACAGCGTGCATGTGTTTGTCTGTGTAGGATTGTGGGCCGGCTCCATTGATGAAAGGTGGCTCCCACCCACATGTCTTTCGGTCTTGTTCCTTCGGGTTTACACTGGATATGGGGTGTGTGGTTGGAGCTGTGAGTGGTGCAGCGTAAGCCACCCCTTGTCCCTCTGTAAGCGCTGGCGTCCGGTGGCTTGCCACTGTGACAGGCAAATCCGAAACCGTATCCCGCCTGCCATATGAGCTTAGGGATACCTATTTCTTGAGCAAGCGGGAGACGTATTGCATCGAGTGCTCGCTGAAAAATTTGGCAAAGTGGCGCAGCGGCCTACTCAGGGAACATTTTGTGAAACTGAGTTGAATCCCATCTGGACCTGTTCGTATTTCACTCTAGGAGCAGTTTCGTGACTGAATCTGTGCTACTTTTAAGGTGCGCCAGATTAGAAAGAGTTATAGGAGCAGGGTTATTAGGCAGCGGTTCTTTGATTGAGAAGACAGAGGAATATTACGAGGCGAAGAGCTGAGCTTTTACATAATCTGCATTAAGTGTAAAGCCATTTTCGGGAGAATAGGGGCAGGTATCTCATTATCGGCTTTGGTATTACGCTTCAAATTGGAGGAAAGTAGCTTGGGTGTGGTTATCAATTCCTCGGCTAAGTGATATTCATATTGATGTCGTTTCTCGCGCTTCCTTAAAGTGCAGACGTTCTTGACCGCTTAATAATTAGAGTAACCTAACGTTGCTTGCGTAGTTTTGAACGTATCTCACAATTTACGTCGTCTATTCATGATCATTTCAAGGTGGACCTTTGGAGAATCGTTTACTTTTAGTGAATGGGACGACTTGCTTGATGAGTGACATGAGCTTGGAGTGCGAAAGACTACAGGCATTATCAGCGTATAAGTGCTGAGGTGTACTCCAATCCATAGTGCCAGCAGTAGTTTTAAAATCATTTGCATCGACTCGTCAGAAATTTCTTGGATCATGAATGGCTTGACTTTGCATCCAGTAAACGGAAACTGCACAGTGATCGCTCGTACCCAGCGGCTGGAGAATAGTCAAGTCAGAAACACCAGACTGTGCTGGTGTGAGCACAAAATCGAAGACCTGTGGCGACTAGTCCGCACGTATCCTGGTGGGCTCTGCAGCATGCTGAAATAGATGACATGCAAGAACCATTTCAGGGAAAACAGCGTCAAAATACGCCAGGGAAAGATCGCAATGGGCTATATCCCAATCGATGCCAGCAGCGTTAAAGTTTCACAGAATCAGCCAATCTCTGTCACCACCATATTTCTTTCCAGCGTTCAGCAACCTGGTTTCGGAACCCGAAGGGGCTCTGTAGATAACACCAACCATAAGAGACTTGCATCCATCATGGATCCGGCACCAAAGAATTTCAGATCCGCTATCATTGTCACAGATTGTTTCCACTAGATGACGTCTGAGATCTTCTTTCTAGTAGAAAATCACACCACCACGAGACCTCGCTCCAGAACGATCGGCCCGAGATATGTGATACCCGGGACTATACACTTCAGAGTTAAGTAAGTCCGATGATAACCAAGTCTCTGTGAAAGCCATTAAGTCCGTGCGACTGTCAGAAGCAAGGAGCTGAATCTCATCAAGTTTGTTACGTAGGCTACGTACATTAGTAAGTATCACCCTTAATCCATTCCCCAATGTAGTCGCCCAGGGATGACAAAGACTGGCCTCCAGCGAACTCTCGATGTCTTTCGAAAGCCCCGAAAATCCACCATATGGGTACTTACTATTTTCTCGACGTATCTATATCTCATCAACAGTTGCTTTCATTTGGATCCCGTTCTCAGGAAGGTCTCGTAGTACGCAGCACTTTTCACCCTTAGGATGCGGAGTACTTCTCAGAATCCGGTGACATTCATCTTCGTTTTGGCAAACGAACCTTAGAGGCGTCGTCAGACCTCTTGGCGAGATGAAAAGCAGAGACGATATTTATTCCCGTTTCCTTTTTACCAAAAAGGAGAGTGATCATACGACTTAGGAACGCTTGGGCATCCTACCTCCTTTCAGCCCAGAGTTCTTCTTTGGCTCAGGAGCATTCCTAATAATCAAGCAACGATCACGGAAATTGGGTTTGCTGCCCATAGAAGACTGGAGATTCGGATGATTCAAACTGTCCTTGAGGGCTTTTTCCAGCTGACTTACTCTGTCAAGGACAAGCTTCAGATCGGAAGAAGATGACTTAGTTTTCGGTTTAATGACGTAATTTTCCCTCAGACAACAATAATTTTTCATCATCCTTTTACCTTTTTTCGTTTGTCTTCACTATCCCACTTTTGATTACTATAGTAGCAACGTGGGCTAATACTTCCGACCCCAGCATACTTTGGCCCTGGAGTCATGTCTGTTTGTTCGCACTGGACTGTACTTAACTGGTACCACTTTCCTCTTTTGGGTTTGTGGATGTACACTGATCAGTGACCTGGTGCCACTTTTATGTATCCGAATCACTCTTATGCAACTATTTTTTCTCGGACACCCTGTATCCGCATTTTCTTCATGGGATGCTTATGTTCTGGTAACAGATATGACAAGTTCTTTCATTTCACATGGGTACCAGTATCGCGCTTGGTAAATGTACAATCAGTAGTATAACTTATCAGAGAACTACGTGATGTATTAGTAATGTCTGTCGTTATCTGAAACCAATGTCCAACTTTTTCTACTTTCGTTCCTTTTTCATCTGCTCTCATTTCTTCAACTTCAGCCGCATGAAATCATGCAAAAGTTGCACCGCATTCACTCGCCATCGTGTATGGATCACGTGAATTGACCTTCGTCTAGTTCGTTATGAATCGTTCAGATCATTTTCGAAGTTCCAATGTTTCTTCGATCAACACCACAACATCTGTCGCGTTGCATATTGCTCTCGGTAGATCAAAAGAACAACTTGTAAGCAACTTGACCATCCCACTGGGGGCTTCGAACCGCAGCACCAACGCGACTGTTGCAATTGGCCTCGAACTCAAGACCACAAACAACCCAACTGATGTAGACTGGACTCGTCGCTTGATTCTACAACCAGGTGGCGTTGCGATGCGCGTGGAGCCACCTAACCAGTTCCCAAACATAAACACGACGGTTTCTACTAAGCGTCCGTTTGAGGCTGGTCTGGATGACCCTGGGGTTGGTCTTGTGATTGATGTGGTTACACCGGCTCACAACAATGCAGTGACTTCAGAGGAAGCGTTGCTCAATCGGTCTTCTGTTCTTTTCGTGGCTGTCTCTTTCATTCTACTTATGGTTATCAGTTTGGCATGGCTAGTATTCTACTACGTGCAACGGTTCCGCTATCTGCATAGCAAGGAACGCGTCTCGGTGAGTACGTTCTTGTATTTGACTCCATCTCGTTCGGTGCGGCCCCCTATATCAGTGAAATGATATTTTATTCTATATAGTCAATGTTTTAGGATGCATAACCAAAGAGTACTATCTTTTCATACAATTTCGTCACTAGTATTTTTTTCTTCTCTTCCTCCGTTGCAAATGGTTTTTCCCCCGTCTAGCCTGAGAAAGGACTGTCTGATTTGCCACTGCTTTTCTCTATACATCCAGTCCCTTTTTTATACCGCAATGTGACATTTCTCATCTGGTCTTTCGGGGATCGCATTGTACGGTCAGACCGATCAACATGCAACTCTTCTGCTGTCCCTTCGAACAGATACGTACCGTTTCTCCAGTGCACTGCGGCGTCTCAATAAGCCTACAGTTACTGTTCTCCCGCTCCCATTGACAATGACCATTTTTAGCACCTCTGTTGCCATCGAGACGATGGCTGAAAGTATTTACCGTATCACTATTGTCATTATCGGAATAACTGGAAGTACTCATGCTGAATGGGTCCCGGTAAATAACCGTTTGTGTGCGCTCAGATTTCCATGCGTCAGCTAAATTAGTAGACAGCGTCCGAGGACTCAATGCTTATTAACACCACTCTATATGTGTTCTATCCATATAGCTAGGACTCGCGAAATCAGCCATATCTGTTGGCAGAGAATTTTTGACAGTTTACAGTCTCGTGGTCAAGGCACTTTCGCGTTAGGCTCACCGTCTTCTCTGGGTTTTTGCTTCTCACGCTATATTTTATCCCTATATTTGGGTTGTTAACTGGTTTTGTTTTTATCATGGCTGCGTGTGTCCTAACACCTGGATCAACCTAACTTCCATAGTTTTACCATAGGTGACTAGCTGAACTGATTCGTCTATGCTTCTTGCTATAGCTAACAAAGCAGACAGACCCGGTGTGTCCGTCCGTGTTCCATCTACACGTGGTCCCTCCCTGCCACTTCGATGTCGACTACGGAATCCTCTCTTTGTCAGTAATCGTGGTTTTTTTCGCACACTTCATGTCAAATTTAATTTCCTAACCACTCCAAATCGCGCCGTCGTGGAGTTACTCTTGTTCCCGGTGTTAATAGCGTAGGGGCCAAATGGGACCGAATGTTTAGCTCGTGACACATTCGACACGTAGACGCCATTTTCATACTATAACATCAAACGATCGAACTGCATATTTGATCGAAACATATTTGTATGACACTTGGTTCTCACTTGTGAATCGGGGCTCGTGCAGCGTACTACTTACTGCAAGCTATTTTGAAGTTCACCACAGGTGCGTAGACCATGCAAATATTCTCGGAGTTATTGTCCTCTCATGCTTGATCTCTGTCCTTCATATCGTGTCTAACTGGGGAAGTTAAGTGGACCACAAACATGCCACTCGGAATCAGTCATCTTGTTAAGTTTGTTGGAAGCAGCCGC
>OX104071.1:60060764-60181563 GCA_944474145.2 Dicrocoelium dendriticum | reverse complement strand
CCCGATGCTGAGTGTTTTGCGCGCAGGCATACGATTACATTGGTGGGCAATCGCACGTGAGGTGGTCGTTGTGCTTCGGTGGTTGCTTGAGGGACTCAGCCCGGAACCTTTGGCTCAATAGTCTGACGCACAAGGCAGTGGGGAGCAGATCCAGCCTCGGGAATGTGATTGCAGAAACAGATTGCGATCTGCTTGATGACCATCCCACGCAGCCTTGGAGGTACTGGAACGATTCATATATGTTTTGCGACCTAAGTAGGGTAAGCAACCTGCGACCACGGCCAGACGCAGGTGAGTTTTGGCGGGTTTGCACCAATTTGACCAGGGGCTGCCTGGCTTGAGGCGGGCAGTAACAAACCATTGAACACCCGGGGATGCCCTCCCACCGTCAGAGACAATGCGTTGCGCTCGTGCTCTACGCCAATCGAGCTGTGGTCTTCTAACCCGTAGATCTGTTGTCTCTCATGGCCAGATTTTACCTGAAGTGGGCCATCGATCATTTCCTAACCTCCGAAGAGGATGGACTAGGATACTGGCAGGGCGCCCACACCTGACAGGCGAGCGACTCTGGTCCTCAGCCAAAGCCTTCGATTAAATGTGCAGTCGAAAGGCAGCGGGTCTAGCACATGGTCAATTCACTGACTCATGCGGATTGGTGTCCTGGATCTTAGCGTGGAGAAGAGGGTAACTCAGCTCCCACCCATCGGTCGCCACGAGGAGGCGTCCAGAACACGAGCCAATAGCGCAACAATAGCAGCAGTGGGTAGATCATCTGTCAGGATCTAGGCACCACCAGCCTCAGCGCACTATAGGCTCTCCCGCCATATATATATATATATATATATATATATATATATATATATATACATAGTCTCATAAACCAATGCCAGATCCGAATGACTATTAATTCTCACTTGCTTCGAATCTCAGCCTTTGATTGGTCTGCCTGAGTCGGTCGAGTGATCACGTCTTCTCCTTGACGGTCTGGTGCCTATTGCTGGCCTAATCTGCAGAGCTTCGTAGGTACCCTCCAGCTCTAGGTGTTTGTTGTTTGAGTTCCGGTCAGAATGCCAGGTCTCGAGGAACTCTCGCGCGCTGTGCTTTCGAATATTTCAACCTTCTCCAGATCGAACTAGTGGTCCTCGGCATCCATGTGTACTGACATTAAGGATTTCTCATCGTGGCGGCGGATGGCCAATGTTCGTGCAGTCTGAAAGATTAACCCGAACTTGATAGCAATCTGGTGGCTGTTTGAGTCTAGTCCTAAGGAATTCTATTTCCATCTTCTAAATTCAACTGCTTCCAGTCATGCCAGGTACGTTCATTTACTAGCGCGCATCTTCGCACTGTACTATTCTATCTCTTACAGACCACCAAGCTCGCATAGACGGGTTTTGGAGCACCCGAAAACCAACTTCTAACCGCTGTGTCAAGTGCTGCTCGCGTAGCTCAGTGGTCTAGTTGTGATTATGGCGATAGCTGCCGAACACTGTGTGCCGAGTTCCATTCCCAGCTCAGGCTATCTCTACCTGGTGTGCCCAAACGTGGACGAATCCTTCGGTCGTGGAGTGCAGGGATGGGAGGAAGCCACAAAGAAACCCTCCGATTTTTGTGTTGTTTACTCATGATTGACCTCCACACGCCCAGCCTAACAGCATTAGGCTAAGTGGGGCTAAGTGTATCTGACCACGTCCACGCCGTTTCTTCATTTGCTTCATGTGTTCGAGTACTGTACGCTTTCTTGAAGCATCATTTATATTGTCCGAAATCATGGAAGCGATTGTACTGCACCACTGGATTCAACCTTATTTCTAGCACCGAAATGATAATGCTTGACTATGCGTCTTAGGACTACTCCGGGACATTAAGGATTGGTAGAGCCACATGGACTGACGACTCCCAACGCTATCGTAGTCCAATGCGTATTATTCCTGCTCAACTGAGTCACGTGTTTAACAACAACTCCACCACTAAACTTCTAGGTTTGGCAGATATATCTCCCTAAAGCCTATTGACTTACGCATCGCACCAAGCATCCCACTGAACGAATCAACTCCTTCTCGTGTTGACGTTGCTTGCCAGTTCAATGGATTCCACTTCATCCTGCATTGCGCGCTTTGACCTAAACTAGTGTTGCTAATTCGTCGCAGTTAGACTCAGACAGACGGCCACCGCATATCCAGGAATGCGCTAAGCGCGCGTTTCGTTCTATTGGGACTCGTCAGTAGCGCGCACCCGCCGAATCCTGCCAGATTCGAACCCACGACCTTATACTTCTGCGAGCCAGCAACTTATGCCACTCTAACTGCGATAAATCTGAACCAACTACCCAATAAATCCCCCTACTACCTGCTGGTGTTGCTAAATTGTAACTAGCTGCCCGGCCTACCAGCCCCTATCCTTTTTAATTGACCAGTAGCCCACTCGCATTTGCTCTTTGATACAGTGCGGCGCGTTGTGGTGGCTCCATCGTTCTAGCGATTTTTTCCGTTATTTTTATATTGTTTAATGAATAATCGAACTAGCCTCTTTGCTGTCATCTCCAAAACCTTGGTCTGGAAAGCTGGACCAGTGAAGCCACACTGGTTCGACAAAGAGTATGGCCAATTGTCTCGACGGCGACGTGTATCGTGGTATAAATTCTTCCTGTCTGCTTCTGTCGATGATTGTGAGGTCTACAAGAGGTAGCGGAATCTGTGCAGCAGCGCGAAAGCGTCGACAGTTCGCAGATGAGCTCGCAACCTCAGCGAAGTCGGTCCTCAAGAAGGTTTTTGCTTATATGAAGCGACGCCTGAGGCCCGCAGGTGACCTAGCAGTGTTAGTGGGCTCGGATGGACAGGCTCTGACTTCCAGTACTGAACGTGCGTCCGCATTGGTGCCGCAATTCGCTTCCGTACTTGTAGATCGTGATGCGCGTATGCCGAACTCGACGTGTGAAGCTCCTGCGGAACCCGAGTGCCTAGATTGCAGTGTGGAACATGTCCGCAGTCTACTCGCTTGTCGATGGCACGAAGCTTGTCGGACCCAACGGCCTCCATCAGCTAATTCTAAGTCCATATCGACCATCATCTGGCCGACTGATCTGTCTGAAGGTGCATTGCCGGGCGACTGGAAATGCTCGGTAGTGAAGCCGATTCCAAAGGGCGGTGATGCCACTACAGTGGACAGTTACCGGCTGACTTATCTGACCACTGTTTTGGCGAGTGTTCGAGAATATTGTGAAAAAGGGTCGTCTCCAGCTTTTAGAGTCCATATATCTTCCAACCCCCGCTCAACACAGTTTCATAAAAGGCCACTCCTGTATCACCAAACTCTTGTTGACGCGGCACGGGTAGTCGCACGCGTTAAATCGGGGGATATCAGTAGATGTTATCTACGTTGATTTCAGTAACTCTTTCGATAAAGTGAACCGTAAAGACCTCTTCCACAAACTAATGATGTGTGATGTTGGTGGCGCACTACACCAGTGGATCAGTGACTTTCTCATTGGGAGAAAATGGCGGATACAGGTAGCGGACCACCCAACGGAATCATACTCCTTCACTTTGTTGATAAGACCGCCCAATCGGTCTGTGCCTCGCACTGCTGAGGAATAAAACGTTTATTTATTTACTAGCGGCGTACCCCAAAGCCACAGTACTGGGGCCCATTTTGTTCCTGATCTACATTATCGCAGTACATTAGCTTCTGTGCATTTTTTGCAGACGACCTGACGATTTGGAGGGTTATTGATTCTCCCGACGACTGTGATGTCCTTCAGTAGGACCTCGACCGCCTGTCCCTGTGATCTGCAGAAGTTGATCTGCTGGTCAAGTCGTCATTTATGTGTCTGGGAAAAGATGATATTTGGCAAAAGTACACCCCAGCCGGCCAATCGCTACATCCCACAAGCTCCGTAAAGGATCTTACTGTACTCTCACGCTGTGATCTTGCATCCATCGACAACACGAACAGACTGTACGGGAACGGACTACGCCTTCTTTGGGCGCTTAGACGCAGCCTCTGCACTTGGTCTGAAGAGACTGTCGCTGGACTGTTCTCTTCCATGATAAGACCGGTTCTTGAGTATGGCTCACCCGCCTATTGTCCGATCACAATAGATAAGGTGTAGAGACTGGAACGGGTTCAGCATATAGCTAACCGGCTCATCCCCAGTTTACGAGGTGTGTCGTATGAGGACCGATGTAGGAGACTAGAACTGTATACCCTGTCATATCGTCGGCTTCTCATAATGATGTACCAGACATTGCACCTGGGCCACTTCCCTATGTTGAGGCCGCTGCTGCACGTTCGCGCACCAAGCAGCACACGTGGACACAGTACCAATTGGTGGTGCAGGATATGAAGTGTATCGCTCACCCTCTATGTTTCGAGTGATGAAATATTTGGACAAGTTGCCGGGGCGAAATCGGTGTCGGAATTTAAAAGATTCCTCGATGCTCACTTTGCGGATTACAGGTATAGGGAGCGTATCCCACCCGGATAAGATGTAGTGCAGTTGTAATATGCCTCCACTGCGCAGGATCAGCGACGTGTTTGCGCGCAGGTGCCCGATCTAACTAAGATGGGACAACACAGATTTATGTATTCTCGTTCTCTAATTTCAGAATTCACTTTGCTTAATCTCGCTTCTTTACGATGTCACTTGTCATTGGAGAACAGATTGAGCAATTTCCTCTCTATTCTGAATTTCCCGTACTCAGAGCCTCAGAAAATGCATCTTCGCTTTGTGTTCACCAAGACAAGCCCGTGGCTAGTTTCACGTCCAGCTGTGTGCCCAAATTAATTGCCAAGTTATCATATCCTGAAGAAGCCAACGTGACATTCAGCACCGGTTTTATAGTTGCGAAATGGCATGGCATCCAAACCGTTGAGTCTCATGTTACTTGCTCATTCCTTGCTAGCCTCCCAAATTTCTTTATTTATTTACATATTAAGATACCGTCAGATTTCGGGGAACTTTTGTATGACCAACCGGATTATCCGGCAGAATTTCGAAGGCGTTTTGGTGCTGTGCACTTCATGATCCACAAAACTTCGTTATGTGTTGTTCCCCTCAACCATATGGTTGGAGTTCAGTGGTGTACGCATGCAGTCATAAGTTCGTTGGAATCGTGTGACCGGAACTCCAGTTTATTCCGTACGTCTGAACCGGCGATGGTCAGGAATTACAGGAAAACTGGTGTTCTGGTTTTAGCGAAACTCCCATATATTGGCAACTGGAGATCTTCCGAAAGAACTCCTTCTGTCCTTCCTTTACGACTGCACTCATCGCACTCCGGTCCATGGTCGGATCGGTGAACTGAATCCGAAAGTCGTGTTCGACTTTGTTGATCGATCCACCTTGTGGCAATGCCTATCCGTGAAGCGAGTACCTGAAAAACTCCCTTCCATTCCAAAGTCTATCTACCGTGACTCCCGAGGCCGAGTGTGTCTACGGGAAGCTGTCTCCGGAGTTCTCCATGACAAGTGGGACTCATCAGCGTTGTCCTACTTTGATCTTCATCTTTTGTGATTGAAATGATAAAAAAATGAATCTCAGCCTCTTCCTGGACTGGGAGTCCTGCCAGTTTACCTAATGGCAAACTTTGTTTATGCGAAAGATAGCTCTCCTTCGATTTGACGCAAGGGTTATGCAAACACTACCGATTTGATTGGCGCGTAGCGCTGCATGCTTCCGTATGTGCTTTGTATATTCGAAGTGCAAGGAACTGGACCGATGCATCATCGGTTTTAGCTATCAGCGAACAGCCATTGGATGTGATGGATCGGTTCACTTATCTTGGTAGTTGTGTCACGTCTGCTGAGGTTACTTCGCTTATTAGCAAAGCTTGTGTGGCTTTTCAGGTGCTCAACTATATATAGAGACGGTAGGTTACCATTCTGTCAGTGTAAACTAGGGTGAACAACGCTGTGCTAATTCTGGTGTTACTGTGTAAATCAGAAACCTGACCAGTTCGCAATTGATTACTAGTCCACTGCAGTCATTGAACGAAACTTCCACTGACATCTAACCCGGACTCCTTACGTCTGCTACCGATCTGCATTCCCATTCTATGTACTCTACTGTCAACGCTTCTTTAATCCTATCTGCTTAGTCTTTCATATTTCTATCTAATTTCGTCCACCCCTGTTTAATCGTTTCAACACGCGCACTCACCTCTGACGCATCCCCTTAGACATTCTTTTTCGCTTTTATTCAACTGGGCCATACGCACCTTCCCACTTCAAATGCTCTTCCTACAGAGGTATGCGAGGATCACCAGGTTCTCGCACTCGAAACACAAATGCATTCTTGGAATCTTATCCGTTTCGTTGTGCAATTGCCCCACTGATCCGATGGGATGGTGATCTACATTGTACACAGTACAGTCGAACCCACTTTTTTGCCCACTCGGTTTATAGCCCACCCCACTTTATTGCCCACTTTTTCAATATATAAATTCTTTTATTTTAAATTTGTTAATTTTTTATCGTCTAATTGCCCGTTGCCGAAGTTATCCTACCGCTTAGTTGCCCAGGTGCATGAACTGTGCTCTTGTCGCTTTTTTCAATTTGATACCCTCATTCCTACTATCTTTTATTACGATTACCCCACAGTTAGCCAGTCCGATCGAGTCAAGGACAAGAAAGATGTCGGCGACGTTATTGACAGACAAAAAATGGTTACCTAAGTCATTCAATACACCAGCAAGCGAAATGTACAGACAGCTGTCAGCAAGCATTCGGCCCTATTCAAAACTCCAGTCGGGTAATCTTTCCGCTCCACATTTGTCTGTGCTCTAATGGTTACACACAAGTATGGCCAGCAACAGAAAGGATTTGTTCTTGAAGGAAAAGTTTGACATTTTGGATAAAATTAAAACTTAACCACCAGGAACCTCGCAAGCCAAGTTGTCATGTGGTATACACATTTCTCCTTCCACCCTAGTCAGGTTGGATGCCAGCGAAAGGGAACTCCGACAAAATTTGTCGCATCTCATCTTAAGCTCTCGGAAAAGCACGCAATGTGGAAAGGATGAAGAAGTTGAAACTGCATCGAATGACTGGATGATAACGGTTCGTGAGCACAGCCAAACGGTTACAGGCCCGCTTCTGAAGCAAAAGGCAGAAGAATTCGGGGAAAGACTTGGAAAAACCTTTGCTGCCACAGAAGGATGGTTGCAAAGATGGAAGAATAGAAATCAAATTGTGTATAAACATGCGCATTGGCAAAAAGACTTCCACGAATAGATCAGTCTATGAAACTTGGCTGAAAGATTGATTGCCTGAACTTTTAAACGTATTTGATGATGACAGCGCGTACAATGCAGAAGGAACAGGCCTATTTTACCGAACAACTCCAGAGGGCTCTTTGCGTTTTTCTGCCGACAAGCTCAGCAGATCGAAAAAAGCCATGGATAACATCACTCTCCTATGCTGTGCGTTTGTCAGACACGGATAATGGAAAATTGGTTACAATCAGAAAAAGTAAGAAACCACGAATTGTGATGGCGTGAACGTGGACACACTTCCCGTAACTTACAGAGCTAACCAAATGTGTGGATGACGAAAGAACTTTTCATCGCGAGAGTCCTCGAATGGGACAAGTGCTAGGCCAAAGTAACCGAAAAATTGTTACTCTTGGATAATTGTTCAGCGCGTTCACATGCAGAATGCTCGAAAAACATTTAAATGGAATTTTTCCTACAAACACGACCAGCATTCTTCAACCCATGCACGAAGGTGTGCTTATGAATCTAAGAAGCCGTTACAGAAAGAAAATTGTGGACCGAATTCTTTATCATATCGAAAACAACATGTTATCTGGCTGATCGTCGGCGGTGCATATCAGCGCCAAGATTACTGTGCTCGATGCAATTCAGTTCGTTTCAAAAAGTTGGAGACAGGTTACCGGTGCAACAATAAAAGCTTGCTTTCCGCATGCTGGCTTCAGTCGACTGGCATCCGGTGCACTTTCTGATGACGCCATCATCGCTGAGGACGAGATCAGCGCTTGCACAATTCCAGTCCTCAGCACAGAAGAGTTCGTCGCCATTGACAACTATGTGGAATGTACCTCAGATCTGACAACTGTGTGAAGATGAAATCGTCAGTAAAATTTTGGAGAACCAACTAGAACAGAAAGAAGGCAGCGACTCAGAGGATGACGTGCCGGATGCCTCCGTGAGTAACAGCAATCCGCGCGTGCCGCATTTAAGAGCAAAGAACTGTGAATGATCTGTATAGCTACGGACTTTTTGCATTGGCTAGGCAAAGATTTCTTGTCCAAATTGGACTTCATCAATGCAAAAGTGACTTGAGTAGCGGCGCAAAATAATGTCCAGCTGACGCTGGATTGTTTTCTCTGCAAAAATATACAGTAGCGCCAGCTTCTATAGCTATCCAGGTAAGATGCTTTATGGTATAATTTTTAAATTAAAGGTCATGCTCTTCTGAATAAACGTCTTTTTTATGCTTTTGTTACAAGTACGTATTTTATCCTTCGTTACAATGCAAGTGATATACTGTACAATAATTCAATGGTTGTCTCCCTTTTGGAAAAAAGGGCAATATCTGTTAATTGCCCACCCCGCTTTATTGCCCACTTTCGAAATATCCCGCTGATGGGCAGTAAATTGGATTCGACTGTATTATGCCCGCTATAACTGGCACAGCGACCTATATTTGGACATCTTTTTATATGGTTGGGTTAGACCTCACCACTGAATCCAAATGTGTTATGCCTGATATGTACCTCCTAATGGTGCTTTTTTGTCCAACCGTGCCCATCTGTTACAGTGATGATTGCACCCAACACTGAAATGTAACAGCTATTTTTGTACCGTGTGAGCAGAGAAAATTGTTTGAAGTTTCTCGAGGGTCTCCCATCTGCTTGCAAAGCAACATTTTCCTCGCAAAATCCACAAGGGGAAAGCAGTCGATTTACTTCCACCCATATCAAAGATGAGATGTAACACTTACAGTATAGCAAGGGAGATGTGTTATCACTATCTCGGAATATGCTTGGAACCGACTGAGATTTCAGAAGGTTTGAATACAAATCGGTTTTGGTAGGGTTTTATTGTGGCAACGTTTCGCCCTTGACACAAGTGATTCTTCAGGCCAAAACCGATTTGTGTTCAAACCTTCTGAAATCAGGAGATGTGTTATCTTTTAAATCATGTTTGGCGAAATTCGAGTGCGCATATACATACTACTGACCCCAACAAGAAACTGAACCTTTGAGATAGCGATCTAACTGGTTGAGGTAGTGCATACAGCTGCGGAACGCCAGCAGACGCATGTTTAGGCAAAAAGCGACCACTTGCCACGCTTCGCTGTGACCGTTAGTTGATGAACTACAGTCACTGAAGTAAACTGTTGCACAAGCTGCTCGTCGGATTAGTGTTCATAACAAGGAAACACCTTGAAGAACGTGTGCACGCAAGATTTTACCACAAGCTAGGATACACTTTCACAGAAACATTTCAGTTGCTTAGCCAAGCATCCGGCGAAGGACTGCGTAAGTGGCACGCTGTGCTATAAGTGGTTTAAACGTTTTGCATCCGGAAGAATGTCGCTCGATGAGGATTCGAAGCTTGGACAATCTTACACATCAACAGACGATAACTATGCTGAGAAAGTTTGTGCTGGGCTCCGTGGAAGTCGTCGTCTAACTGTTCGAGAAGTTGCTGACTAACTAGGCATCATGGGTGACAAGCTTCAGTCGCGTCATGTGATTGCAAAATTCGTGCCGCGTTTGTTGGCCGCCGATCGAAAATCGGCCAGAAAATACTTGTCATTGCCAAAGTCAATGAAAGCCTCTTTGAGAACATGATAAAAGGCGACGATACGTGAATTTATGGCTCTGATATTGAAACGTACATGTAATCGTCGAAGTGGATGGGGAAAGGGTATCTTGGTCCAAAAAGCGCACACAGGTCGGCCAGAGATCAAAGTGATGTTTAATGTGATTTTTGACTGTAAACACATTGTCCATCAGGGATTTGTACCACGTGGTCAGGTGGTGAACAGGGAGTTTATCAGGGAATTCTGACACCTTTATTGGATGTTGTGTTTATAAAGAGCTCTGAACCGTGGGAAAAAGTGAATTTCGATGTTGCGTCATGACAATGCGCCGGCTCAGACTATGCTATTTATCCTTAGTTATCTAGCAGAAGATCAAATTCCCATTGTGCTCCATCCACTGTATTCTCCGGACTTAGCCCCAACAGACCTTTTCCTGTTTTCTATACTTAAAACCACGCTAAAAGGACTTCGTTTTCAGACTATAGAGGAGATACAGCACAACGTGACAGGAGACTTGCCAGCCATCCCGGAAAGTGCGTTCCAGGAGTCATTACAACAATGGAAGCACCGTAAAAGGGACTGCTTTAAGGGGGATAGTTTTTAAAATGTCCTAACCAAGTTCATTCTCTATTTGAACACGTCTCGCATATATATGTATGGCATATTCAAAGAGAAAGCCAACTTTTAGAAGACCTTTATTACTTACTGTGCACTCGGTACCTTCGAATAGCATGTGTCTTTTCTACAAGTCGTCGCATAGTTACTAAAGTGGGCTGTTGGCGCCCATGCTATTCATGTCCACAGTCACTGGGATCGTTGGGAGTTCACCGGCCGATGCTGCTCGAGTGCTTCGAGCTTCTACTCCACAAGCCGTCCATTCGAGCCTGCGCGTATGCGCTGACAATCCCGCAGTAACCCCAGCCCTCAAGTGCCGTAGTCGTAGTCACCTGGCAGCGTAGGTGTCGGTACAAAGTATTGCCGTACTACTTATACTCTGTGTCTAAATGTACTCAAATTAAGTGAAGTCAAAAATATGCTTTCAGCCGATCCTAAACTCCTTATGGCACATTGTTAGTGGATGCATAACAGTTGTAATTGGTGCAGCCGTTGCTTCGAAACACAGATGATTTCAAACCGACAGCTGCCTGGTAATGCTCTCCGTGTGCGCATGTGAGCGATCCCGCAGCACGCTGATCGGTGCCAACACAACCGTTTTTGCATCGCATGAATGGCTCATACCCCGCTGGAGTTACGATGTGGCACACACACTGCGTGCCTACTAGTACTACTGGATTTACTGCTACTACTACTTACTACTACTGGATTTACTTTGTTCTGGCTGAATGCAGATACTTTGCGCCTACATCCAATCACACACAGTGCTACACCTAACGCATCACTTCGTGTGGTTTTTGCGTAATGATTGCTCCCAGCTGCTTATTTCACTTATTCATTGAGGTATCCTTTTGTTTTTCACATGATCTGCGTTGGAGCGCGATATTTTGAATGTTTCGCTTCGCTGTCACGCGCACATCGATCGTTCCATTGCATTGAGACTATTTCACATCGCTGCGCGACGGCAGCGTTCCCACCCGCGTTGAGAGCCACTGGCACCACATTGCTTGAACGCTTTAGACGTACATTGTCCAGCCTGATGCGGGAGCGACGAAGCGCTTAGCACTCCGTCTGAGTGAAACCATCCGTGTCAAGTGGGACGAGTTCAAGCGTGGCCAGAGTCAGTTAACTACCCTGCTAATCAGCCTTTCTAGATGGGATCGTGTAAAGCTAGAGAAGGCGGTCAAGGAAATTCTTGCGAACCAAGGGACGAAACTACGTAGTTCGCTCTCGAAAACATTAAAAGAACCTAACCCGGCACTATGTTTCCACACCGGACGCCAAAAGTACGCTTGCAATTTATCCTCCCTGGCGCTTGCTCGTACCACACTAGAGGTGCTGTCACTGAGCCCTAAGTTCTGTTTCCCCACTAGGTGGGACGACAGACTGGCGATTGCAGCTCAATTGGAAAGCTGTACGCGCAATGTCTCCGTAATCTGACCCACAAGTAGAAGAGTTTAAGTTACTTCCAGTGCATGGATGCTACCAATATCTTAGAGAGCGGATAAAGCATAATACCCCGCTGAAACACGAGCACATCCAGGCCTTAAACCACCTAATGAAGATGTTCTGTTTACTCGGTCCAGTAAAGGTGCGGGTGTAGTTGTTAGGAACAAGACAGATTACGCCCGCAATCTAAACGAACTATTAGCAGACAATACCAGTTTTCGCAGCTGCTTACTGTGAAAGAGGGGCTACCCTGTGCTCTGCACGGCAGTAACGTGCAAGTCAGTGAATAGTGAGCGGCACTATGTCACATCTAGTAACTTGTTCACGATGGTGGTTACTGTCACTCGTAGCTCAGTGGTCTCCACCACGTACTGGCAACAGTCTAGATGCAGGTTCAGCCCTACCAGGGTGCGATAGAATACGTACTGTTGACGATTCCTAAAAGAATGAAACGCGCGTCCAGTGCTTTCCCGGGCGTGTGATGGCTGTCTCAGGGAGCCTAGATGTGACGAATTTCTACGTATACTTTTCACTTCCTCGACTTGGTAATGAAGCTACTCGAGGATGAGGCATTACGACCTCACATGGAATGGACAATACACAAATTTCCATAGTTTCTTTCCATTGACATCAAAACGGAACGTGATCCTCAGTCTAACGTGTCCAGAAGAAAGAATCTGTTCGAACGACACGTTTTCCGAAGAACTGAGGCGCTTACGTTGGGCACTGAAAGAAAATGGTTACCCAGATACTTTCTTGAAAGCGAACATGGAACAAACGAAGTAGGTTCCTGTAACCCCTACAACCCAAAGAAAACCCATATTTCTACAAATACCATACAATGCAGAAGTCGTTGCTGCAATCCTAACTCGTCGCCTTTCTCATGCCTTCAGACACACCTTCCCAGAAACTAAAGTACAAATGCAGTTCGCAGGTAGCCTCGTGGTAGAAAGAATTTATTTTTTTTAAAGTCTGATAAATCTGTGGCTGTGTACACCAAATCAATATGCATTTACTCGTCATCTTGTTCCTGTGGGGCAGGGTACATAGGTCGAACGACTAGGCGCATGCCTGACAGGGCAAGGGAACACCATCCGACCTGGCTTAGACTGATGGTGGAAAACAAACCAACTCATCCATAACCACGCATCTCACCGACGCTGGCCATGCAACTAAGGCACTGAGAAGACTGATATTGCGAGATGGAACCATTTTACGTTATCTGCTCACTCGCAAACTAACAACATAGATATGAATCACGTGACAGACAAACCGAAGGGTTGAAACTGGTCACGAAGGGAAATTACGTAGACGCAAGAATAACAGATCGACAAAGTTGACCTTAGGACCATGAGCCCTAAGGAAGCTTTAGGGAGACTGTTAATTTTTTCTGTACGCAAAGGATAGAGCGATACCGGTTAATTGCCACAGGTTCGGCAAACCTCAAAACTTTTGGGTTTTTATTTCTACAGATAACTGTAAGTGTTTACCCAGGGTCAACCTGGTGGCCTGTTTCGATTACATGTCTGGCGATAGATGATACCGGCAGCTTAGATACTTTGTCTTGCTCGGCTGCTTGTTGTGTCGATAGCTTAGCAATCCCTTTTGGATTATGCTCTCCAATACGCTTACCGAAGGATCGATCTGTTCCGCCAATGTAACTACTCCCGAAGTTACAAACGAATTGGTAAATACAATGGGTTGTGGCAGAGATCGGCTGAGTAGGCCTCACTGGAGGCATACGCAACTTCCTGGTCTCCCAAATGGGGCAAAAGTTGGCGGCATTGAATGTCCGGCGAATCGCTGTATGCGAGCGTCTTTCAAATTGAGCGTCCACGATATCACCTTTGAAAGGTACTTGTAGGTTGACAGACAGTTTGGCCACAGTAAGTACCCTCGGCCTGTTTTCCTTCAGTTGAGTGTGAACTCGAAATTATCTATCGAGCACCCGAAAAATCGATCAAAGTACGTCCGTAGGCGGATATTGGACACCACAGAAACCATTGTACTTCGGCTGTACGAACCACAGTTTGCATTCAGAAAAGGCTCACTCAGGCATTAACTCTTCCTTGGCCTGGACGCACTGTGGTTGAACCGTGCGAGCGCGCTAAGTCCACAGCGGTCACTTGATCAACGTTGCTTGCCGCTGGATGATAGCATCAATCAACTGAATGGCGATCCCCTTTTTGTGTCCATGAACAAACTCCGATTGTTATGGAATTGTATAACCCTGATGATGAATTGCCGAAAACGTACGTTCGCTTATAACGACTTTTGAACGTATTTTACCGAACCTTACATTGTGTCGGACACTTGGTTTTTTTCAACATAGAATTGTACAAGCCTGAAGAAGAAAAACATAGTCGCTCGCGTCTTTTAGCTAGCCTACATGTTTGGATTATGGTGGCAATCTATCTTTGAATTAGGGTTGATTAAGTTGCAAACGATCTTTTTATCGTGATGGCTAGATGTTCTTAAGATACCTATTTTTTGATTTGGCCTTTATCAACTCTTCTTGCCTCCTATAATTATGATCAGTTCTCTGTTTATATGTACACTGTTGTGAAATCTCAATGCAACTTAGAATTTCACCCCAGTTATTGTTACCTTTACCATTTTTTATTATTGAGAGATCATATTACAGCATTGTTATTTGCCTTTGAGTTCATTATTGCTTTGTTCCCATGCCTGTTCGCTTTCGTGGAGGCCCTCCTTCACTTGTTACTCCGACATGTCGGCGGTTAGGTGATACGGCGGCGGTGGCTACACTCCTGTTGCTCGAATCCCTCATGTGATATTATCCGGTGCAACATTTCACTTACTTTTTGAGAGATAATTGGAAGGTTGCTTTTCCCCATCCCAAATCCTGATCGTCTGGCATCTCACTTTCTAAACTGCTCACTTATTGTTGCAATACTGGTCCCTTCTGTTTGGGATCCCGCTTCAGCAACCGCGTTCATTTTCATTACGCCTACTTTAAAATTCAATCGGTTGCATCGGAGAGCCCACAGTGGTAGTCCGAGAGACTCTGCTACCACCATTAGGCTACATTTTATTCCCAATGTGTGGATTACCACACTCTCTTCTCTATTGTTGTTTGCCCTTCCGATCCTCAGGCACACCTTCACCTCTGACGCACAGTCGGACTAGGATTGACCTCCTGGGGAGACGAGATGACAGCTGCCACACAAGATGCAGATCGACGGCGTTACTTCCACAGTTGTCTGTTATTTCTCTACACTCCACAATTGTGGTGCAGTTTGGTCATTTCCCGTCGTACTGCTAGTTGGCCATCTGCCCATTTTGTAGGTTTCTACAACATGCTGTGTTCTTTACACGCGTCCTCCCACGTTACGTGGTGGGTCATGATGCGTTTTGATAGCGAAGCGCAGCTAACCCCTTCCGGAGTTTAATCCACACGAACGAAGGACTCAGTATTAGGTGATTTACCCTCGTTGGCGGACTTTCGTTCGGTTCTTGTGCCCGTGCACGTAACGCGAACTGCACCCCAAAATGAAGCCCATGGCAACCAGCCGTCAGATGCGAGCAACAGGCGGTGGTAGACTTTATGAGCGTTTGTTTTGGCTCACCTCCATCTGTAGCAACGTTTAACATAGCATCATGTGTTGGCTTACTAGGTATGATGGGACTTGTTTCGGGTGGGACCGCATACTCTCATACAAATCATCCTCCGGTTATAAGTGTAAAATCTGCAGTGATTGATGCCTGCCACGAAATGAGTGACTGTTGTTGTGAACTTTAGTCAAAAATCATTTTTTCGCGGACTGTCGGGTTGTGTTTCAAATGTATTATTGTTTCTCGTACTCCAAAACTCTCACGGTAATTGTCTAGGGTCCCACACATTTTTCATTGATCACCTAAAGAGCCTCTCACCACCGTAACATCTATCCATTTTTCCGTTTATTCGTTTTGTACCTCTTTTTTCACTCCTTTTCTCTTCCCTGCTCATTTCATCCTTAAAACACAGCGCCGTTTGGCCGAGTTGGCTAGGAAGGCGGTCGCTCGCATTCCCGTAAAAACTCTGCACCCTGGCGACAAAGTAAGTTACTAATTTCCATATCTATTCATACGATCATTACAGAGTTCTTTTTATTGTGTATCGTTGCCACTATCGAAACTCCTCCCGCATTCCGTTCCACGGTGGCTCACTCATCGGGATTTTACCCGCCCGTGTTTCCTAAAACCGTCAGCTGTGCTCATTGCTCACACAACTCCGTACTGTTCAGAGAGCCTGATATTGTGCGGTGATCGATTTCCCGTAAAGCTAAATAGAATGTTCGGGAAGTCGGGATTCAATTCTTTCAGCGGTACTATGATTCCCATGACACAATGTCTGTACCACAGCCTCTCTCTCTCTCTCTCTCTCTCTCTCTCTCTCTATATATATATATATATATATATATATATATATATATATATATATTCCGTAAAGTATATATATATACCATTTTCACTTTAAACTGGACAGTTTTCAAACCAAAGTGGACATTTTGCAAATCAAAGTGGACATTTTGCAAACCAAAGTGGACATTTTGCAAACCAGACTGGACATTTTGCAAACCACATTGGACATTTTGCAAACCACATTGGACATTTTGCAAACCAAACTGGACATTTTGCAAACCAAAGTGGACATTTTGCAAAACAAATTGGACAC
Organism: Dicrocoelium dendriticum; assembly: GCA_944474145.2. NCBI lineage: Eukaryota > Metazoa > Platyhelminthes > Trematoda > Plagiorchiida > Dicrocoeliidae > Dicrocoelium > Dicrocoelium dendriticum. Next base: position 60,165,029 of record OX104071.1, on the reverse strand, counting down.
GTTGCATTCTAAGTAGCAACTCGCCAATTTGTTGGTAAGAAATGAGCAGTAAGACTGCTGAATGATGTTCAGCATATACATTGTGATGACGCTAATACACCGGCATTGTGTAAGCAGCGGGCTACACTGTAAAACATTTGCTTGATCGTGAGCAGCGACCGAAGTTCCGAACTACGCTCCCCTCTCCCCATTGACATTCGCCTAGTTGGTGTACAGTGCCCATACGCATCAACCTGTGTTGGTGTGTGACAGTTGGAAAATCGGACTTCCGAATCGTAATGGTGTATCAATCATTTTGTGAGTGGATTGCGATGCGCAATCTCAATGTGCACCGTTATTCTCATTAGAGAGAACCTTGTCCGATTCGGTCAATGGGACCATGTCGGATGAAGCAGGTAGGCGGTGTCCCAGCTTCGCCCGTCTCTCTATTAGCTTTCGCAACTGCCACGTTATTGTATCAGCGTAGGCTGTAATGACACCCAGCAAAACCAGTCTAGAGCTATAGCCTACTGTTGCAACATATCAACTACTGAGGAGTGGGCCGATTACACGGTGTTCAGGCCACATTGTGGTCACGATAATGTAACCGAACTGCGTACGTAGCGGGTGATTGTGTAAGCCCTTCTCTTGACATGAGTGCCGTTCGCCTCGGTCAAAATCGGTGACCTATTTTCCACTACACCCCCCCCCCCATAGGAATTCGTGTGTTTTGTCTGGGTGTGTGGACCGACCTATGCAGCGGTACCACTATTGGAGCCGAGCATACGATAATGGTTCCACTCAACCCAACTTAGCTTTATTAGCTCCGTGCCGCACGAAACGACCAAAATGAGTGACGAACAACAGGAGAGCTGGTGTCCGACGCGACGGCACTGCAGGCGAACATCATTTGCGCAAAGAGAAATTCTCACAAAACTTGTGCTGGTCGACGGCAAAGCTACTCGGGAAGCCGCTGAAGTCGCCGGTGTTAACGCGAGTACGGCAAGGAACATCATTAATGCCTACAAGCGAGAAGGCTCAAATACACAGCGCACCTGCGGTGGAAACAATAGGGAGAAGCTGACTCCCAATGTATTGCAGCGTGTCGAAGAAGCGGTTGAACGGCACTCTGAGGACACGTTGGTGCAGCTGCAGATGCGCCTGAGAGGGGATGGGACAAACCTATCAGTATCCTCTGTCTCCAACACCCTCAGAAGACTAAAGATAACTCTTCTGAGGGTGTTGGAGACAGAGGATACTGATAGGTTTATCCCATCCCCTCTCAGGCGCATCTGCAGCTGCACCAACGTGTCCTCAGAGTGCCGTTCAACCGCTTCTTCGACACGCTGCAATACATTGGGAGTCAGCTTCTCCCTATTGTTTCCACCGCAGGTGCGCTGTGTATTTGAGCCTTCTCGCTTGTAGGCATTAATGATGTTCCTTGCCGTACTCGCGTTAACACCGGCGACTTCAGCGGCTTCCCGAGTAGCTTTGCCGTCGACCAGCACAAGTTTTGTGAGAATTTCTCTTTGCGCAAATGATGTTCGCCTGCAGTGCCGTCGCGTCGGACACCAGCTCTCCTGTTGTTCGTCACTCATTTTGGTCGTTTCGTGCGGCACGGAGCTAATAAAGCTAAGTTGGGTTGAGTGGAACCATTATCGTATGCTCGGCTCCAATAGTGGTACCGCTGCATAGGTCGGTCCACACACCCAGACAAAACACACGAATTCCTATGGGGGGGGGGTGTAGTGGAAAATAGGTCACCGATTTTGACCGAGGCGAACGGCACTCATGTCAAGAGAAGGGCTTACACAATCACCCGCTACGTACGCAGTTCGGTTACATTATCGTGACCACAATGTGGCCTGAACACCGTGTAATCGGCCCACTCCTCAGTAGTTGATATGTTGCAACAGTAGGCTATAGCTCTAGACTGGTTTTGCTGGGTGTCATTACAGCCTACGCTGATACAATAACGTGGCAGTTGCGAAAGCTAATAGAGAGACGGGCGAAGCTGGGACACCGCCTACCTGCTTCATCCGACATGGTCCCATTGACCGAATCGGACAAGGTTCTCTCTAATGAGAATAACGGTGCACATTGAGATTGCGCATCGCAATCCACTCACAAAATGATTGATACACCATTACGATTCGGAAGTCCGATTTTCCAACTGTCACACACCAACACAGGTTGATGCGTATGGGCACTGTACACCAACTAGGCGAATGTCAATGGGGAGAGGGGAGCGTAGTTCGGAACTTCGGTCGCTGCTCACGATCAAGCAAATGTTTTACAGTGTAGCCCGCTGCTTACACAATGCCGGTGTATTAGCGTCATCACAATGTATATGCTGAACATCATTCAGCAGTCTTACTGCTCGTTTCTTACCAACAAATTGGCGAGTTGCTACTTAGATTGCAACGTGTCCAATTTGTTTTGCAAAATGTCCACTTTGGTTTGCAAAATGTCCAGTTTGGTTTGAAAAATGTCCAGTTTAAAGTGAAAATGGTGTATATATATATATATATATATATATATATATATATATATATATATATATATATATATATATATATATATATATATATATATATATATATATATATATATATATATATGGTTGGCGGCATCCGGTTTCGGATTTGCCTGTCACTGTGGCCAGCCACAGGACGCCTGCGCCTACAGAGGGACCATGAGTGGCTTGCGCTGCACCACCCACAGCTCCAATCACACACCCCATATCCAGTGTAAACCCGAAGGAATAGGACCGGGAGGCATGCGGGTGGGAACCACGTTTCATCAACGGAGCCGGCCCACACTCCTTCACACGCAAACACAAGCACGCTGTATTTGGGAATCAAGCGCACACAAGGCGGTGGCTGGACCGTAGTCCGCTCCATACTGAGTGCATGGAACCACTCTTCGAGCCCAACACGGCCACAAGGACCGTGTACCCCGTCCCCTCCAGCAACGACCAACTGTCTCCTGGAGCCAGTATGAACGATGTAGTGGGTAATAGACAGGTAGGTACCTTGTCAACATTCACATCAAGCGCAGCCACACCGGGGATATCAAACAGCAGCCAATCACTTGAGAGAGAGAGAGAGAGAGAGAGAGACAAAGAAATTAGCTCGATTAATGCATAAGGAAACGGTGACATAAACCTTAAGTTGTTGAGCATATGAAACATTTGTTTACAAACGAATCCTAGATAAGTGCACGAGGTCAGGAAGTATACTTTACGGAGTGCCACGAACACAAAAATGTTATGGAAATCGAATACAGTTGACTTAAGCGAAGTGTGCAAGTTTATGGAATAGAGTACAGGTAGACATTTATATGAGTAAGAAAAGCATTTAGGCAAACTTGAAAACCCACCACCTGAAATAAAGAGACTTAGCATGCAAGCACGCGGTTAGTAAATCGAATGCAGCGTACCTACAAATGCTGCGCCCGTGCTGCCTACGTTCTCTGCAGAACCCGTCGTCGCTTCAGTAGTACTCCCGAGTGGCCTCGCTCATGGCTCACTAAGCCTGCCTGACTAAGGTACTCGCGACCACATGTTCTACAGCACCATGCGCTCGATGTCGATGGAGTACAATCCATCGGTGCTTGCCGCTTCCGCAACTGCCGCTTCTTCTCTGCATGCATGAGGGCTTTCTCCTGCACCTCAGCAACTGCCTTCGTGATCAGATCGCGCCATGCACGCCGATCAACCGTCTTCGATTCCAATGATCAGCAATCAAGATTTGAACGTGTGAGGCTCACTTTAATCATGTCCTGGTAACGTAACTTTGGTTTCCCCACGTGCCGCTTCCCAAAACTCAGTTGACCGTATAAGAGTTGTTTCGGTATCCGCGCCGAATCCATACGGCTCACATGACCGATCCATCTCAGGTGTCTCAATAAAAGTATGCAGTCCACTGCATACATCCCACTTTGGCGCAGCACTTCGGTGTCTGCAACTCTGTCGCCCCAACCGATGCGTAAAATTCGTCGCAGACACTGCTGATGGAACCGCTCGAGATATCGCACATCCCGCCGGTACATCGTCCACGTTTCACTGCCGTATAGAAGAACGGACAGCACCATGGACTTGTACACCATCAGCTTCGTGCCAATGGTAAGCTGATGGTTGTTCCACACTCGGCACTCTAGCTTCCCGAATGCCGCTGCTGCCTTCGACACGCGAATACGCAACTCACTGTGTAGCTACTGATCAGTCGATATCACACTCCCAAGGTAGCTGAAACGGGAGGTGGTTTCCAATACTTCAGCACCAATACTGATTCGCGGCAATATTGAACATTGCACCTCAGGTGAAGGCTGAAAGAGACAGACAGTTTTGCTTGTGTTGATGGTGAGCCCGAATTTGGCCGCTGTCGAAGCCAGGCCACCAATCATGTGCTGCAACTCATCCGCCCTGTGTGAAAACAACGCACCGTCGTCAACACACATCAAAATACGGATAGTTGTCTCACAGACTAGAGTTCTCGCACCGAAACGACGGATGTTCAGCAATCCACCATCAATACGGTGCTCCACACGAACACCGTAAGCACAAGCGGTATCCAAAGCACAAGACAACATTGCATGAAGATATATATTAAACGGGGCAGGAGCTAAGACACAGCCTTGCTTCACACCAGAGACAACTGCAAAGTCATCAGAGGTCTCTCCACTCAGTTGCACCTTCGCTCGCATGCCGCTGCGCAGACATTCAATTAAACTTACAAACTTACGCGGGCAACCAAACTTACCCAACACCAGCCACAGTGCCTCGCGGTTCACCATATCAAATGCCTTGGTGAAATCAACAAAAAGCGAATACAATGGCTGGTGTCTTTCTCTGCACTTCTCTTGCAACTGACGAGCCGCAAACACCGTATCTATAGTGCTGCGACCCGAACGGAATCCACATTGCTCTTCCGCCATGTTAGGTTCCACAACCTGACTGACGAGGCGGTTGAGCAGGATTCGGGCAATCACCTTGACCACACAACTCAGCAAGTTGATGCGACGATAATTCGTGCAACATTGCTTGCTACCTTTGCTCTTGTACAGTGGTAGCACAATAGCATCCTTCAAATCAGAGGCACCTCCTCCTCAATCCATACGCGTTACACCAAGTGGTGCAGCGCAGTCAACAAAGCAGGTCCGCCGTGTTTCAATACTTCCGGCGGGATCCCGTCGGCTCCGGCACATTTGCCGTTTCGCAGCTGAGCAAGTGCTCTCTGCGTCTCATCCAGTCTCGGCGTATGCGCCAGATCCGCTTTCACATCGTGCTGCTTCAGGCCGTTCAATGTAGACCAGTCGATCTCTGAACGGTTGTTCAAGAGACAGTCAAAGTGTTTTCGCCAGATCTGCATTATGTCTGCAGTCTGTGTGCAGGTAGCGCCTTAACTGCCATCGATCAGTGTCCTCAGCGGCTCCAATCTCGGTCCATACACCGCCTTCAATGAGTCAAAGAATTCCTTGTGTTGGCGGCGTTCGGCGTAGCATTCCCAATGCTTCTCCGTCCACCATGCATTTTTTTGGCGACGGAGCTCTCAGGTCAGTCGCCGTCGAAGTTTGCGAAACTGACTCCTCTTCCCCAAGTCGCTGGGATCTGCGACATGTGCAGCAAATGCTGCATTCTTCTCCGACACCAATGCGCTGATCGTCGCATTGTTCTCATCAAACCAATCAGGCCGCTTACAGTTTGCGCGCCCGATGGTCTCCTCGGCAGCAGCTGTCACCTAGTCGCGAATATGGTGCCACAGGTCGCCCACTGTGGCTATGCAGTCCACATCACACAGGCGTGCAGCCATCGCCTTCTCCAGCTCAGTACGTTTCGCCACAGTACCGAGGGAGAGAATGGCAGGTGCCTGCATGGCAGTGGAGAATGCGTCTGGCTATATCGCATTTAGCTAACAATTCATGATAGTCAGACACCGTCCTCCATGGCGCAGTTGCCTAAGCTGCGGGCTAGTTGGTAAGAGCCACTAGCAGTCATGGGTTCGATCCTTCGCAGAGGACCGAAGGATGCGCACCACTGATGAGCCCCAATATGGCGAAACGGCCGTCTGGTGCTTTTCCGGATAGCTGGTCGACACATCTGAATTGTCGGCTGATTGCGACGAACAAAAATACTCACCAAAATCCTTCCATTCATAAGTAATACCAATTCGCCCGTACGGATTCCACAAGATGCTATGTCGATTCATAGCTGCCGTAACCGGGAAGTCCTGACGCCGGAAGACCGACCGCTGTCATCTGCATGGCAGTGGAGGATGCGTCGGCTATGTCGCATTTAGCTAACAATTCATGATAGTCAGACACCGTCCTCCATGGCGCAGTTACATAAGTTGCGGGCTAGTTGGTAAGAGCCACTATCAGTCATGGGTTCGATCCTTCGCAGAGGACCGAAGGATGCGCACCACTGATGAGCCCCAATATGGCGAAACGGCCGTCTGGTGCTTTTCCGGATAGCTGGTCGACATATCTGAATTGTCGGCTAATTGCGACGAACAAAAATATTCAGTGATCTGCTTTGATCACGCACGAAATTGCGCATTAATGAATGAATTTCGTCTCCAGAACTGTTCTCACACAGCAAATCGTTTAGCATTCACGAGACCATCATGTTGTTCATGCAACCATTGCCCTTCAAGACAGCGAGAACGAACAACATTTAATCGGGAGAAACCTGAATTCCGCTTATTCCTTGTCTTCTCAACCAGCCGCTTACAATCAGTGGAAGGGTTGAAGTAATGCATGTGAACACCCATCACTAGGGAATTCAATGAGAAACTGAAACATCCGAGCTCATCACCTGTGACAAAGTGACCTACACCTTATCAGGACAAGGCGAGGCTGGCCACAAAGGTTTGGCCTTGCTCTGGTATGGCGTAACCTACGTTGTTACAGGTGACGGCCTTGAGCGTCTCCGTTTCCTATTGACCCCTTTTCATTTGCATTATTCTGATCCTTCCACTGATCGTCTGCACGTGGCAAATTGAGAAGACACGAAATAAGTAGAATTCCGATACTCCCGCTCAACTGTTATTCGATCATGTTGGTGGTTTGTAACAAGGAACGTTACACACCTTTAAATAAATAAATGGTTTATTCTGGACAGTGCGAGGCACGCTTGCAACAGTATGATTATGGTAATACAAACGCCTACGATTGGTAATTGCACACAATGTTACAAGTTGACCAGTAACATACTTGATTTGTGTTTATGTAGGTTTATGTGTAAGTAGTCGTATGAAGTGAATGTTTTAATGTGAACCTGAATTCTTAATTTGGTTCGCTGGGTTTGCCATCGTAAAAAGTGATAAAAGGAGCTCTTCGATTTGCATAATGTTCGTGAAGTGGGCAAGGTCATCCGGAAAAATAAGAGGCAGTGACTTTATTTAGTGGTGAGTTGCATCTGCCACGTCACCGTGTTGTTAGACACTTGTTGTTTGTTATAGTGATTACGCCTGCTAGACAGATACCCACCACTTCCTGAAACACTGCCTCCGAACTATTCTCTGGAACGATAGTAGCCCGAACCACCCAGAATCACGGGCAAGTTGTTCGGCTAGCCAGTGGTAGGACAATCTTGTATTAGCAACTTGCAAGGAGCAAAAGGAGCGTGAATTGTGACACATATCTCCACCCATCGGCATGACTTCTCTCTATCTGTTTGATTGTCTCACCCAATCAGTGGATGAGCGCAATCACCTGCGGGACCTACGCATGTCAGAAACACCACTTACTCGACGCAATCAGGGGCGTTCTTGCATTCGGTTTTTTGCATCTGATTGTTAATTTTCTTTCCATTTTCCTTGGTGGCTAAAAGCACCCTCCTTGCTTCCATTTTCTTTACATTCTATTTGCGTTTAACCCCCACTAACTTGCCGTTGTTCGTTATCGTTATTCTTGCGATCTACGTCGTGGCAATCGGATTCACCGCACTTCGGCGCTCGGATCAAAGTTGATCAACTGAACTGAACTTATTCGAAAGTGACTCAGTAGCTTTCTATCTGTACTCTTTCAAACGCTTCATTTGGACAACTTGGGGTTCGTTTACTGCTACCAACCTTTGTACAGTCATAAGTTTCTTTTCAATGTGAACCTGCTTGTACACACTTCTTTCTGCTAACTCATTAATCACAACTTTTGCGCCTCTGCGCCGACACATTCACAAGTTTCGATACTTTGTTTCTTACCTGGGCTTCAAAGTACTTTCTGCGTATCGTTCACTCAGATGAGTGTGCCACAAATGGGACGAAACCCTCGCCAGTCAAATGTCTGGTCCACAGCCGTTCGGACAAGCGTCTACTCATTTCGACCCCCCTCTCAGCCTGTTTTGGCTATATTCCATCGAACAACCTTACTCATGTCGGCAACCTGATATTCCCGAGTCCCAACAAGACGCGGCTCTCAATAAACCCGCTTTCTATCCCAGGCGGTAGTGTCCATTGCGTCTATTCTGCCATTCCGCTACGGTAGCTGCCTCGACCTACGCATCGCGCAGTTAGTATCTTACCCACATCTGGCGCGGGACGGACAAGCTTCATGTGCTTCGCGCGCATGTGTTTACTCTGTCTGCTCTTCCCCATCTAGGCCTTCCGAGTCAGCATTGTTTACGCTATGATTGCCGTTGCGTAAAATTGTTGGCGATAATTTCCCTCCTATCGACTTCGCCTGTGTCACCTTGGCTTTCTTCTCCCCAGACACTCTGACTACACTTCTCACCTCTCCGTTCCGTTGGTAATCAGTATTTTTTCCGTAACCCAAATGCTGGATGTTTTCTGTCTCCTACGAATTGCCTTTACGCCGGTATTATACCGCCGTAAACATTGTGAATGAGTCACTCGTCACCATCTCTCTGCAGTTCAAGAAACAACTTTGTCTAGACTAGTGTCGCTTTGTACACAGTTGATTGCTTCCTTATGCTTTGTGCTCCTCTTCACCGTGTTATCGTGCTCCAAAGCGTCTTACCTCATAGACTTCAACCGGCTTTCAAATTTTTGTCTCCTATGTGTTTCTCGTTTTCACTGCCTTTCACGGCTATTTCCATTCGATTTCCCTTACGTGATGGATGAAAACGTCGACATTTCAGAACGTTTAGCTCACAATACAACTAGAAACTTTTGAGCACAACTTTATCACAAAGTAACTCCCAAACACTGAATCATTATCATCCGAATCCCCAGGGATCGTGTTCACCGCACAATTTTACCACCGTCATTCGTCCACCTAACCTTCGTCAGTGCGATACTGTCTGGTTACCTAGGCCGTGACTAACCCCATTCATCACCCTCTCCATCTGATTTTTCGGCCTAAAAGCTATCAGTTTCTACCTCCTCTCTCCACTTATGCAGCGGAAACCGTTGTATCGATCGACGGTTACCCTCACGAACCTTTGTGCCAAGCGTTGCCCGTCGCGACTCGGCGGCTTAGGGGTAGCGGTCACAACTAACATCCCGATGGTCCCTTGTTCGATGCTTGCTAACTCTATCTGGTGAGGTGAGACAACATCGAAGCGCCTCATTGCAGTGCAGTGTCTTCGGGTGGGCAACACCCAATTTCTGTCTGCTTCAGTTACGGTCCTCGCGATTGAAAGACCAAGATTCACTTCAATGGGAATCGCGGTCAACATTGAGATTGCATGTCGCAATCCATCCACACCTGTACTTCAAACTTACCCTCAATATCAATGTTTTGTTGATGTTAGTGCACTGCGCTCGCATCTCACCTGCGGGCACCGATCTGCTGCTCCTATTATTTTTTGCTACCTCACGAATGCACGTTTGTATTGCGACAGCCGATACATAACCTAAAGGTAGCGAGCTTGTCTTGTAATGCCGCAGGTTCGAGCCTGCGTAGGGCCGGGGCGACCCTCGCAGTATCCTTGGCCCACGTGCGACCGGTGCTGGTTGTATGGCACCGAAGCGTTTGTACTGCGTACCGGCGTACTGCTGATGTCTTTTTTGAACAGTTACCTAATACCGCATAACACCCCGCCACGTTATTCTTATAAAGCTTGTGATATCCTCGGTGTCCGTTGCCCTCTTCTTGATGAGTTGTGTTGACCGAATATACGAAAACCCAGTCAGGTTCTGCTGCTGTCTGAGTTTCATAGTACTTGATACGTGCTGCGAAATACGTGAACATTGTTGCTTTCCTTGAGGGATATATTTACACATCAGCAGAACAGACCGATGTCTGTGCAAGTGGCTTGGTGGGCACATCTTGAAGTGGGTTGCTACAAGTGTGGCAAAATAGTCGCAGGAACAAGAGTCAAGATCCAAATTGCCGGCCTCTTCGATAGCCAGACATCTACTTGAAACGGGGCACCAAATTGATTCTAACTTGGCGTTTACGGTTATCTACCGTAATGAAAACGCCAAGATACTCAAGCTCGCGGAGGCTGTGGCAATTAATCACAGCCGTCCGGACCTATGTGTGCAAAAACATTTGACTGTCACCCTCAAGCTTCCTTGGGGATAGTGACACTTGTCTCAAACGTTGTGATTCTGTTGGAGTTTCTACCCTTATGTTTCTTCCATTCCCATTCCGACACCATTTAAAGTCATTGCTTTTCCCTTTCATGATCGCTAAATGTCGCTCGTTTGCATGTGATCAGAAAGCGCGAAATGATATCATCGTGCAACACCCGTCTTCTCATTGTATTATTTAGACTGATACAGGGAACCCAGTGCTTCAAGATATATTTACGTTTGAAACGGATAATTGGGCCAATACCTGAAGTCGTCTGATGTAACTTGTTGCGCTAGAGTAGTGAGTTCGAATCTTCTAAGCCCCGTTACCTTCGATCTAGCTTTCTTGGTTCCTGGCCCCTTTCTCTCTGGCTTCGGCCATCTGGCCCCGTCGTACCCTGCTTTTTCGTATAATAATAATGAATAATGTGTCGGTTGTATGTCGTAACGGCGCTTCGCTGCCGCGCGACCAGTCGCGCCTGGGCTGAGTATCCCGCAAGGACGTCCGCCCCTACGCGGATTCGCACCGCTGATTTTAGGATTGCAACGTAGGCGTGCAGACCACTCGGCCACCGGTCGGCTGTACCAGTGACACTACTGGAACGCCTCCGATGCTGCACAAAACTTTCTGCACGATTTAGGGAAGTCTTGGTTCAAATTAAACCTAACCAACTCGAGGTACAATTTTCTACCCTGTTGTGTGAGTCCTGTCCGTGTCTTCATGATTGTGACTGAACCGATGGACCCAATAGGGCCAATAATCTACGATTCCGGCACTGAGATGTTGTTGACTCATTTGATTTTTCTGTCCGTGAATGTGTGGAAAAGCGCTCGAAAGGTAAAACGCTGGTAAGATCTGGGCGGAAAAGAACTGGAAACTCGATGAATTGGTGGAAGCTTAGCAAAAGCTTTATTGTTCCCGAGACCAGAACAGATCAACAAATCCGTAATCCTTCATTTGATCAGTCCTCGGGCTTCCATCCAAGAACATGGCACAAGAAAATGGTGCGCTCTATGCTTTTGTAGACAATACGCTGTCGAAGGACTTTCAAGTAAACCAAGACAAGGGGACTGTGTGGACTTGCATTTAGTGCTCGGAACTGCATCGCTGCCTTAGCTATAAGAATAATACTGGAGTACACGGGAAACCGTGCCGTAGGTTCTCTGCACCGGATATAACAGTGTAGCTTCTCCTCTACAACTGATGGAGTAGCGAAAATTCCATTGTGTTGCGCCTCGCATCACTGGACTCACTCAGCAATCAGGTGGCGTATTTGTTTGGTGCACCTTTTTGCCATAAATATTTTATTTACGCGATGGTTGCAACTCCTGTTGACTGGAAGCCCAAGCTGCCCCCAGCTTTGTTTATTACGTAGTCTCTTGCACGGTATGGTAAATATACAACTTTACCTATATTTGTCCGGACACGATGGACTCGAGTGGAACCGTACGGTCATATCGATGATTGTCATGCTTCTGCTCTCGGTCAAAATGTATGTTTAGGAAGGACACATGCTCTTTTCAACTCACAGCGCTTTCCGTTTAAAACTGGGGTTTAAAACCACCGGGTCTCCGCTGTTTTGAGCTGTGTTCCAGTACCACTTTAAACACTACTCCAAATACCTACGCTCTGAACCATTCTATGGGAAGTCTACTCTGTTAACCTCATCTAAACTCGTCGCCTACGATCTCATTCCCTCTCCGGCACTCTTGTGCCTCAGTTTACCAACTTGCATACTTTTGTTAACCATCCAGACAAAATACGGTGCTTCGTTTCCATCCGCTTTTTCGTGTGCACGGCCTGGACTCAGCTGTTCAATTAGACATGAGTGCCAAGCTACCCCTACCGGCTCAGTTGTGTATAGGTGAAAGACTTGCCTTCACTACACACGCCGTTTTCTTCGGGCGCCATTCTCACTTCCTGCATCAGTTCTTCTATCCTTGATTCATTGATGTTCGCATGAGACAGATGGTAAGCGTTGACTACGTCGTTTTACCAACTGTCATGAGTTCCTGGGCGATGTTTCCGGTTTGACAGTGTATCCGTTTAAGCAGGATTTTTCTGTTACCTTTAGTCATGCGTGAACTTGTCCCGTGTTCAGGTATCCAGGACTTCACAGCATACGAAACGCGAAGCAATGCACAACACTTCTCAACACGCTTTCATCCTGTTAGAACGCGAATCGACGGCGTTCCAACGATACCCATTGACTTGCACTAGAATGTCGGTATCTCTTAATCATGTACGTCACATCATCCTTGACGTGAGTGCATCTAATTCCTGTTGAAGTGATCAAGTGAGAGCGTTCATCCTCTGACGGTTCCTTTTCGGTTGGTGCCTCACACGTGCTTGTTCAAGCCAGCATACTTTAACGTTGCGCAGGGTAAAGTATGCGGATGCTCTACCTGTTTCTGTTTTACCCCGCTGAACCTGCTCGTCGTACTAGCCATTTATTAGTCGCATTGTACACAGCCGATAAAAATCACAAACCCCTTTATTTTTTCAATACCAATTCGGTTTATGTGTCTCATTATGAAGAGTCGACTGCTGTTGGTCCCTCACGCACCACTTCATCTTGTTAAACGGCAGTGTTCAGCACAGCGACGAGCTTTTCGTCGTCCATTAGCCTATGAGATTTTCTGTTGAATCGAATTTCTATCGCAAAACTTACTTGCGTCTTGTCGCTTACGTGGTATTCAGGTCACGCGTGGCATGTTTGTCACCTTATATCCCCCCATACGGAATTATCTGTTAAGCCACGAAACTTGCAGACAATTTCATTTGCTAACTTTCTGTATGGTCTTTTCAACCTGCATAATAATAGCTCAAAACAGTTACTTCGCTCTGCTCATACATGGCTCCGAAGGTCATCCTCGGTAAAGCCGCGAAGAAGGGGTCAAAGGTGAAGATTGTCGAGATGGACAAGAAGCAGAACCAAAGCTACCTCTGTCACTTCTGCTAGATGCTTCGTCAAGTGCACCACGACACTGGCATCTCGTCGAAAGCGATGTCCATAATGAGTCCGTTCGTGATCGATATTTTCAAGCTCATCGCGAGCGAGTATAGCGGACGACAATCACTAGCAGAGAGGTGACGATGGCCGTCCGCCTTCTGCTTCCGGACGAGCTGGCCAATCGCGCTGCCTCTGAGGATACCAAGGCGGTGACAAAGTACACTGGCACCAAGTAGATTCGGTCACCGGTGAAATGGAGAAAGCACCCACGACCCTATTCATCGCTGCTTTGTAGTTGAATATTCATCTGCTCAGGGTGCATTAGGCAATCTCTTGACTTACTGTGATCACCCGCATCCGCCTCCTCCTGATTCGCGTATCACTGTGACCTCGAACAGTCATTGAATGCCTACGCCTACAATGAGACTATGGGTTGTTTTGTGCTTCACTACACATGTCTTGTGTATATCCGAAGGAATCAGATTGGGAGACATGTGGATGGGAGCCACGATTGATTCAGTGCCGACCACAACTTTTGCAACATGCACATCAATCATTTGTACCGGGGAGACATGCCTAGCACTGGCACAAAGACCGTGGACCCGCCTCCCCTACCGACAATTAACAGTCTCCTAGAATCAGTAATCATGGCGGTTTTCCACAAGTAAACACCTTGTCAACATTCGCACACATGCAGCAATCATTATCGTGTTGCGTTAAAATAAACTGACAGGCAAATGTATAGGCCAACAGCAGCGACAATACGGCACATGTATGGCGTCTACCGCATTATTGGCCTACATTTCTAAATGGAACTAAGTCGCGATCAGCTTACTTGCCAAACGGTGATGCTTACCGATTCAACCTACTCTTCGCCTGTTCGCTATTGATCCCTCGTGGCCATGCTGGTGGCTTGCCAGACCGGCACATGCGATCGCATGTGCTATGACCTCAAGTGCTTGACGTCACTGAAGTAATCTCCATTGCACTTTTTCTTCCCCAAACGGCGCTTGTACTCTTGGTACAACAGTCCTTTCTCCTAGGGCAACTGTATTTTCGTTGTAACCAGGACACTGGCTTTGCTTCCAAACCTAAAGTCAATATTAATTCGTGATAAACACCTACACTAAGTGGTGCAGTGCCTGTCGAAGTACAGGTCCGCCATTCTTCTGACGGTACTGCGTCGGCGCCGGAGCACTTACCGTTTCACAGTTGACCAGGTGCTCTCTGCTTCTCATCCCATGTCGGTGTGTCCGCAAGACATCTTCATCTCCTGTTGTTGTACTCCGTGCAACATATCCCAGTCAGTCTCTGTACAGCTGTTCAAGCGACGGTCGGAGTGCGTTCGCTAGATCTGCATTCTCTGCAATCTCTGTGTAGACAGCGCCTGAAGTAACATCCACCAGCGTCCTCAGTGGCTGCAACGTGGGTCCGTACACCGCCTTCAAGTCGTCAAGGAATTCCTTATGTTGGCGGTGTCCGGCGTAGTGTTCCATCTGCTTCGCCTTCTCTGTCCACCATGCATTCTTGATGCGACGAAGCTCTCGAGTCAATCGCCATCGAAGTTTCCGAAAACAACCTCTCCGAGTCGACAGGGTCCATCATATTTTCAGCGAAAGCTGCACTCTTTTCCAATACCAATACTCCTACGGTCGCACCGATGTCGTCAAACCACAGCATGCGTCTTATAGGTCTTCTTAAACATTCGTATTTTTCTGTTCTATACTCCGTCATGATGGGGAAGGGAGCTGTGCTTACCGATCTTAACATCTACGCTTTCATCATCTAACTGGGAGGTGACTACACAATAGACTACTTTTAAGTCGATTGTGCTTGACTGGATATCTCGCCGCCTAGCAACACAAAGCCTCATTTCATCTATACCTAACGGAGGCTAGGTGCTTAACATCGTTGGCCATGTTGTTCACATGAGTTCATCATTCCCTCCACCCTTTGGTACTACCCTTTGTTTTCTTCCTTACTAATGCTCCCGACCAAAATCGGTGCTCGGCACGATAGCTACCGTATCTACCCATGGGCCGCTGACGAACTCCGGGCTACTGCCTGCTTCTTTTCCCTTTTCCAGCTACGAAACACGCCGTACTTGTATCTCGTAGACGATAGTGAGTAGGAAATGGGGCACCTGTTAAACCGGTTTTCAGCCATCCGGCCTTGTTTCGCCGTTACTGCTCGATATCTGAGGTTACTGACGGTGCTTTCTTGTTCCACGGTCCATCCATCCCTATGAGTCATCGAAACCTCACCTGAGTTCTGATTTGGTATAAACAGTAGGAGGAAGTGCTTTATGGATGGTTACATTCGCTTGTACCCACCCACGATTCTTGGTTTTCGGTGATTTTGGGCGGCCGTATCGGTGTTTTGTGTAGAAGGATGCCCTGGCGCCTACGAGCTCAACTGCAACTGGATTTTGTCTGCACATCGGTGGCAGCGAATTGACAGTTCGCTTCCGTTGTTAGACACGCGCACAGTAACCAGACCCTATACTGGCTGGTAACATACTTTAACTAAGGACCCTGCCCTACGAATCATTGGCTTTGACTCATCCTAACGGGTGGCCCTCGTTTGCGGTAGGCATTCCTCATGAATGGACATCGGATCTCGATGAATCACACGAGTCCCTGTTGTAGACGGATTGGGGAAAACGCAAATGTTTCTTCCACACTCGAACCTTGTTCACTCCGTATGCCTACAACTTGCAATCCGCCTGGGTCTCCACACTCATTATGGTATTTATTTACTGCATCGGTTTGACCTGCGGTTAACGCATAGCTCTTACCTTTCCCCAATCCTATTTATGGTACATGTAAGCGTAGTGCATGGGCAAGCTCTCATCACTGCTTGTGTCCTCCACATACTCTTACTACTCACGTGATACTATCAAAAGCGGTCATTGGTGATTTCGGCGGGCCAACTGTGAGAAATTTGACTAAATTCGTTGGATCTGGTTACTGTCGTTCTCGTCGTCATAATCGTAGACGAAACCATAGTCTGCAGAGTATACACACAGTCATACTTAGGGACGCATCCAGTGAAAGGTGCTCGGATGAAAAAGGGCGCATCTGTCTAATGAAATGATCAGGAGTAGGAAACTGTGCGCTAAATTTCCATTGACACGTTGAATAGAGTGTGCAACCATTGAGTGAAGAAACAGCATTCAGTGCACGGCAGGATTGCCGGTCAACGTGTATTCAAACTTTTGACCATGCTAACCTGCGCTTTTCCAACTTGACAGTTCAGTGACAGCAGTACTTTTGTTGCTGCAAACAGCTCACCTGCTTACACACTGTTCACCCAGTGGTCTTACCAAAAGCGATCCACGCTGCTTTGACACCAGTGACCTCACTTGACCAGTTTCTTAATGCCTCCAATACACACCGATCGATTCCCTGATGGTCACAGCAGTTTCAGTGACTATACTACCACTTAGTGTGCTCTTCTTGGCTGATGCACCAATTCTGTGCTGCCCTTGTCGACTGGTGGAGTAACTTCTTCGGTGATACGACCACCAAAGATGACGCACCTGTGAGTGTAAACTTATCAGCTGTTTTCTCTGGTCGTTCAGTAGTCCCGAAAACAGTACTGCGCAGGCCTGCTTCAATCTTTTTGGACACGGGTTAGCTTAGACGTCATCTACACTACATCCTCAGTGTACCCTAAGCTTGTCAATCGATCTTTTGACAGAATCTATAAATCCAGTAGAAACAACCAGAGTAGAGTCATTCTTGGTGATCTTGATTACAAAATTGCAGAGAGGAAGAGAATTTGAACACCTGTTTTATATTCCACCTGTAGCCATTTCAGGAGGAAGCTATCCATAGCCTGCGCACAATGCCAAATACCTTGGCAAATAAATACTTTAGGCCGAGTGTCTTTTGTCTACATCTCACAGCTAAGCACGTACGCGTTCGGCTGTGTCGTGGATGGGTTTCACGCCAAAGAAAGCAGCATCCCAGGTTTTTGTGATGTGCTGTTCAAGCACCTGACAAGTTATTAACTATGATCACTGTGCATATAGCGGGGGCGGGGACGGGGACGAGTCTGGTTTGAACTACCTCTCCCTAATACTAGTGCTCCGTTGTAGTGTAATGCGCTTGAGAGGCTCAAGGCAATAGCAGTAAGGCTAATGCCTCGTTGCTCCGCAGGACTTGACTGTTTTTTGAGAATATCTACTGTCAACCACTGTTCTTGAAGCACTTCGGCATTACATTATGGTATGCAGCACCTGTATTTTGTCATTACCCCCCATCAACAATGGAGTGCGATCGTCGAACTGGGTCTTCTAGATGTTGTAAAGCCCTACATAAACAACCCAGATGGGTTTATTTGGTTCACACCAAAGATAGCGAACTTACAAGTTGGTTGAATCACTCTTTAAGATATTCCGCCCATCGTTCGAGCTGACGCTTATGAGAATGGATCTATTATCCGTTTCCTCCCTTCACTGAGGCCTTTGTGAATCAGTGCTTCGCATGCTTTGGGCCTTGTTTCTGAGTGGGAATCAATTTACATGCCTCTGTTCGACCAATGGAAGCAGCAGGAGTCCACTGGCAACTGAGGCACTCCAATCAATGGCTCCCAAGACCTTCTTATGCTTTCTTACCGAGCCACCTCTTCGCGGTGTCGGTTGGGTGGTTCGGGTTTATCCTGTTCTAGCAAATGGCTCGATGGCGGTTTCAAGACGCACTTGGTTTTTTCCCTTGGAAAGCATCCTCCCTATACAAAGCCACAAATGTCCGTTTTGCAATGCGTAGACGTGGCGGATGTGGCTCACCACTAACTAGAGTCACTCGAGCGTTGTAGTCACGCAGATGGTCGCTAACATCACGGAGTATATTGAGCTTCCATTTGGCAACTCTCCAACACAAGTTGTACAAACTGAAAACTTGGTCGTCAGCTAGCAATTACCACGATTCTCAAGATTCGCTCCGATGCCTTGTAGGTAATTTGTTTTAGCAAAGGTTCAGAGTGAGGTCCCCAAGTCAACTCCCTAACTCAGCTTAGGCAGCCGAGTTGCGCCACGTCTTCTAAAGCAACTATGCATTGCCTTGTGATCTGTTTTCTTTCTAGGTTGTGTATGCTTTCCGTTTATTCCCGCTGCCTTTTATTGCTCTGTCTATTAGTAGACTGATGAATATGGCTAGCGGCATCCGGTTTCGGATTTGCTTGTCACTGTGGCCAGCCACAGGACGCCTGCGCCTACAGAGGGACCATGAATGGCTTGCGCTGCACAACCCATAGCTCCATCCACACACCCCATATCCAGTGTAAACCCGAAGGAATAAGACCGGGACGCATGTGGATGGGGGCCACGTTTCATCAACGGAGCCGGCCCACACTCCTTCACAGGCAAACACAAACACGCTGTAGTTGGGACTCAATCGCACACAAGTCGGTGGCTCCACACTGAGTGCATGGAAGCACTCTTCGAGCCTGGCACGACCACAAGGACCGTGCAGCCCGTCCCCTCAAGCAACGATCAACTGTCTTCTAAAGCCAGTACAGACGAGATGGTGGGGATCTTGTCAACATGCATATAAACATAGCCATACCGGGATGTGAGACAACAGCCAATCACATAAAATGAAATAACCAGTAACATAGGTCGAAAACACCATACGGATATACGGCTAAACTAACATATGATATAAATGAATTATCAACATAGTTGCGATAAATTGAAGATGGCAGATCAAAAAACATTTCCAGGATGGATAAAACTAACGAAGTACCTTACGTTTAAGCGACATTCGCAATTTATTAGTTTATTCAGGCACACATTAACATGCGGTAAGAAAATATGCATTATAACAAGACAGCAAACCTATCACCTGAAATAAAAATGCTCGGCACGCAGGCACGCGGTTAGTAAATCGAATGCAGCATACCTACAAACGCTGCACCGGTTCTGCCTACGTTCTCAGCGGAATGCTTCGTCGTTTCCACGCTGGTTCCGAGTGGCCTCGATCGTTTCTCACTAAACCTGTCCGACTCAGGCACTCGCGACCGCATGTGCTACAGCACCACGCGCTTGATGTAGATGGAGTACACCCATCGGCGGCTGTGGTTTCACCACTTGCTGCCTCTTTTCTGCATCCACGATGGCTTTCTCTTGCACCTCGGCAACTGCCATCTTGACCAGGTAGCACCATGCACGCCAATTAACCAACTTCGATTCCCAACATTTGCAATCAACATTAGAATATATATATATATATATATATATATATATCATAAGCATTGGCAACTGACGTTCCAACTGAGCTCGTCATGGTTGTCTCACAGACTCAGACTACAATTAAGTTGCCCGGAAGTTGACTATTTCATGAAAACAGAGAGGAGAGAGAGCCCTGTACGAGCATGCACCGAATCATGATCCGGCTAGTTTTGAGGATCACTACTTACAGACTGATAATTTTCTAATCACTTGCTCTGTCTGTGCCTGTTAACAGTATGGTTCACTTAGGTCCATAGCAGCATATCTCTGTGAGCGCCAGTTGGTGTGTTGATAGTATACTGTGTTTGGCACGCAATTGGACGAACCGATCACTATGATTAAGGCGTAAGCCTGTAGTCCGAAATGGCTTGCTACGCATCGCTCGACCTCTGAGGGGCCTCGGTATCTTTCGCAACTATCTCAATATCCGGATAAGAGATCATTTTCCCTTGGTGACACTCGGGCTGAGGTTGTGACACTAAAATTCACCGTTCTTTTATGCGCTTATGAAGCTTCTTGATCGAATCGTACATACGCCATCCTTCTCTGTATTCCATGCGTCTATATTTTCTCTGATGTCAGCGGATAACTTTTGTATCATTGATTCCTCGCGTCACCGAATAGGTTACGTCTACGGTGTGACATCAGTCGGTGTTGGTGAACTAACACACGTCGGTCTCAGTAGAGTGTAACGTATGGCCTGACACTATTGTCGCCTTGCTCACATAGAACTGGTGTTCTACCTTTCGAAGAAGCTTTACTTTATTATATGCAGTCAAACGTTTAGTAACCTGAGAGCAGGGAAGGGCAAACAGACGTTTCAAAAAGGAATCTTAGCAATGGTGTTGTATAGATAGATGCTACTATTTTTCTAACCATCCAGTGCGACTGACTTCATCCGCACTATCCGCACGCTGACCTGTGACACAATAGTATGACCTAAAAGTCAATGGGTTAGATGAAAGTTTGTATAGTGGGTTTCCGCCCGGTGTCTTAGTCTGATGTGTGTAACATTGGAAAAAGTGTCCGGTTCAAAAATGTGATCGCAGCGTCTTAATAGGTTCCACTCTAGGCCGGTCACATGCGGACTCGGGAGACTCAGAACATGTTATCTTTTATCTACGAAATCTGGTGCTCCTCTGCTATGTTGGATTCTACTTCAGATATTCCCAGTTACCATTTCTTTCGAAAAGATCATAGGACAAAGTGGGCAAGCAGATGTATCTTGCACCTCCATAGAACTTTACAGTTCTATACTGTTCCTGAATCTGTGGGGCTATCAGTCGCTGTAGTATCTTCTACACTACTTTCGACTGCATCTAAAAAAGCCGAAAGCAAATCCGCTGTATCGCTATTGTCTCCTCGGCGTTTGATTTCGCATCGGTGTTAACGCAGAGCCATCATCTTCATTGTTGCATACATATTTCTTGTCAACTGTCAGAATTGGCCGCTGGACTCAGTAGGTCTCCGGACCACCTAGTTCAGCCAACGTACTGAGCTTCATTTTCACTCTCGGAATACCCGACGCACAAGTCGAAATCTTAACTAACCTCCACGGTAGTGATCACATTATCGTACGGGTTATCTTCTACATCGAAATGAAGGCCATTCTTGACTCAACTATTCAATATGCTATCCATAGGACTGACTGGAAGCATTTCCAAGAGCTAATCCGATCTCCCGACTGGGATGCGTTTTTTTCTCTTTAAAAACCTCCGCAATACAGTGGGACAATTCTACTACCAGGTCCATCGCATCATGACCCTACTTGTTTCACAAAACAAACTTGTTATTCCTTGGCTTAGGAATGTAACTGTGACTTTAATCAACGGGAAACCAACATAACTGATTACCGAATTCATAAAATACTAAAAGTCTCAATAATAGTACTACTGACGATTCCATTGCCTGCCAAACCTTCACAAGAGATATTTGATAACAAGGAGGAGGGGGATGAAGAGAACACGTCAGGGTTCCTGTTTAAAAGAACGGAACTAACAAACCTCTTACACCTCAGTAATAATGACCTCTTCTTTGATCACGGGACTGGTCGATGAGGAGAGTCGCCATCTTAACGACCCACCCGCTACTTGTGAAGCGTTTCGTTACTTTGTTGCTTTCATGCATCTAGAAACTAACTTCCTCCACTGTACTTAAAACAACAAGCGTCCTATACAATGTCAAGATTTCGCTTTTGAACGTACAACAAGCTACGAACTTCATCAAACCATCGTTCAAACTGCATCCCAAAGTCATTCCCCATCCATCAATAAATTAGGATAGCCAGCATAGCGCAACTGCTGCTGAATATGTTCTCCTTGTAGCTGTGAACTGGCCATTTTCTGGGTCAGCAGAAAACACCGTTTATCAACTCTTGTTATACAGATGGTCTCAAACGGAAAGTCACCACCATACTCTCATAGACGCTAAACTGTTTGCTAAATTAATTATGAGCGAAATGACGAAATTTATCTATGATATTGAACTAACAACTCCTAGCAGCACTTCTATACAACCCGTCAGTTGCACTACTTGGGTGACCTCGCAGAATCCATTAACTCCCGTTATGCTTTCACAATCTTATTCTTGGGTATTCAAACAACATTCGATCGGGTGCATCACAAGCGGTTGCTGGAAAAAATCGAGTCCTTTGGTCTCAAGGACAGCTCTAATTTGGCTGATCTGCCACTTCTATATACGTTCCTTGATGGTAACTCTGATTGACAACAACTCTTCCCCACATCCAATTATTGGTGTTGCCATCCAAAGAGGCGCACCTGGTCTTATTCCGCATCAGTATGTCTGTCAAACATGGCATTTTTCCATTTACCAATGACATTAAGATTGGTCATAAATTTTGACGATACAAATTCCAGAGCGCAAGGTTGTTCGTTCAAGAAGACATCGGTTCACTCGACCAATGGTGTGACACATGGCTGAGCAAGCTCCACGAACAAACCATACATTATCTTTTACGAGTGTTCGATCTCTGAATAGTCAGTTACACACCATAATCTACGCATCTGTGTAAATCGTTTATGACCCAGCGAATGACATTCTCCCAACTTAAACTTTTCAGAGCAGGCCGGCTGTCAAATAGTGAGGGCTAACTATGCTATACAAAATTAATAACTTTTTATCCTCCATGATGCGTGATCAGGTGAGTGCATACGTGTGCGGAATGTTGATCACAGTTGGATCAGGAAGATCAAAAATCGCATCATTTAATGACGTTTGGAAGTACACAAATGGTTGACTGAAATGACGCGATGTTGACTGACCTTCAACCAATGTCTCACCTACGTTCTTATAAGTAGTGAACTCACGTAAGAGGTTATGGTGGCCAAATATGTATTGGGTCATATGAAACCTGGGCCCTGCTCATATGCTTGTCTTCTTGTTACAGATCACGCGAATCGTTTGGTCACGTTCTGTGCAAACAACAACATGTGGATGTTTTTGTGAAATTTATGCTCAAGAGTGCAGGCACATACGCTGATTGGTAGTTTGATCTAGTTTCTGGCGTACCTGTCAAGGAGAAAGTTCGCAGACCTGGTCCTGGACTTGCATTCCGCCACTGAGTCCTGTTTATGTCGTATATTGTAGACGGCTCATTGCATCAAAGCCAGTTTGTGTTTTGAACCGTGTACTTTTCTGTGCATGATGTTGAAAAGTATGCCTAAGTTGGGATTTATGCACCGTAGCCACGGGGATCAACTTGATCTTATCACATCGTTCAGAATATTCCGGTTTCGAAGAAGCACCTGGAGGGCGTTTTGTACATGCTCCATGTACTCGTTCCGAGGCAACGCGGTGTCTCTTTTTCGAACTACTGTACATCATTGAACAATATTCTAACTTGAGTCGAGCAAGTGAGATACCAGAATAAAGTATTACTCTTCTAGAAAAGTCCCAACTATCAATCCAGTACTCTGTCTTACCCTCGCGGTAACCTAGCCTACTTGTTCACAGAAGTCAAGTAAGCATGTGAATATCGCACTCCGATGTCCCGTATCGCACGACAGTGGTTAATTAGTTTTCCGTCAAGATTCAGGCCGCCATGAGTCAAATCCCATTTGAAGGACATTTCATATCATTTGTCTGTAGAGAAACACATGTTCCACTCTGACCACCAAACTCCAAACGCATGGAGGTGGAGTAGGATCATTGGAGTCATCTGGACGGAAAGTACACATCATTTTGATGTCGTCGTTAACCTGTATTGCGTACAGTAGCCGCCCAATAACTGCTCTGTATTACACCGCTAATAACAAGTCTAGGCTCCGATTAGTGTCCTTGAGATTTACCACCTGCGTTCATTATGTTAGGTATGACTTGTACCATAAAATCTATACAGTTCCTTCCGAAATTGAACTTTTCAAAATCCTTACTCTTCCAATCCTTGAGTACTGCAGCATCATTTATAGAGTGACAGGATTGCTATCGAAAGCTTGCAATGCACGTCCATCTTGAGCTGTCAGAAGCTTTGCCAGTGGCTTCACCTCGAGCCTCCTTGACTGCGATGAATGACGCATAACTTGATGCTCATACACTGCCTGATACTCCAGAAGACATACTCCGATCTGTATAAATTGTAATTACAACGTGACCTTACTCTGAGTCTTCGCAATAAAATATGCAAACCACTTGTGCGAAGAACTTGGACGGCTGCTCGATTGTACTTCTTCCTCGTCAGATACACTGTCTTTTGGAATAGCCCACTCGCTATTGTCTTGTGCAAATACATGAACATTCCGCATTGAAATCGGAAGTTTCCTGAACCAGAATTCGATAATGGTCATAGTTTCATCACAAAGATCACGAAGTGATTTCTTTCAAGATGGTCGAAGAAATATATAACTAGTGAGGGTAAAATATCACACATTACTCACAACCAACAAAACTGCCGTCCGGAATGTCTTAACAACACGGACACTACTGCATGCATGTCTCACTTGTGCATGAACACTATATTAACTCCATGAAAGATCTGTCCGTATTACAGAAACCGCCTCACACATACCAGCAATATACATATTACTAGCATTATTTGTTTTTCCACCGTTAGAGGTGATGTAGCTGCTCTAGCTGGCCGGTGTGTTCGGTTGCACTATCTACACCGGAAACATGCATTGCGCCTTGATGATATTGACAGACTGGCGTGTTTTTGATCACCGGTACTTGCGGAGTATCGCTCACATTCGGTGTCAGTGCCTAGTGCGCAATGCTGAAGTCCGCAAGTCAGTGTTTACAAAGAAACTTTGATGATGTTACGCTCGAGCGGCTATTAACTGAACCGTCTCCCTCGGCATACATTGTACACTGTCGCTGCATCTAGTTTAGCGAATTCACGAGGTTGGCAGGCGATGAGGCGTAGCACACGACCATGAAACAGTTAACCGCAAGACTCGGTTGGGTCAGCACTTGCCGTTTTCCTGGGAATTGCCTGTGGAGTAGGCCACCTCAGTAGTTGGAGACGTATTCGACATGATGCAGTCGACAGCTCAGTGATTCCTCTGCATTCCGTCTTTGTTATTATTCCATCTCGTTAACTTGGACTCCTTTCTTTGCTCTGTGTTACTTTTTGCGCTCACCTCATTTTTCTCACTGTTGCTACCTACTGTTACCCCGGCAACATGAGTTATGGCGACTGGTTCCACCCCATTTCGATGCTCACGCCATCGTTTAACTAAACTGTACCACCACTTTGTTGTTCGTACATGAACTCAAACGCCTCCGGACAGTCAGTTTGCATGAAATAGTCACCAGCCGCATAAGTTAACCTCCCTTTTGTTTTAACTCGGAGCCACAAGCACGGCACTTACCGATATATCCTCGCTGTACTTTCTACCCATTCGTTGAGTTACAGCGTATCTTCAGTGGTCAACGTGAGACCTTCTGTACCGTGGCTTTGCTTAGTCTCGATGAACGATGAGCTCCGTGTACTTGATCGTATAGTCCAGTAGACTGATTCACTAGGTGTATATACCAGTTTCGGTCCCTTGCGCGTTCCATTCTTATTATGCACTGTATTTCGCCATATTCGGCAAGTACATAATGATGACGGCTTTTTTCGCGAACAGCAAGTTCTTCGCCCGTGGAATCGACTACCTTCCAGGCAAATGGGAAGCAGTAATTGAAGTAGCTGATGAATACGGAATAATCGTTTGAAGATATTTTTATGAAGTTAGAAAAGTCATACTCGTTAGGCGTTTGCTTCATACATATCTATCTACATATTTACATTTTTTCCCATCATTCTTGTCTTTCAAGGAGACAACATCCGAATTGGACCAGTGTGCCATCTGCATAGAACCCTTTCGTCCTATGGATAGCATTCGCATTCTTCCGTGTCGGTAAGTTATCTCATTTCTCTGCTAAATTCAACCACATGCTGTGCAGCCCCCCCCCCCAGGTTTTACTTCAAGTATTCTGCCGCAATTGCCCGGTCCGTCTCCAGCTTCACCAAGTCAGTCTCACCTTGTAGGGTCACTTGGTTATCCGGGCTATACATGTCATTGCTGGTGTCAGTTCGCGCTTAATCGATATTATACCGTAATATTCACATGTCGGCCACTGGGCATGCTTCTCGAGTAGAGTGATTCGCCACTTTGCCACTTTTAGTTGTTTACGCACGTTCGTTGAACAATTACCCAGTCTTGTACGCACTCTGGAAACTTTTGCAACAGTTATCTGTTGCTTGTCTAAACTAAAACTTCAATATCCCCCCACGGTCGTCCGTCAATTGTCGTTCCCAGTTAACCCGCACACCTGTTTACATCTTCACATTTCTAGAGACAGAGTTCATTGCATCTAAGCAAGGTGTTGTTAAATTTGTTCTTAGTCCTACAGCCGAGGCCACCGTTCCTGAATGGATTCCATTCAACTGTCGTCTCTGCACTATGCGGCCCTATGACTCGTGCATGTTTCGCAGACGTTGAGAAGACAAATGTGCTCTTTTTTCGCCCTCTGTTTATGCTCCTACTAACTGTGGTCTGGATCTAATCAAAGACCAATCCCATCAGAACCTTTTTGATCTACTGCTAGGGCGCTCAAAACTGGCATCACCATTATGGCTGTAGGTTTCAACCCACGGGTTGGTCGTTTGTTACTAGGCGATGGCCATCTCGGAGGTCCGCATGTATATAACAACACTGGCTCAGATGATGGAGGACGGCTGCACAATTTGTGTATTGACCACCAACTTTACCTGTCCAGCACGAAATTTCGTCACACTAGGCACCACTACAATATCCAGGGGGCCCGTCCTCCTCCCATTTGGTCACAGATGGACCGCATCGCCATAAGTCATCCGTGGATTGGCCAGCATTCGGGACCTCGAATTCTATTGGCCAACCTGCATCGAATGTGATCATGTGCTGGTATGTGCGACGGCTTGCATGCGTTTTGGTCGCTCGCTTAGGATTAAGAACCCCAACTGAACACTATTAAATTTGAAGATATAGCCGTGCAATCGGAGTATCAACGTAAGCTCCATGCGAATCTCAGTTTTCGCCTACAACAGAGCGTGTTTTGTTTGGGTTTATGCAACTGCGGCCTTGTTCTTTGCCCAGTTAAAAGTGGATAACGGCAACGTCCTCGGAACTAATTGACCGTTGATGTGGAGCACGATCAACTTCGCCAGTTGATTTCTCAGTAACTGAAGAGTAACTTCGTCGTGAACGTGGATCTTGGTGTTCTAAACGAACCACGGAAATGGAGGTTGCTGCAGTTGCGGGGAACAGGTGAAGATTGTTTTTATCAAAGCCATTGCGTGCAAGTCACATGCCATCAGTTATACAGTTTGCAAGCCAGATGGCACAAAAATCTAACCTACGCGGACAACTGGATCACTGGGCGGTTCACTCTGTTCTTTGATTTAAAATTACCCAGTACAACTTGTGACACCTCCATTGCAACCGTATGGTACCTACCCTGCCTCCGCAGAACCTTCCAATAAAGTTGAGATTTGAAACAAATCTAGGCCCCAAAGCGCCTTTACCTTGACAGCAGTTCTCGGACCTTACTCAAAAATGTCAGGGACGTTGTCATGGGCAAATCCTCCTAATTCTTTCGAACTTGTAGGCTACTGAGTAGGTCCTCATCTCATGCGGCGAATCTGTCTATGTCCCAGATTTCAAGAAAGGCCCTGAAGTGAATGCACCAACTGCCGAGGAATCTCACATCCCACTTATGTCCAAAGATTTTGTACCCATCTTGCTACGCAGATTTTCTGCTGCTCGAGTTTGTCTGATGAGGAACAGGTTGGTTTTCATGTTTGCTGAGGTTCTATCGACCAGGTCTTCACGCTGTCTTCAATTCTCGAGCATCGCCAAGCCCTCCGAAAGTCAGTAATCGTGGTTTTTGGACATTAGCTTAGCTTTTGGCCCAGTAGATAGATCCTTTCTATGGAACTGTCTACCAACGAACAGTGTGTCCGTCAAGTTTGTCATACTTTTTATAGCACTGTAGCCGCACATTTGACGAAGTTTTTTGTTTATCACGAGCTCTCTTCGTTTGCCTTTGCCAGCGGATTTTACCAAGGTTGCTCTATCTCACAGTTCCTGTTCAGCATCGCCGTTGAGGATGTTCTGCACCAAGGACTCGAAGGAGCCCAGAACTGCGGAGTTGAGCTTCTTCCTGGGAACAGAGTCGGGGACGTCGATTGTGCTGATGGCATAGCTTCGCAATTGGTGGTACTCTACCACTGTTTTTTATCGCGTTCACAGTATACGACTTACTAGGTGTGGAGCTGCTCCCAAGTGAACGACTTCTTGACTTGGAGTATGCTGACGATATTGCCCTCATCTGTAACAGCTCCCAAACGTACCAAGCGGCACTGGACAGATTAGCACTGGCTGTCACCCGTTTCGGGCTATGCTTTGCACCCTCGAAGTGCAAAGCTTTCCTTCAAGATTGGCAGGGACCGCCTCCCGCGATGACTCTTGGTGGGGATTAGCTAGAAGTCGTTCAAAAGTTTAACTACCTAGGTAGTTCTTTTAGCGCCGTTAGATTTAAAGACGAGTTCACAAACCGTATAGCGAAAGCTGGATACAATTTTGCTAACCTACGGCATCTGCGGCACCTGCGCGAGTGTACAATGCAGCCGTAGGTTCGACCCTACTGTACGGTTGTGAAACCTGGCCCCTTTGATCAGCGGACATAAAGAGGCTAGTCACGTTCGACCACCGGTGCCTTCGCAGTTTGGCTCATATCTGGCGGGAACACTGTGTGAGCAATGAGCGTGTTTGTAGCGCAGGAAGACGAGGCGAACCGCTTAGCACCATTATTTCACGCACCAGGCTCCGATGGCTGGGCCACGTGTTGCACATGTCAGTCCACCGACTTCCATGATTTGCGTTGTTTGCTCACCGGGGGTGTGGATAGAAGAAGAGGAAAGGTGGCCAAGCGATGACTTGTCCAAGAGGAATGAAGGCACTTAACTCGAAGGTCGCCTCAGTTGGAGCCTCTCGCCTTCCTTATTGTGCGCCGAGGGACGGTGAACACGTTTAGTTGGATGCGCTTGTTGACATGGCTAGGAGCAGACCTCAATGGCATTTGTGTTGTGAATTCCTTTGCCCATCCCCCTCAGGTTAGCCTCCTCTTCCAACCGCCATCTCAATTAATAGGGTTTATATGACCTTTTGCGGCACAATAGCCGGCTGTTCACTCTCCGGAACGATGTCTATCCGTTACTGGTGACTCAGCTGACGTGCCACTGTTTCACTACTCTTTTTTTCTTTTGTATTGTGGTACAATAGCTGAGGTGTTTTCCACCTGCAGCCAGCGTGTATAATAATGATGATGTTATTGTGTTGGCACTGAAGAGATAATACGAAATGTTGACATCAGCCAGTGTTCGTCTTCTTACGGCATTATTCAAATAATGATGATGCCCATTCCTTTCTCATATGATATTCATTTTTGCGCGAAAAGAGAGCGAAAAATTAGAACGGTGTGTAAAACATCAGAAAAGAAACTATCCTCTTTTGAAACCATTTTCTTCTCTTTGTTGAACAAAATGTTCCGCTATTGCTATAGTTCTAGTGCCACGTGTCTATCTTCAGACTTGCGAATAAATAAATAAGCATACATTGGTCGTGTCGGCGGGACACATCACCAATCCGTGTCTGCCATGTCGCTGCAGTACCATGTCAAAAGAACTGTGTCGCAAAACACCTCGCATAACTAACTGATGCAGAATGAATTTATTTGATATGTTGCCAAGTGACAGCGGCTTGCTACAGGCGATATATGATCGAGATCGTGATGCTCAGGTGGGCTACATCACCAGTACATCGATCGACGTAGAATAATGGCTTGCTGATTCATTTGATACCATTGTGGTGCACACGGACTGCTTCACAGGTCCTAGTCAAGACACTCCAGAACTGATGTTAACACATTGACCGTATCATGGAATAAAGTGATCACCGTTTGTGCCAGTGAATGCCTATACTTCGAAGGTGAGCAAGTAGCCAGCCCGTAGCGTAAAGTTAACAAGTTTGTCTTGTAATCTGAAGGCGCGGGTTCGAACGGGCACTGAGACAGGGCGACCCTCACAGTATCCTTAGCCCACGTGTGACCAGTGATGGTTGCGTGGCCGCGAAGTGTCGGTGCTGCGTATCACCGAAGTAAGCAGCTACCGTGATACAAAGATCTTTCCAGTAAATGTTTCTCGTCGCAATTCATCTCGCGCAGTTAATCCCCCGTTAGTACCTGAGTGTCATTGGACTTCACCTTAATGCCTCAAGCATTGTCACCTGAATTGTATCTGTTTGGCAGTTGAGTCGGTCGTAAATATGTCATCGATTCCTATCTGTGTCTGGGCATGTTTGCTTATGACGCTCCACTAAAAACTGACTCATATTTGGAGCAGCCCATAAGTCCATCGCCCACTCGTTTTGATGCGAATGAACATGGCTAATCGCGGGGCGACTCATGTTCCATGCGCGTCATAATCCAAGCACATCGCACATGTTATCCCACCGACAGTCGAGAAGATACCCGCAGTCCTCGTTTCGGAAAACATCCTTGTGCTGAGCGACTGGATTCGAAGCAGCGTCCCATTACCCTAGTGAATTATTAGCCAAATGTTGCTGGCATGATACAGATGAGGACGTTTTATACAACAACTTCATAGCGGCGGATATCCTGTTCTGCTACCATATGGTCAGGTTTCAAAGTACGGTGTACCTTATCAGTACTTGAACACAAGCTCTGAGATTCCAGTTCAGTCGCTAAGCTCATCGGATTGCGGGCAGAGAACAGGAGCCGGCACATCTAGTCTAGACTTCGGACACATCGACATAAGGCGTGTGATCGAGAGGGTGACAATGAAGCTCGTGCTAATCCCACGGTTACTGACATTCTATGTTCTCACAGCGTCTTGCAGGGAGCATTTTACTTTAACTCACCGCGTTTCTTGGATACGACATCTGTTTGCTACCAGGTCGCCTTCATCCCAGTGTCTGGCGACTCGGTGGATTTATCACTTCCGATGTAGGAGGTTAAGGCTTTATGCCCTATCATATTGTCGGTTTCGAGTTGATCTCATTATGAGGCACCGGATACTGCACCTGAGCCACTTCTCTATGTTGAGGCCGTTGCTGCGCGTTCGCGTACTAAGCAGCATACTCGAGCACTGGTACAAACTAGTGGTACCCGTATTTAAAGTGCATCGCTTACCCTCTATGCTTCAAGCCTCGAGTGGCGAAATATTGAAACAAATTACCGGAGACGCTAGTTGATGCGAAATTGTTGTCGGAATTTAAGAGGTTCCTAACTGCGTACTTTGCGGACTACATGTATAGGGAGCGTATCGCACCCGGATACGATGTAGTGCAGCTGCAACGTGCTGCCACCGCGCAGGAATCAGCGTCGTGATTCCGCGCATGTGCCCGATCCACTTACGATGGAGCAACATATATTTTTATCTTCGCGCTCTCTCTTTTCAATATTCAGTATTTACGCAGCGGATGCCGCACTCTACACGCAGTCTTATTGATGAACTCATAAGATTGAGCCGAAAACAAAGACTTTTAGCACATGGCTTGTGGAATTAACGGTGAAAAACAAGTCTCCCGTTCGCTAGTAAACATATGCCAGTACGTGGCAACCATATGCTACGGTGGGAAGTTACTTTGTATCTGCGTACGTACAGCTGTCGGTTCGCGAGGCCGCTTAGTGTGAAGTACATCCTTGTTATTGGGATACGAGAATAACTTCTCCCCTGTCTCAACTGCGACCGGTGTTCGTCTCACTCACATGAATCAGATCTGTCGACCGGAAAGATATGTGCACTGCACATCTTCACGTGTCGGATTTACTGATACATTAATCTGTCACAGGTATAACCCGGTTACTCACCAAATACAGTCACGTGACTGCCATTTTATAGATGATATGACGTTATAACTACCGGCTCTTTTATATGGTCATCTGGTGTTTAACGTTTGTATTCTTGTGTCCCAGAAAACGTTTTGCATTTTATATTCTACCTGAGTTCACTTTTTTCTGAGGACGATGTGGCTGCCCACGCAAATAGCTTCCGACTGAAGCGGAGCTCATGGATGGCACACCCACGTTTCACTACGTGGTTGGGTGTGTTGAAGCAACATGTGGCTGTTTTCCGATGACCCTCCTCTGTGCTGGTGTCAATTATTTGCGTTGTAATTGATCGCAGTCTTGTAGGTAAGCGAGTTGCGCACATGCACCAAGATATAGTCGGAATTTAGACACAGACTCCGGATGGTCGACTAACCATCTCGATCTGATACACACAACCACTAGCTAAGGTATTGAGGTCAGATTGGTTTCGTAGCCGATTCTCATTTTCATGAACTGTACAGCGTCGTTGGAGTGTTCGTGATGTGAGGATGTATCCGCCTTACCACGTTTGTTTCTCCTACACCATTGTTCACATGCATCACATGCAACATGTATCACCACGCAACTGGATCTCTCGCTTTACTGTGTGTCGGTCGCGATCAGATAATTTTCCGTTGTTTACGCTACGTGCACCAATTACGAAATGAATTCGGGCGATGTTCTCATTCCACCGTGCGCCATACCCGTGTTTCTAGCCATCCAAAATTGAGGAAAATATACGATTGGTGATCTGGTCTTTGACCACAGATGATGATTTACACAAAAACAGTCGAAAGTTGCTGGATCCTGAAGCGCTGTCCGTGTTGCTTTGCTCATCATGAACATTCAATAGTATTGCCTGATCAATGCCGACTGATTGTACTCCGGCATTTGGAGAAGACGGGAGTCTGGCCACCACCGAACGTCGTAAAAACGCAAATCGAACTGCTTTTGCACAATTCGTTCGCTTCTGAAGTTCAACCGTACCCACTTCCTCTGAATGACTTTTTTCAAACGTAGTGGCGAACCCACTGCGTCATTGAAATGGTTCCTTGCTAGTATCGCTTCACGTTCTTGTGCATGGTTTGCATACGGTTTGCATACTAATGCCGTGTAGTTACCGCCACTCTCAGTTAACCATTTTCTAAGGTGTGGTTTTTCTGTTAAACTGTCTCATTTTTTCCGTTTGGATTTGTAGATTTTCACGCTCAATTTACCCGGTTTGAGGGAACACACTACAAATTCCGGTGTTTTCCTTGGAGCTATTTTTTCGTGTGTCCCCTTTACGTTACCTCAATCTTTGTCTTACGTTTGTTCTCTTCGTTCCGATAGTCGCGTATCGCTTTCAATTTTCTGGGGGTTTTTTTCTACCTACGCTTTAGCACCTATTTTGCGATGCAATTGGTGAAACCTCAGCTCGCCGCGTGATGAAATCGAATTAAGTCTCTCGTTTGCCTCTTTCAGTTGACTGTTTTCGTTGCATTAGATTTTCGTCTCCATTGCCGCCCTAGTGGCACGGTATTGTCATTCCCACGAATCAGGCAGTTATTCGCCCCCTGGTGGGCGATGGGTCTCGGCTTCATGTGGGTCGGTTTGCTTACCGTGACAACGCACACTGAATGAGTGTCTCAGTCGTTCTGTGTGACCGGCGTTCACCGTTGTGACAGCGTTGCGCGTTCATCCGGCAATTGTTGAATGACTTCCGTTTGTCATTCGCGTGTGTGCGTTTGTATCGCCACACCGATGCCGAAGACACTAACACTACCGTGCTAGGCCTGATGATAACTCGGCACTTGCCAATGTTCGCTCAACCTCTTTACTCGCCGCGCTGTGACCAACTTATTTGGCAACTGTTTGTCCGTTAGTTCGAGCGGCCCCTGCCTCTGATCACCTTCATGTGTGTGTGTGTGTGTGTGTGTGTGTGTGTGTGTGTGTGTGTGTGTGTGTGTACGTGCATGTGTATGTTCGTGGCTGTTCGCATTACGGGTCGCTGTAATCATAATCGATTGAAATAAATCAACTGTTGGCTGGATAATGTTTCGGTTGTTGTAGTCTCTCGTTGGGTCACAGAAATATACGGAGACGATTTATTTTTGTGTGAACTGAAACTGATGCGTCACCTTGACTCCCAGCGCCTGTTCATCCCTCGACTCGTAAACTTTCATGCGATCTTGCTTTTCATTTGTATCACTTTACTGAATGTAAGGGGTACTTTAGTGCCGAACCCACTGCGTCATTGAATTGGTTTCTTGCTGACTGTTGTGTCATCGCTTCACCTACTTGCGTATGGTTGCGACAATTTGCTTACCACTGCCCTTGTAGGCACCGCCACTCTCAGTTAACCATTTTCCGATGTATAGTCTTTATTTCTGTATGACTGTCTCATTTTTCCGTCTAGCTTCGTAGGTTTTCACGCTTGTTGATTAGATGGAAATTGCAATTAGTCATCAAATGATTTGGCATCTTCTACTTGGTTCTCTAGAGGTATAGTGTATTTTAATCCAACTCTTCACCGTTTTCTGAGTGTTAGTTCTTCTTGTCGCCTCTACCCCCATAGGCACTACTTCCACAAACTGTGTATTGATCCCTGGCTGTTGGAACAACGAAGTTGTCCCATGTGCAAACTGGACATTCTGCAAGCGTATGGATTGCGTCCTGATCTCTACTTCGGCTACAATCCAAATGCAGACCCCAGTTCTCACGCAACTCGGCCTGCTACTGTGGGCACTCCGCCTTCGGAACATCAGTCGGGCTCGGATGATGATGGGGCCGAACGAGTCGCTCTTGTGCACAGTCACTCGCTGGACTGCAGTCTGACGGGAACAGGTCCCACAAACACTGCCCCGTTGCCGCCACCACCTGTTGCCCCGCCACTGCCACCTCAGTCTCCCCCGCTCACCTACGTTGTTCTGACTAATGCGGCGGTCGGCAGCCTTGCACCCATGGATTCATCAATGGTCCCTAGCCCGCCAATCTATTACGTCCACGGACCGAGTTCTGCGAACGCCTCGGTCGTCGCTTCTCACAATCCAGTGACAACCACAATCGATCTCCCTGGGTTGACCGCCCAAGTCATAGTTCCCGTTTTGCCTACTCTCACTATGGATATGTCTTCCCGACACCGACCCAGTCTTGTGTGGAGTGCCGATCGAGGTTTCGCCAGTGCTGGCAAGATGTTGGATTCGCAACTACTTCCTTGTTTAGTGGAACAGGGTGTCTTTGAACCATCTGACCTTCAGCGAGCACCACACTTGGGGACCCCGTACGCCCAGTGCCTGATTGCAACTCAACCCCCCATCGATCCACGAATGCCGCGTCCCTCTGTTGCACCTGCGACACGCAACGGTTCACAAGATATCACCTATACCACTCAAACTTTCACAGCCCCCGTGTGTGCGGTGATTGCCAAGGTTGAAGTGAGTGTATCCGTTTTATCCATGATACTGGTGGGTCACGTTTTCTCTACAAAGCAGTTTTCATTGTTAGAGCCACTAGGGTGTGTCAAGTCAACTTAAGTTTTATCCACCCGTATGGGTGCATTTTCAGTATTTTCACCCCAACATTGCGGATTATTATACACCGAAGGCTCATTGAGAAGAAACAATAATTAGCAATAAACGAAAAGTTTCATCTTCAATCAAGCATACGGTCACGAAAGCGGCGTTCCACTCCTATTGGGTCGATTAGTAAGCATGTTAGGATAGTCAGAATAGAGTTCCGATACGACGAGGTGCAAGAATATAACACTTTAAATTTTCTCTGTGTGAACGAAGGACTTACTATGCTAATAGGGATATCCTTTACAGGGTGTTAGTTAAAATTTAAAAATGGATACATGCGTCGAAATTTATGTTAACAATGAAATCTATGAGCGTTGGTTTCTCTTAACCAGATCAACGAGAAATAAATGTTTGCTAACGGACAAGAATGACAATCCTTTTGAAGCATTCCTGGGAAGGTAACCGGGGAATAGTATAACCAATAAGGGGAGATACATGCAATCACAAACCGTAAAATTAAAGCACGGGGAACGGAAGGCATTTTAAGTCTGGTGGTATAAATAGCGAGCCTTCTAATCGCTCTAAATGTTTCAAGAACTTATGTAGACCATAATAAACTGTGAAACAAAACACGGTAGATATGCGAGGTATGTTGAGGTTATTCTCAATCGTTGGAGCAGAGATATGTACAAGGGACTGCAGTCTGATGGGGTGTATACAGTATAACGTTGCGTCACAAGACTTGGAAGGGTTTGGAGAGAGGGACCTGGAGCTGGACCAATTCACTAGTTCGCTTAACCTCTGTTAGCTTTTTAATGAGTCCTCAATGCGTAGGGCTACGCATCCCAGGATGACGTCATCAGCAACTTTACAGCGTATGAAGCTTGATGGATTATAGTGGATTTCAACGTAGGTAATGCATAGAAACGCGGACAGGGTGGCTCCCTGCGAAACACCATTATTGGCTGGGAGTACAGAAGACCGTTTGCCTCACAGTTGCGTGAAGTGGGTGCGATTTGTGAAGTAATCACGCAACACACTACACACGTATGGATAGACGCCGTTCTCGAACAAACTTTGAGCAGCACTGATCTATCAATACTCCCAAGAGCGTTGGTATACTCAACAAATAGGAGCCGTAAGCGCTTGCAATTATTACCCGAAACTAACGCAATGAAATGCACGAGATAAGTAACGGCATCCAGTGTATAGCGCCCTGATTTATAGGCAAACTGTTCGATATCATCAGTAAGATTGTCTGTGTAAATACGGGGGTTCAGCAGTTTTTATATTACCTTTAGCAGCACGGATGTGCACACAAGTGGCTAACATTTCCGACATTTTTAGGCACTGATGTTATTCTGATTGATTTCCAAATGTCGGCAGTGGTAATAGTCGTTAAGGACCGATTTAAGAATTCTGTCACATGTTAAAAAATATGCGCACTCTTTCAAAGCTACTGTTGACAATGCATCCGGTTCACTAGCCTTGTTCCTCTTTTGAGCTCTTGTAAATGCTTGAGGAATCAAATAAACTGGGGGGTTCAGTAGTGGTGAAAGAAGGCAGTGGGTGTGTGTTAGGTGGTGAGGGGCTGAACTCAGCATTGAGTTCATTTACATCCTATTTGATGAGTGTTCTGAAAGAATTCTTTCCGTAGAGTTTTTCTGGAAGCTTCCAGAGGTCACGGCAACTATGGTTGCGTACAACGGTCTGAATGTACTTAGTTTTTAACCTTTTTATTTTTGCTTTTATAGCCATGGACAGACGTTCGACACGAGCAGTTGGTGTATGTTTATAAGCCTGCTTTTTTCTCCCGCTTAGTTGCCTGATCAGTGGGAATGCAAATCTGTCATTTCGAAAATAACTTATCTCAATGAGGCAACATGGATCAAAACAAGTTTATGTAATCTGTGAGGTACTCGTGTTGCTCTGACAAGTTATCATTTTCGATGTTATCTACTGAGCAGTTCCGTCGTCCAACAGTTCTGGATGGCCTTTTGGTCAGCGCAACGTAGTTGACTTTACTGTATAACTTGGGTCATAGCTTTCCTATGCAATGGTCGGAATTGTCAAGAGGTGCATACTATTGTGTAGAAAATAGTTCGAGTTTGTTCGTGAACGCTAGATCTAAATGCGCCTCGAGTCTGGTGGGGAATTTCATCAAATTGGTTAAACCCATGATGTTAATAAAAGCTGTGTCACTTCTATTGACGTCTCCGGTGCGAACACAGATGGGACATTCTAATTGTTGTTGCAACTCCAAGGCAACGTGGTCTGCAAACTGTTGCAGCTCAGACAGCACTGTATCCGGAGCTACATACACGTTCCCAACTATGAGCGTTAGAAAAATCGCTCAGAAGCTTTGGTTTACACTCCAAAAGGTGACAGCTTACTGAAGTCGTTGAGTACTCCGAGAGTTTCGAAACGAATTTACACCAATCTTTGTTGCTGCAACTGATGATGTCTCCTGGGCGATCAGATCTAATGTGGTGACAATCATTGAGATTAAGAACTTCATCATTAATGTCAGAATGCAACCAAGTTTCTACGAACTTTACCCTACTCACAAACATCTACAATTAATGTACCATCGCCCTTTGGACATTAGAAGGACAGATACTTCGGCCCATTGGGAAGTGACGGGTGAGTGAGCCAATTTGCAACACCAGGACAGATACTGTGAGCTCATTGGCAATACGTCGCGCACCAAGCGGAAGTCATGTATTAAATTGCGCACCTAATCGTCAGCCTTTGGTAGCTCAGTGGTAGAGCAGCGGACCGGAAATTCGTTATGCCGGGGTTCGATTCCCCGTCGAGGCACATTATTGTGTGTGCTTTAGTCGTGACTTCTACTTTCTACGAACTTTACCCTACTGACAAACATCTACAATTAAAGGGTAAAATAATTCGTGTACACTCAAAGAATCTGTAGTGAGTAGTGTAACATAGTATTCCGATGGGAACAGCAACGGCTGAATTTGAAAGCCCCACTCACTTGGGTGTGTACACTACGTACATAACTTCTTTTTTCGCCCACTTGCATATTCTGCCACCTCGGTTGTGATTGTTATTCAGTAAACGGTAGCTTACATCAATATCTTTGTGCGAAGTACAATGAGAATGCAAGCAGTCCCTTAATCTCACCACTTTTATTGAATAAATCTGACCGACGAGGTATCTGCATGGAACTACTGTGTGGTGACATTTCCCCACTCTGGTCTATAACTGTACAATGTGACAAAACAAAACTG
Source organism: Dicrocoelium dendriticum (assembly GCA_944474145.2). Classification (NCBI taxonomy): domain Eukaryota; kingdom Metazoa; phylum Platyhelminthes; class Trematoda; order Plagiorchiida; family Dicrocoeliidae; genus Dicrocoelium; species Dicrocoelium dendriticum. Next base: position 60,126,260 of record OX104071.1, on the reverse strand, counting down.
CACTTCACAGCTAGAGTTTACCTCTTCACCATGTATTTGCCGACTGTTATGCCCTGTCCTAATGTCCCAGCTTTCTTTACAGGTGCGTAGAGGTACTGACTATGATGGTGCTTCGGCTGAGCGCTTTATGGTCTGCCATTTTGACACGATATCCTGCTTCCTGTGTTGAGATGTGTCCTGCTCCAAGTTGTCTTGCCTCACTCTGCCACAATAATAGTGACCATGATAATAATAATAGTATTTTATGTAGAATGAACAAAAATGAAGCAGCCACCTGGAGTAGTTAAGGATCATAACTAGGATAACGAATACCAATGCGCCCCGCTGACTTTCTACTTGTACAATATTCGATATAGTGTCCATCTACTGATGTCACATACTCCGAGAACCCAATCCAAGAAGACGGTAATCGTGAACCTGACTCAGCTTTTCAATTAGTTTCTTCGTGCTCCTTTGTCGTATCATTAATTGATCATTTTGGGATTTTACCAAGCTAAGAGCAACATTGGCAGGCAGCATACGACGAGTTAAGTGGCTTGTTGTAAGCATACAAAGCACATGGCGGAAGCATGTGGGGCGGTTTGTGTTCAACAGACATACCTTTGAGGCACCAAAGAGTATGTTACCAAGGCCTAGACGATGATCCCGAGAATTGATCACTTGGTTCCCCCCACCGGACATGAGCAACACCACGCAGCTTCCTAGCACTTTCGGCACATAACGACCAGTTTTCTCACGCATGCACCAACACTGGACGCATTGCGACGTTGTAAGCTTCTCCTTGAATCGCTAGGCTTACATCCTGTCTCCTCTATAATTCATGAAGGTCTTGAAAAGCCGTTTTAACAGTGCGTGCGGTAACATCTTCGGGACTGGGACCATCAGAAGTGTGATACTGTCAATTAACTAAGTAAACTGATCGACCATTACGAGCAGCCGTTCCATGGCTGCGTGTCTGACCGGTCCTGTAATAAAGCACTATACTTTTAAATTGCAAACATACCAGGTGCACAGAGCTGCGCATCAGCCTATTTAATAGCCCTTTCATAGTACTTAGGTCTCATCCGAAGGGAGGTAAGCCGTCAACGCTCTGTAAGCTTGACGATCAGTCACAAAACGGAACTTTCATCACATTTGATGTGGAAGGAATCAGGATAGAGTAGGTCATGCTCACTTCGATTACGCAGGTGAAACGAAGGAAAGGAAGAGCTTGACCTCGGCGCACTTTACTTGTCGTGACAAACAACGATGCACTTCTCGGAGGCCCTTACATGGCCACGGGAGTCGTACTATTGAGAATATAGATTGGGGAGAAACCTCAGGTTTTCACTTCAGCTCTGAGCGTCTACATAAACAGACAGTCTTCAAGTCAAGGAAAACCGCCTGCAAGTATACTCGTGTGACAAGTGTTTGCGGCTCGTCAGTTGCAGGAGAAGTGCGGAGAACGACACCAGCCATTGTACTCGCTTTTTGTTGATTTCACCAAGGCATTTGATACGGTATATATATATATATATATATATATATATATATATATATATATAGCCGCCAACACAAGGAATTCTTTGACTCCTTGAGAGCGGTGTATGGACCGAGGTTATGGCCGCTGAGGACGCTGCTCGATGATAGTTCAGGCGCTGCCTGCACATAGACTGCAGATATACGGCAGATCTGGCGAAAGCACTTTGATTGTTTCTTGAACAACCATTTATTGACTGCATGGTGTTGCACGGGATGCAACAACAAGAGATGCAGACGTGTCTTGTCGACGCACAGACACTGGATAACATGCAGAGAGCACCTGCTCAGGTGCGAAACGGCAAGTGTACAAGTTCCGACGGGATCCCGCTTGAAGTATTGAAACACGGCGGACCCGGTTTTTTGACTGCGCTGCACCACTGTGCATCGCGTGTGGATTGCAGACAAAGTGCGGGCTGACTTAAAGCATGCCCTTGTGCTACCACTGTATAAGTGCAAAGGGAGTATTAATGTTGAGCTAAAGGGCCTTCTACCGGCAGCCTTCCTCCTCCCTTAAATAAGTGAGATCGGTGGGAACTTTTTGATACAGCAGCCGGAGCCCGGAAACACCTTTCTACCCGCTTAGAAGTGGCGGTTGGCGAAGAATTGGAGGCGCTTTTTAATTGGAAATTGTCTATCTGCCACTAGCTTGCTGTCTCGCACATCCGCTGTTGTCCCGCATCGCCCAATTATGCTTTTGTCGCCAACACCATCAACGACACGAATGCCATTTTGCACACGACCGCTTCGATGCATTCCCCTCACCCCAGCCGCGGGTAGGGGCCTATGAACGGCCCGCGGCGCATTCTCCCACTTGTCCCCTTTCATCCCCTGCCCCGAAGAGTCAGGGCTGTGGATTCACTGATTGCTTTTTTAACAAATCAAACGGCTCGGCCTCTGTCGATTCCATAGCGAGCTCTCGGAACCGCGTCCACCCGTCACTTGCACACTCACCGTTATCACCCGTAGCCTTCGACGTCACGACGATCATACGTACTACTTGATCGCCTCCCTCGGTGGCCGCCATCACCACCATGAAAAGTTCCTCCTGCTGAAACTACTTTATCAACATCCACATCTCCTGCCTCCGATCCAGCGGCGATCTCTGGCACATCCCAACCTCCCTCTTCTTCGCTGTGCCCGAGGACGTTTCATGCTAGGAGCGACCTGAAGCGCCATTTGGCGGTCCATCTTAGGAACCCTACCAGTTCATTTGCCACGGCTGTTGCTAGGAATACTTCCATTTTCGAATGCCGAACATGCCGCCGTATTTTTTCAACTAAAAATTGCCTCACCGCATTGGAAACATCAGCATCTTGTCAGTTACAATGCCGACTGTCTAGCCCGACTGCCGAGGCAATTTTACAACCGGTCAGCCAGGGATGACCAATCCCTACTTTTAACAGCCTCACCTGTTGCGACTACGTCTCCTTCCTTAAATATCCCTTTGGAACGATTGCTGCCCATCTTCCTCTTTCGTACCAAGGACAGTATCAGGATACGCTTACAACGACTTAGATGGTTCTTTCGTCAACGTCACCCAACATCTGCTTCTCGCGCTTCTCCGTAATTACCAGTCGGAATCGTAAGAGCATCGCCTTCCCCAACCATAATGTCCGATGAATTCCATCAATATCAGTCCTCATTAGCTCTTAACATCGATTTGTCTACATGAGCCCCTCGAGAATCATATGAAGTCAATCTTATGGTGACCATCCACTCCTCTGACACTGATCGGCGTTTTCTCGTGCCTTTTCCCCTGCCTCGATCGTTTTTGCAACTCTGCCTCACTCATCTGCAGCGTTTGTTCCAGAAGCAACAGCATGCCCCCAGGTGTAATCGCCTACCATCAGTTTCTCTAGCGATTTTTAGCTGGATCTCTGAACCCTCTGTCCTCTTCCTGGAAATTGACACCCACATCCTCAACCGTTGCATGCCCCACGGCCATTGCGGGATAGGATCAACCAGCCGTTTCGAATTCTACTTGTGAAACTTCCTTCGCGTCCGCACCAACACCAATATTTCGCACTGCTGCTAGCGGCCCAACAGCTTCTTTCCAACTGCGCCTCTCTTGCCAAGGCGGAACACTACGTGCTTATGAATCTGGTGAATTCCTTCACTACGGATGGATCGAGAATCACATTTAGGCCCTAAACGATCTGTGTATTACCATCTTTTCACACAGATGGAGGGCCTCGAAAAACGCGTACATGCTGTTACGATTCGAAACAATCAGCACTGGCGAAGCCTTCAATATGTCAAAATACAGCCTCTCTACCATACCCGCTGGAAAGATGCCGCAAGTACAGTGATTAACGGAAGATGGCGCACCGCCTTCCTTAGTGAGGACGACAACATTCCGGGCTTCACGGAATTTTGGAGGCATGTCCTCTCCAGACCTGCTAATGATGACCGCGCACCGCATCGATTTCTTCCATCTAATGACGACTTGGTTAAACTGATTATCTTGGAAGAGATGCAAACCGTTCTCAAAAAATGCAGGGTTTGGCTCCTGGTGTCCACCGCATCACGCCGGTCGACGTTGCAAGGATGGATCCCTACTTTGTAACTTCTTTTCTCAATTGTCTTCTTGCTTCCTGCTCATTTCCCATCCACATGAATGCAGCCCGGATCATCTTCGTACCTGAGGTCTCCCTGCCAACCTCCCCTGATCAGTTCCGTCCAATCTCAGGTTCATCTGTCTTCAAACGCCTCGTTCATCATATCCTCTTTGATCGTTGGGTCCCGGCTTTCCCTACGGACCACCTTCAGTATAGCTTTCTTCGTAAAGGTGTCTCTTTCGAAGCCCCATCCATACTCCATGCTGCTCTTCGCCATTCTCATTCTTCTCGTACCCCCCTTTCATTTGCGGCAATGGATATCACGAAAGCTTTCCATTCCATTTCTCACCACTCCTTACTTCGAGTGGCAGCTGCTTTTGGAGCTCCTCCGCTACTGCTGGATTACCACCTTGCGTCGTATTACAACTCCACGTCCCCAATCTTCAATGACGTTAAGCTTCATTCCGATAGAGGGCTCCGGCAAGGAAATCCGCTTTCTCCATTGCTTCTCATAATGTCCCTCGAGGTAGTTTTACACGGAGTCACCACCTCGCCTTTGATATCACCAAGTGGCCTGATTGAGTATCTCGCTTACGCAGACAATGTGATCATTTTTGCGCAAGATCGCATTTCACTCAGGACCATCTTAAACTATTCCACCAACGACTGCAGTGCGTCGGCCTCAGCATCAATCACTTAAAGTCTTTCTCGGTAAATTTAGTTGTTAACGGCGCTCGCAAACGGACCATACTGGATACGAATGCTTTAGACTGTGGCCCTTTTTTATTCCCTCTATTCAGCCAGATGAAAAGTTTAAGATTTTGGGTTTGCCATTTAACTGGAAGGGCAAACTCCCTTTAACAGTAATTGACGACATTACTGCGCAACTCGACGAATTCACCAAGGCACCGCTTAAACCGCAACAATGACGGAGATTCTGGGATGTTATCAGCTGCCCAAACATGTTAATTAGTTAACTCTTGAAGTGATTCATCAGAATGCATTGAAGCGGTGTGATCGCATTGTCAGGTCGCGTGTCAGAAAGTGGCTGCGTTTGCTGTCAGACACCTCAATTGCATATTTTCACGCTCCCGCTGGGAATTTTGCTCTGGGTATTCCCTATCTGTCCAAAAATATTCCCCTGTTGCGGAAGGAGAGGCCGGAACGGCATCTTGCCAATTGCCATCCAGTTACCGGTTGGGCGATCCGGGACCTAGCAGCCGCAGCCATCTATCCTCTAGCGGGTTTTACTCTTACCATTGGTAATCGCGTCGTCATGGATAAAAGATCAGCTGCGGAAGCCTGGAGAGATGCTTTTTTCGCTTCAGTGGATGGCTCTCCCTTACGAAATGTAGTCACGACACCTTCCGCATACCACGGGTTAAGGGATCACACCAGCATTTTTCCACGTCTTTTCATTCGGGATGTCCAACTACGGGATGTGTTCTTTCTACCAAAACACGACGGAGCAGAGATAGATCTACAAATGACCCGGCTTCTTTCAACTCCCGCGAGAGCCGCGGACGAAAGGAGATTCTGCCTCATATTCTTCAGGCGTGTTAAAGCACGCACGCTGTAAATCTTACAATGAAATTGCGCAATAGATTGCGAGACAACTGCGGCTTCGAAGCACTAACATTGTTATGGAGCCGAGAATTCCGACTGCCACCTCTTTTATCAAACCAGATTTACTTGCGGTTAAAAATTTCACGATTCACATTGTGGATGTAGGCATTTGTGATGTGTATCGATTGGAATGTACTTACAAATTGAAAGTGGATAAATATACATCTGGGGGATGCAATAGCCGTATCGCGAGATCTACGCGAAGAATTTCCTGAGACGAATATTATTCATCGCTCCGTCGTTATCAATAATCGAGGGTCGATATACTCCACTCCAGCCAAACATCTTACTGCACTCGAATCGACATCACTCGATATCTCTGACTTATGTGTTTCGACGCTTCATCTTACTCTGTAGATGTATGACACCTAAATGCGAGACGCTTCATCACGCCTTGCGTAACATGCACCCAATCGCATATGGTGACAATTGATGCGATTCCGACCACTGCTTGATGTTTTTATTTCAATCAGTGTTTTTATTATGTCGAGACACTTGTCCCCTCTTGATATATTGCTGTACAGCTCATCTCTCGAGCCATGCATGTAAATGTCAAAAATATATGTTAATGAAATCAACATGCTGAGTAGTGTGGGCAAAGTAATCGTTGGAATCCTGTTCAACCGCTTCGTCACTTAAGTCGTTGAACCGAACTTCTCGGAAGAGCAATGTGGATTCCGGGCGGGCCACAGCACCATTAATATGCTACCTGTGGGTATACTTTTCTGGACTGGGCAATGGATTGTCTTCAATGTTCGCGCTCCTTCCGTCCACATTTTCGCACCCGAACTGTCGCCTTTGGCGTTCTTTCACACCGCCGTGTGATTTCGTTCTCTTGTGTCATTTGGCATATGTATTTGCGCGATGCATCAGGATCCTCATCCAATCAGTTGCCCGCAGGATCTACATTCGACTTCGTTACTCCCATTAACTTACGCTGTGGAACTTTCCATTAGTTCACGTGAAGGTCGAGAGTTTGTTCTGTCGGAGATTCAGTTTCAGGACAACCGGAGCACCACGGTACGGCATCCGATTAGGGATATGAGAACTCATTGAAAGCACTTGACGGCACTGTTGTTCGGTGTCACCGGTTTACAGCCTAGTGCTATTCCATTTCCTTTGATGCACAGATCCAAGGAAGGTTCTCTTAATTTTAACAGTTGCTGAGTAGGACTGATTTTCTACTCTCTCTCGCCCATTTCGAAGACGCTTTCAGCCGACCAGTCGTGCTATCATTATATGTTGGGCAGGCTGCGCTCTTCTGGGGTGTTGCAACCACAACACTCATTTTCGACGAGATCCAGCACAAGGCGATGCTGCTGAGTCTGATGAGTGTGCCTGCTCCCATGACTTGCCTTTGTCGTTTATGAGGAGCAGCTGTGGCTCCACTGTAACTGTTATGTACGATCGTGTTTGACGACAAGAGGACTTAGCTTCAAACTAGCTGCCATCACCCGTCATTCTTCCGTTCAAAATGGCTATGGGACTTATCATGAAGGGAATCTAAGCCTCGATGTCATCAGCCCCACCTTAGAACTACTTGCATTCATCATGACGCAGCGGCTCCCCGGACCTCATGAGAGCCGAATTAATGAAAACGAAACTCATGAATTATGCCCTGTTCGAATACAAGTTCAATTAACGGAGATATCACTTTTTAATAATTCTCATCAGGCCATTGCAAGTGTAAGAAACACACATGCAACGCAGTATGCCAATGAAAGGTAGGTTGAAGACTGCTGCTGTTTAAACGAGACTGGTAAATGGGATCGCTAATTTGGTCGATTCACAGCCGACTTTACTTTGCCAGTGTCCGACATCGAGGGATTCCCACGCGGCCAAGGTAACACGAGTGCTTGTACGAGAGCTTTCTGCTTGCACAATTCAGGCTGAATAAGCATGAGAGCGATCGCCTCAGCCGTCTTCAATACACGCTTCTTGGTCGCTTTAGGATGATGTAGCGGCACGGAATAGAAAACCCTGCACGCGTCTACTATCCGGATTTTGTGTCCGGAACTGGTTAGAAGATGCACTTGTTGTTTTCGGATGCTGCGCCTCTTCGGGCGAAGTTACAGTCATCCAGCTGATGGTGTAGCGCAGCAACCTACCAGATATATATATATATATATATATATATATATATATATATATATATATATTCACAATCTGTTAACAGACATTGCCATCAGAACCATGGCGGAAGAAAAAAATGGGGGAAATAGAAATACAATATACAACGAAAAATAGAAAACGTTTTTTGTTTTTACACGCCATTTTGCTTTTTGTTTGGTGTGTTTTGTGTGCATTAAAGGGAGGATAAAATAGCAGAACAACATTGACGCCACTGATGTCTGTTGCGGGCCATGACATCCAATGTTCCAACCACTGAGATTCAGCATCTCGTGGTCCCCAACCTGGAAGACGGACTGGTCCGACTGCCACCAAACTTGTTGTCTTCTTCATGCTTCTCCACGTCATTGGCTGTCCACCGCGGCACTTTTTCCAGTCGCTCCCTGGGAGTGCAAATAGCGCTCGACATGGAAGGCGATAGGCCGGCATGCGCAATACGTGAGCGAGCCAACGCATACGATGTCAGAGAATAGTTCTGAAGATTGGCACTACTCGGTCTCGGACCTCTGCGTTACTTACGTGGTGTTGCTACCACACTTGAGTAATCCTTCGTAGACAGCGATTGTCGAAGACTGACAACCGCTTCATGTCTTCCGAACGAATAGGCCAAGTCTCACAGCCGTACAAGGGTACTGCACAGACCTAAGCATTGTACACCCTGACCTTGAGCTTGAGACTGACATCACGACGACGCCATAGGTGTCTCAGTTTGATGAATGCAAGGCGGGCCTTTGCAATCCGTTGTGAGACTTCAACTCCAACATCGCCAACAGCCGTGATGCAACTCTTTAGATAAGTAAAGTAAGGGACTTGCTCCAGAACATGTCTAGAAATGGTGAGTGCGGGTTCAGGCACCTGCCAGTCCTGGAGCAGCGTTTTACATTTTCCCGAACTGAAGCATAAACCGTACTTAGACACCTCCATCGCCAAGCGGTCCAAAGCGCTCTGGACGGTTTGTGGGTCGTCCCACAGCTAGGCGATATCATCGGCGTAATCCAAGTCCGTGAATCTGTCTCCAGGGAGGAGCTCAACACCGCAGTTCTGGGCACCTTCCATTGCTCCTTGGACGACATCTTCGATGACAAAATTGAAGAGGAAAACTGAAATAGGGCAACCTTGAGGAACACCGTTGGTCACAGCGAACGTAGAATAGAACGTGCCCTAAGCCCTGACTTTGCCCGACGTGTGGTTGTAAAGTTCTTTCAGAATGGTTACCAACTTGCCGGACACACCTTTCTTCATTAAACAGTTCCACAATGCAGATCTATCCACTGAATCAATTGCCGCTCGGATGTCCAAGAACACCGATGGATGCGACGGAGTTCGAGGAGTTTGCGGAGCGTGAAGATTTTGTCGATGCAACCGTGGCCTGGACGAAACCGGCTTGTTTTTCTTGGGAGTACTCCTCTCTAGTCGTTGAAAGCCTGCGAAGTAGGACAGACACGAAGATTTTTGATGTGACAGCGATCAACGAGATTCCGCGGTAGTTACAGCAATCATCGCGCGGGCCTTTCTTGTGAATCGGAACAATGACCGATTCTCTCCATGAGTTCGAAACCTTCTTCTCAGTCCAAACTTTCGTAAACAGCGATAGGATTTCGCTGACAAGTACACTCCCGCCATATTTGAATAGAGCCGGTGCTAGGCTGTCCGGGATCAGGAGCCTTGTGGCATTTCAAATATTGGATTGCATCTCGGATCTCTGCATCAGTTGGGGGGCCTGTGTGGACAGACCAATCATCATCCTTTGGAGCTGAAGGTGCCACAAGTGGCTGTGTTGGGTGGTTGAATTGAAGAGCGAAATGCTGGTAGACCGGATTAGAGTCCTGTGGTCGTGTTTCACTCAGGCAGCAGATATCAATTCTAAGGGTCTCTAGCGTGCGTTCAAGTCCAGCTTGCTGACCGATCTGCAGTAACCTGCGTACGTTGAAGGCTGCAAATTTGCACTGTGTTCCGGGTTGCACGAGCGAAGATGAGAGACTTCGATACTGGCAGCTCCCTGTTGAGCACTGTGTGGTTGGGTTGACAAATGTCACGGGAACAGGTTTATCGGTGTGAATGGCACAAGGGAAGGGAAGGGAAAATGATCGCGTGTGCTTATGAAGTTGACATAGTAGCGGGGGTGAATAGCATCATAGCAGCAAGAGAGCGTGTGAATGGTTGTAGTTGTAAGTCCATGGTTTGTCAGTAGGCGAGATACTACTCGGTTGCCTAGGCCGAGGTAGGTAGCTTGTCTTAGGGGAACACCGCCTCGAGCCTTTGGCCAAAGGGTTTAACCTACAAGGCAGCAGGACGAGATGAGGCATTCGCACCCGTTTGGAGCCGGTGACTGCACGTTTAGTTCATACACCTTTCGGATGACGATAAACCATGCCAGGGGCCCAACACTCTCGAAGTCAGAGACAATATCCGGTGCTCGAATTACTTGCCGGTGTACAATGTCTCTGGAGGAGGCAAGGGGCAGTGACTTTATATAGTGGCGACTCACATCTGCCACGTCTCAGTGTTGTTAAACTTACATTTGAGGCTCTTTACAGGTAGAACGCTCGCCATACGAAAACCCACCATGTCCTGGAACACTGCCGCCGAAGCATTCGCCGGAACAGAAAATTCCCGAACCACTCAGCTGCACCACGAGAAGGTTGTTCGGCCAGCCAGCCTAACTTACCGGAAGATCGAATGGAATGGTGCATATTATGCTCGCCCTAGATTTCCACTTCCTTATCTGCCATATCAGACATGACACGACCATGAAGTTTAGTTCTCCCGAATTACACTTTTTTCTCTCTGAATTACCCTACTTTTTAAATCTTCATCACTATGATGCTTCACTGCTCGAACCATAGTTGTGTTGAATGAACCGGACTGGACTATTTGCTTTTGCCTCAATAGGGTCAACATCTAGATGGGAAAAGACGCTACTGACTAGTTAGCGTTTATTTCTTAGGGAACTCACTCCCTTTAGTTGGACCTGGATGAGTGCATTATAAACCTTATTCTAGTTGGTCTACCTCTAGCTTATAAGGCCTGTTCCTGGTTTTGCACCGCCTGATTTTGACTCTCCATGCGCAAGTTCTCCGTTCATTGACGGTAGTATTTCCCTCGGTTTGTTCACGTCCATGTATTGTACATTGTTAGTTGCGTACTGAAGACTTTAACATCTTCCTAGTGCTAACTTTTGTCAACATTATTGCCAACCTTATTGTATTGCATGTATGAAAGTTACCTCTGTACCCTATCTAATATTCCTGCAAATTCATCGGGTTTTGCTTTCCATACAGCATCCTTCGAGGTCTGGCGCTACCAACACGACTCCCTTTTCGACTGCGCCTTCCACTGCTGCGAGTTCGAAACATCCCCTCACGGCCGGGCCTCTCACTCAACCTTTGGTTGTCCAAATCAAACCTCGCAGTGCGACTCGAACCTGTTCCAATGCTGGCTCGCGTTCGCATGAAAAAACGGTATCCGCAGCACTTCGCTCAGCCAGATCCAAATCACATGTCTTTGGTTCAGGCTACTTCGATCGATCTGCCTTCTCGTCTTGGTTACCTATACAATGGCGCGATCGACCTCACGATCGTCGGAATCGTCGTTCCTCTAGATTGACTGCAAAAGATTCTCTCTTCTGCCAACTCGGCCATGCGGACCACATCTCACCTGAGCCATTTCCCCCTTCCCCGTTTCCACCCCCACCAGATGCACCTGGTGGATTACTTGACCCCCTGACTAGTTCAGTTGTCACGTCCGACGCCGAACCGGCGGTCGGTGAACGTGTTGTGTTTGCAGTCGTAGAGACTGTACCGCATCATCCACCGTCTAGTCTAACTGTCAAATCCGATGGGGGTGATGGCAACTCCTCTGACACCACCCCTGCTTGCACCACATGTAGTGCTCCCGTTCCGATGTCCTTCACTGTATCAGATATTATTTCTACCTGTTCTTCCACTGCCTAGGATGCTTTCCTCTGCTCCCATCTGTATCCCCCTTATCCACCCACCGTCCACTATGTGTACATCCAGTTCGTCGTTATCGTGTGCAAGTATCTGAGTTATGAGTTTGATTTTATTCATTAGTGCACATACCGGCTTCACTAATGCCGGGTTCTTCACTCCCTCCCTAGCAGTATCAGGTACTAACTGTCCTCATTGTGTCATTGTTACCCAACTCTTTACCTAATGTGATGTTTTTACCTAGCACCGCTTTATGCAGTTTTCTTTCCAACCACTAAGCCTGTGGTAAGTTTATCAGAATACCTGAGCAAGTATTTGCCTGCATTTCTCCCTAATATCTACTCCACTCCACCTAGTCCACTCTGCCCAGTGCCCCTCCCCACCCAAACTCATCATGCAGGCGGTCATATAAGTGACTTCTGTCCTCCTTCTCAGTGTATACGTTAGTCTTTCTCTGTCACTGTGCTCCCACACCTTTGTCAGCTGTTTACTTTAATGTTAGCCTGTGGCTATGTGCAATTCATCCACACCTTACCAGAAACCCTCGAGCACTTTGGGACTTGTGTCGAACTGTTCACACATGTGAGACACCATTGTTCTTTTGCTTTCACTCAACTGGAAACCTGTTGGTTTTCCCCTACTCTCATTTTCCTGTGTCCTCCCCACATCTTTCTCCTACTACGAAACCGTCACAACTTCCTCTCGTCGCATAATATGCCCGTGTCGCTTTCCTTCCAACCGTATGTATTGCACATCATGGTAGTGCCTGCTCACGTGTTGTGTTACCTGTCGCAATGTGCGATACTTTTCCATGTTCCGAAAGTGAGACTAACCATCTTTTTCCAGTTCACATTGCGGTCTTAACAGCTTTCATTCGTCTGGATTCCTATGGGATTCCTTCCATCCATTATTGATTAACTGGGTCTTATACTGATCAACGCTCCAATTCTGCACCGAAATGTAATGGATTTACTCACTGTGACCATGTTCACACAAAACTAAATGGCAATCATTTGAGAAAATGAGCCGTGTGTGTGTGCGGAAAATTCGTTAAGTATGTATTCAAAGAAAATAGATGAGGAATAAAGACTATGATCGTTAAATCGACGGATGAACGGTTAGAGACAACACGTCGAATACGGAAGGACGATAGGCATTGTACGTACACCGTGTCACGTCCCCGACCCATCTTGACAAACGATAAGCACCCGCCAGAACTGTCCGGTAATTTTAGTCCTTTCCGGATGTTCCATTGCTTGCAAACTCCGGCTCCTCTCACGGTTACACCTGCTCAATTTCCGGTTATATTCTCATACTTTGGTGAGCAACCAAACATCCATGCATCGTCAGTTTGTTGCGCTGCATGGTCCTGTTGAGCGGTTCACCGTTGCACTCGGCATTATCCGTTCACCGTAAGCCATCTTCGACGGATACATCTGCGAGTCGGGTACTTAATCACATTTAATTTGTGTCCTTTCATTAAATACGGTGGTCTGATATCTCAGCCTGTTGAAGTCCAAAGCTGAACTCGTTGCACTGTTCCTACCAGAGATCGCTCTCACATATGGAAGTGATTACTCAACAGGCCGACTGTTCTGAGCGCACTGCGTATATTTCATTATACTCGAAAACGCCATCGCACTGTGTCTGCTTCGTCCCACCTATTGGCCACTAACACTCCGCGAAGACAATTTATCATCTCATCAATCGAGAGATCGTTCCATTCACTTCAGTCAAGGTCCGGTAGCACGTGCATACGAAATGAGTTCCGCATCTGCATACACGATGCAGGACAATGCGCATATTTATCGCGCTGCCTCATTGCAGTGTGCGCAATGAGAAACGGTAGGGGTTTGAAAGCTAACATCCATCGCAGTTAATCTCGCCTCATGTATAGCGTAACTAGTTGGCCCGTCCCATCTTCAAGTATTTTCTTACTTACTCGATCGTTAAGATTTGAAGTGAATGTTTATTTCACCCCACAGATTGAACTACTTGTGTACTCTTTCCGTCCTTTTCACCGGTTTTCGACCGAGTTTAAATCACGCAAACACGGCACTTTCTGCGATTCACTCGGACCACCATGAGTAACTTTTCTACAAGGCACAGTTTTTCTTTACCCGTGTAAACCTGCGATCCCCGTTTGTGTTGACACACGGGTTGTTGCGGTTAGCCTGACCTATCTGTGCGCGGAAACTTTCAATATCAGTGAATGATGTTCACAGGTACATTGTTTTTCCAAAATTCAAACTGTGAGCCCGTACAGCTTGCTCCTTAGATTTCCGTCGACGGCGGTTTCCTCTTCCTACACCTGCTTCTGAGTGTCACCGCTTCAAGCGCGGTTCCATCTTAAAACTTGTCTAATCTTTAAAACCTAAATAAATAGGTTTCTTCATTTATGTGTACACTTTATGTCGTCGTTCATATGCAACAGCAGCAAACTTGTGGCCCCATCTCGGCGTTCTGCTCCACTGCAAGGGAACCACTAACATTACCGGTTTATCAGGTTCCCCTGATTTTGAATACATAATGGCATCCAGGTAATTACTGTTTGGTAAGCGGACATTCTCACTGCCCACTTCTGTCGCATTTATGTGGAATGCGATCCAGCGGCGGGTTCGGAGGTGCTTATGGAGCTGTTCTCGGTCTCCAACATCCGTGATCCACCAGCTACCGAGTTTGCACTTTACGAGTTCGTAGCTAAATAGAATCTAATAGGTCAAATGATTGTTCGATGCTGGTTTTTAGAGTTCGTCACACACTAAATTTCCGACATAAATCAGTTGCAGCCGAGCCCTTACGTATGTACACTTTATCGTTCTGGTTTCTGCCAGATTCCTCGTTGACGAGGTGTGGGTGGATTCGCGATCCAAGAATCGAGAATGATCTTCGACTTTCGAACTCTGCACCAACCAAGCAATGTTTTAATCAGGATGTGTTGCCCCATCCGAGGCCAATTTCACGGCCAGGTGGTACTCAGCTGTGTCGATTGTTGTTGGAGAACTATGGGAGTGTGATCGCGACTAGTGACTGTTGTCTTCCGATGTTATTAGGACTGAAGAATCGGTGGATGTGAGAGCACGCTGCCCATCACAAGAAATTAGTGTCCTGTCTTAGCCCTTCCTAAGGCTGGAAATGACGAAAACACTGCTTTCCACCATGAAAAGTTCGTTCAACACGTACGCGCTTAAGTTTGCCAAACGGCAGAAATGCGTGCGTCTCTACAAATGTGACCAACGGTTACTTGATGGTCCCTTAGCCTCCAATACTTAATGGGGCTACTTGCCGTAAACACAAGGGGGCAATCGTTAACGAAAGCGGCTTGCTGCTAGGTGAGTGATAAAATCCCGCTTTTGGTTCTCCAGATAATCTCGTGTTCGGCGTACTTACTGTGCATGCATGCGCACATATCCACACTAGGTGCTTTCACAATCGGATTTACATCTTCCCCCTGGCATCATAGAGAATCTGGCTTCGGGCAGAAAAACGAACATACGCAACCGTCCATTAAGTAGGAACTCTGCGGTTTCCGCTTGAGATGTACAGTAAAACGAAATGTGAGCCAAGCTATCGATCCCGGCTATACACTAGTAATTTTATTTCTGGACATTCGACCGAGTACTCCAAAAGCGGTTGTTACAAAGATTGAAGGCCTTTGGGATCCAGGACTCATTACTGGATTGGCTATCGTCATACCTGAGTGGTCTCCACCAGGTACTCACTTTGGGTGACTCGCTTCTCCACGCCCAATCACTAGTGTGGTGATCCAAGGGAGCGTGCTCGGTCCTTCATTGTTCATGCTTTACATTAATGACATCGCATCCGTAAAACATGGTCAACCATTTGTATTTACTGACGATATCCAGTCCGGCTATAAGCTTCGGCGTAACCAACCTCATAGAACCCTATTGCTCATTCAAGATGATTTACATTGTCTCGAGTTCTAGTGCCACATGTGGGTGAGGAATCTTTCGGCTAAGAAATCAAGCATCATGTCTAACGAATGTTCCATCCCCGATGGATCCATTGCACTAATCAATAAACATGTCCCCACGCAGTTGTTCATGCGTGATCTCATAACTAGATACTCATGTGTTTTCAATTTCTCCGAACATGCCCAATACCTAGTAGCATGCGCCAGTCAATCTGTGTTTAATATATCCAACAAAATCCCCATGGCCCATGCTAGAGTTGAGCTTTTTAAACTACTCACCTGCCCCGTCCTGCAGCGTAACATGCGGTAATATGAAAAAGGGCAACAGAATTTCTGTGGAACACCGGCAGAAATCGTCTGCTAAACATTTGATTGATAAGCACTCTACCATGAATTATCAACAACGTCGTAACGAGCCACTTTGGATTCGACACTTGAAACATAACTTGTTGGTGCTTCTCAACCTATTACGCAAAGAGACCTATTCCCATCTGTCTACACTCGAACTGCAACGTAGCTCAAATCGAGAGCTGCGCAACAAAGATTATCTACTGAATATACCAAAGGCTAGAACGAACATACGCTAATTTCTTCCTGGTCAAATATAGCTATCTATGAAATAAACTGCCAATCACACTCAGGTCGTGTGATAACGTGGCAAAATTTAGAAGCAGTCTCCAGTTACCTTGACCTGAATACAGTAATGATTATGTTCACGGGGGAAAGTCCCTTGACGAGCTATTCCGAGAGGGACCGAAGACATCTAAACACCCATGTTTTCAAGCCTTCGCTTTCGCCTCAGGCATCCACCAAAACGAGATTACATGATTTTTAAGCCGCAATATTCCACCTACTCACATCGTCCGTGCAAGAGCATGGCTACGTTCGTATAAATTGATCTGTGCCGCTGCAGACGTAGTTTCTAGGAGCGGGAAAAATATACGTATTATTATTAGTGTGATAAATAGGTCCCTCCAGTAGTTGCTTCCCTACTCGGTTGCTGCTTAATGTAAGTCTGTGTTTTCTGTGGGCGCAATCTCAGATAGTACAACAATTATTCAGGAATGTGCAAGTACTTTCTAAGAAGCAAGTCACCCTATTCTATTGGCTGCATCGATTAGACCTGGACGAATGCAGTCTTCATGTAGCGTACTTACATCTCTATCTTGGGAGTGTTGGTCAGGACACCCACCAGCCCTCGCAAACACCGTACAAAGATTGAGTGGCGTTTAATCCGAGCAAAACCCTCCGCTCGTGTGATCATAGGCTGAAGCTCGTCATGTATGGATTATAGAGATAAAAAAACAGTCTCGGTGGGTTGGCCTAATCTCACTTCATTTTTACCGGGACTAGGCGTCGACCCTTTATGTGTAAAATTTCGGACTCCTTTTCATGTGTCCTCATAGACACACATTATGACACGGTATCAGGGAAATTTTCACTGCTACGGGTGGATATTTCTAACTCGTAACTCACCTTTACATACTGCGGTCCATTTCGGACGTTTATTCGGTACGGATTGTTAAGCTCAATCAATGCGAGACACACTCCAACTGGGTGATCTGATCAATTTGTGCGACATAATCGTACAAATGGGTAATTCTTCGGATTCTCTAAGGCGGTTTCCAAACAAACTTTCGAGTGACATCATTTCAGTATATTAGCAACGGGAAGGTTTTTTCGCGGCGCTAAATATATATATAGCCAAATGTTCAAGTAAAGTAATGCGGCCATCCATAAAACCGTCCCCTAGAGACTTGCTTCCATGTGGGTCAGTCTCTCGGAAGATTCGTAGAAATCACGATTAAACTGCGCACAATAATCTACCTCGACCGGGGAATCGGATCCCAGTCCCACGAATTTCCGGTCCGTTGAGCTACCGAGGGCTGACGATTAGGTGCGCAATTTAATACATGACTTCCGCTTGGTGCGCGACGTCTTGCCAATGAGCTCACAGTAATTGTCCTGGTGTTGCAGATTAGTTCACTCACTCGTCACTTCCCAAGGGACCAAAGTAACTGTCCTGAAATCTAAAGGGCGATGGTAGATTACTTGGAAGGTGTTTGTGAGTAGCGTAAGGTTCTTAGAAAGTAGAAGTCACGATTAAACTTCGCGCAATAATCTGCCTCGACGGGGAATCGAACCCCGGTCCACGAATTTCCGGTCCGCTGCTCTACCACTGAGCTACCGAGGGCTGACGATTAGGTGCGCAATTTAATACATGACTTCTGCTTGGTGCGCGACGTATTGCCAATGAGCTCACAGTAACTGTCCTGGTGTTGCAGATTGGCTCACTCACTCGTCACTTCCCAAGGGACCGAAGTAACTGTCCTTCTACTGGTAGATTACTTAAAGGCTGTTTGTGAGTAGCGTAAGGTTCGTCGCGCACCAAGCAGAAATCACGTATTAAATTGCGCACCTAATCGTCAGCCCTCGGTAGCTCAGTGGTAGAGCAACGGACCGGAAATTCGTGGAACCAGGGTTCGATTCCCCGTCGAGGCAGATTATTGTGCGCAGTTTAATCGTGACCTACTTTCTACGAACCTTACGCTACTCACAAACAGCTTCCAGGTACTCTCGGAAGATCTCACCCACACTTCCCATCTGACCGTGTGCCAGTATGGCCTAAAAACAAGTAATCCATCACCGCTTTAACTCATGTTTTGTGCCGTTGTTGTATGCATACAGTATGGGTACTCAAGCGATTAAGCCCGTTCCAACATTCAACTACATTGAGTCCGGTACTTTTACCACTCGCTGGCTTGTCTGTGACAATTCACCTTGCATGGCTACCCAGATAGGTTTGAAAGCTTCAATCCGTTACCTTAGAAGATCGGCGCAGTCTTAGCCAACTATGAAAAAAGGAACGTAAAATTTAGGTTGACAATGTTACTAGAGGCCGTAACAAAAATAGTAACAAAACTACAGACATGTTTTCAGAAGGCTTTGTATACAAATCGGTTTTGGTAGGGTTTTATTGTGGCAACGTTTCGCCCTTGACACAAGAGCTTCTTCAGGCCAGGTGAATTGGTACAAAATTGGCGTAGCTTTTTATGGGAAGGTTGCAAGACAAAAAGCATGAACCATTGGATAATAGTGTTACAGGTCAATAGGTCAAGTGGCCACGTTAGTGAAATAACAAGCAGCGAGCGTTTCTCATTGATCCACGTCATCGGTCGTTCACATGTGAGGCATTCCTTTCTGGCAGCAGCTGATTCACGCTCCGACCTGAGTTCGTCCGCCGACACCTTTTCTGACTGACCGGGTTAACGCAGACCGCCACGCGTTCGCTAACTCCAACCCGTCTGTTCTGTTCACACAGTTATTCGTCTTAGTAATCTCGGTCGCTTCAGCAATCAACCTTTGGTTTGTTGCTGGTAATCCCCTCCTAAGTATCTCGACATTGTCCCAATCAATCGCGTGTCCTGCCTCTAGCGCATGTACGGCCACCGCTGAATGTTTTACTAGGGCCCTGTATTCAGGCTCATTTCTCGGTGGACGCGAAACGTACCTCTTGTGTTCTGCTATCCTCGTGCGTAGCTCTCTCGCTGTTTGACCTATATACACTTGTTCACAGTCTTTGCAATTGATTTTATAAACACAATTTGTTGTCCTGTCTCTTGGAAGTGGATCCTTCAAACGCACAAGTGCTGAATGGAGCGTTTGACCCTTTAGAAAAAGCACTCATATTTTCTCTCCGTTTAGTACTCATCGGATTGCTTCTGATGTTCCCTTTTTTATGGGGACTTCATACCGTCCCAATCCACTCCGTTGTGCGTCGTGGAGGTGGATTTAGAGCTCTCTGTAATTGGCGTTTCACTAACCGCCTCGGATATCCACTGTCTACTAATTTGCTCACCGTCTCCTTACGAGCGGCCTTCTTGTCCTCCTCCTCTGTACACAGAGTCTGGGCTCTGTGAAACAGAGAGGATGCGATAGCGGCATAGACTTGTTTTGGATAACCCGAACTGTAAGGGAGCACTCCGTCCGTATCAGTCGGCTTGCGATATATCGTCGTCTTTAGCCGTCCACCGTTCCTGTGGACTAGGCAATCGAGGAATGGCAGTGTGCCACTGCAAGATTCCAGTTCCATAGTAAAGTTTATGTTACCATTAATGGAGTTCAGATGATTTAGAAACGCATCCTTCATATCTCGCTTTATAATCACAAACGTATCATCCACGTAGCGCCACCAAATCTTTGGTGAACTACTGGTGTTTGTCAGCGCCCGCCTCTCAATGTCTTCCATACAAAGGTTTGACAACACGGGGGATATTGGTGATCCCATGGAGATCCCTTGTTCCTGAGAGTACAAATTCGACTGGAACGTAACGTATGACATCTTAAGGCATACTTTAATTCCATCGATGATCTGGTCTACCGTGAGTTTCGTTCGCTGCTCCAGGCTATTGTCCTCAGTAAGACAACGCTGTGCTATACCCAATGCGTCATCCTTGGGCACGTTAGTGAATAGGGAGCTAACGTCGAAACTAACCATTATTTCGTCTGGCGCGATGGCCATACCTGCTACCTTTCGCGCGAACTCATAGGAGTTCCGTACGAACGTATTTGTTCTCCCTGTTAGCGGTTGCAATAAACCTGCCAAATATCGGGCTAGTTCGTGTGTTGGAGAACCGATACCATCTACAATGGGCCGAACAGGAACTTCGGGCTTATGTATTTTTGGTAGCCCATAGATCCTAGGTGGAATCGTTGATTTCGGGTATACGCTATACCATTTGCCCACCCCTAGGTTGTCCTTCACACTTCTCAGGTAGTTTCCTACCTCAGTTTTACACTTATTCAATATGGACGACACGGATTTTTTCTCAATTGCTTCGTAAGGCCCTTCTGCTAAATGCTGTTCCATTTTTTCCTCATAATTCGATTTGTTCATTATCACTACGGTCTTGCCTTTATCGGCTTTCGTGATGATAATGGTGGGGTCTTCTCTTAAAGCCTTTAATGCGGTACGCTCCGCCATTGTAAGATTTGGCTCACCAGGCTTCTGAAATCTGATGATGTCTGCCATCTGTGCACGAATATCCTCAGCTGTTGATACTGGTAATTTCGTCATTACGGTCTCAACGCTAGTAATAATTTCCTCTGCAGTTAGTTTAGACTTATTTACAGCAAAGTTCAAACCCATTTTTAGTAATCTTCGTTCCGTCTCACTCAGCAACCTATCTGACATATTAACTACATTGTAATAGTTACTGCTAGATTCAGACCTATCTACGAGACTAGTGGTCCTGCTATGCATAGACATCAAATGATTGAACTTACGAATTTGTCTTTCTTTCGCAGCTATCCCTTGTGTTGATTTCACTTCCGATGCCTTGTTGTAAAGTCTATCATATTCAGTTTGCGTTATTGCAGTCTGCAGCTCCCAGCTCAGCCGATTAGCATGTAGGCGGATTTCATTCAGGCGTCGAGTTGTCATATAAATCCGTTGTCTCAGAAATGTTTTGCTTGCGTTGTAGGCTGCTTTGGTAGATGTGTAAGATCTGTCCGGTGGTCTGACAACGAGGCTTTTAGGAATAATTCCACATTTGAGACATCTCATGTTGAAGATACGATGATTTTCCCAATTCGCTTCAACACCAGCCAAACGCACAAATTCACTAGCCAATTTTCGAACACGTGGTCCGTATAGTGATTCAATATATTGGAATATGTTTGGAACCGACTGTGATTTCATGATTTCAGAAGGTTTTGTATACAAATCGGTTTTGGTAGGGTTTTATTGTGGCAACGTTTCGCCCTTGACACAAGAGCTTCTTCAGGCCAGGTGAATTGGTACAAAATTGGCTTAGCGTTTCAGGTGCTGCCAGAAAGGAATGCCTCACATGTGAACGACCGATGACGTGGATCAATGAGAAACGCTCGTTGCTTGTTATTTCACTAGCATGGCCACTTGACCTATTGACTTGTAACACTATTATCCAATGGTTCATGTTTTTGTCTTGCAACCTTCCCATAAAAAGCTACGCCAATTTTGTACCAATTCACCTGGCCTGAAGAAGCTCTTGTGTCAAGGGCGAAACGTTGCCACAATAAAACCCTACCCAAACCGATTTGTATACAAAACCTTCTGAAATCATGAAATCCCAGTCGGTTCCAAACATATTCCAATATATTGAATAGAGACATGTTCCTTTATGGTGTGAAACGGTCCAACGGTTTGATTGATCAACTTGCGTGATATAGTTTTCACCTTGAAATATCCCATAAGATCCGCATCTATGGACTGGGTTGTGTGCTGGTACTTCGAAGCTTCAAGTTAGCTGGTCATGTCCGCCGAACCAATGCTTTCAGGATACCGAAACATTTCCTGTGTGGCCAATTAATTGTTGGGAGATGGAATGCCTCTAGGTAGGATTTCTACCGCAGCCTGATCAGGGTAAGACGACCGCAAAATATATTTGCTTACAACTGCCTTAGAGAATTGATTGCATATGGTAGACAGCATCAAGAGTGCCGTCGTCCAGAGGCACGATAAGGAACCAGCGCACCATTGAGGCCGTGGTATATTACGAAGGAAAATATCGATTCCAACAATTTTATGGGGAAGATGAATATAACACCGCTAGGTAACGTTGTGTCATCTCGCTGTGGACACAACGCTATGGGTTGGTGTATCATCAAGTCACTTTTTGGATACCAATCATTCGGAGTCATAGGTGGCCCAAATCGGAAGTGTTCCACAGTTAATGTATTTGGACCGAACAGCGTTCAAAGCGAAGATGCCCGGAGTGAAAGCGGTAAGTGAAGTTGGACACATGCTCGAGTTCATCATACACACGGTGCTACAGTTCACGAGGCCGTGAAAACGGTACAGTAAGGCATCAACATTTCGCAGTCAATCAGTTAGTTCACCTGCAAAAGCTTAGTGCCTATGGTATCAACGATTCCCTGTTCACCTTGTAGTAAGGTTACCTACATGATAAAACAGTCAGGGTAAGAATCGCCGACTCTCATTCGGAATGCCTGTGCTTTTTTAGTGGCATGACGCATGTACCCTTCCTCGGCCCGCTACCGCTTCTAGTCTATATCAATGACCTACCAGCAAATATTCAATCTCCGATGCAAATATTTGTAGCTGATGCCAAGATATGGATGGCAATTTGCCAAACATCCGACCGTACCTGTCTCCAGAAGGATCTGCACCGGATTTATGGATAGTAGGAAATGAACCAGGGCCTCCTGAACCGCGCGAAATGCCCCCTGCTGACGCTGCGCAGCAGTTGCAACAACATTTTTCGCGGCAGCACTTCCTGCAACATCTGACTTGTGAAAGAGACTTGGATATCATCGCACAAGATAGACTTGGCAATTCACTCCATTATCCGACGCCAGCAAATGTGACGGACTTGAACTTAAGGCTTTTGAAGCGAGTTCTCTGTACCTTTGAGCAACTGCTAGTACCCTTACAGATTCACTCGTATATTCGTCACCACTGTTCGTCTCTTGGAGCAGCTATAACAGCGAGTCACCAAGGCACCAAATGCATTATGAAATGTGCCGTCGTTTACTCAGTGTGTTCTTCTCAGAATCCTGACGGTTTCACGATCTCATTCACACGTACTGGATACTAACAGAAGATCAACGTCTTCGTTGCTGACCCTAGTCTCTTACAATGTTGAGGCCACCACTTTAAACTAGCGACGCAACACACCGGTTTGGATTGTAGGAAGTATTTTCACTCTTTTAGAATCTGTTTCCACCGGAATGCACTATCAACACTGGTGGTAAACGCACTAAACATCGCGATATTCGAAAGTAATCTGACCTTCATCTATGTGACAAACGCTATGCAACAGTAGTATAAGGTGCAATGTCCAGACTACTGATAATTCACGTTCCATGCTTGAACACTTTGATTTTAATTTGCCGTGTCTTGTGTATTTATGTTTTATATCTTATCATTCACTATTTAAATAGACAGGCTGCATCCCAGTTTTACTTTGTTGTCTGCGGTTTCTTATACAACTCTATACCAATGCGGTGGCTGACGTGGCATAGTTGAACTATAGCTGCACTTTTGAAATCTAGTGTTACGCGTTTGACAATTATCCCAGTGTGGTGAAGCTGTTTTTCTCGTTTATGTCATAGGGGCTATGGAGGCGTTGGCTTACCGGCTGTCGGTTCCAGGAGCTTGATCTACTTTACTTGAAGACACTAAATGTACTCTTCCGATGAGTGTCAACGGGTCACTACATCTGGGAGGTCCTCTCAGAATCAAGTATCTGTACTCGTACGTTTGCCGTCTCCAAAGACCGTGTCAACAATGTAATTGCTTCCATACATGGTTGGATGCATCCAGTTTGGATTTTTCTGTCACCGACCTCCATTGGGACAGTCACAGGACGCCTGCGCTTACACAGGGACCATGGTGTGGCATCTGCGCAGTGTGTCAGTCCAACGCTGCCAGTTATCGAGTAAACTGTTTCTTTAGGTTGGATCACCAGAGTCAGCTAACCATTGATTAGACTGTCTGAACTTATGCGGAGCGTTGTCTTTGTGGCGATACAATACATTCTGTGTATTGATGAAGCTGATGTCTTCTACTTTCGTGCGCTACGTGCCGAATACTGCGTTCTACTAAGTGACGTGGTTCAGTACGGGCCGAGTTGTCACACTGGCGACGGAGTTCAATTTTGTATACCTTTGCTATGAGCCAGCTCACTCCTCTTGAACCGTTTTGGAAGGATGCATCATGCAAGCCAACTTTAGCGCTTTGGATTCGCTGAAAGAGAACCTTCTGTGATTATCTTGCACTATTCCCAGTAACAAATCCTCACATTACTCTTACCGAAGCCCAATCTGCCAACTCCTGAGATATCTTGGTGCAGAAGATCAAAAGCATTTTGATGCACTTCATTTGTATGAAAACACATCTTTGTCCGACAGTTTTAATGCACTCGATTGCATTTGGGGGCCGCAGCAGAATGTCTTCACGGCACGCCTGAGTTTTTCCCAGTTACGACAGGAAGAGAAAGGTGCTAATGTATTCATCAGCCGAGTACAACAATCATTTCCAGACTGCCGTTATAATGAGTCCACCCACGAAGTTTGAAGTGACAATGGCTATCCAATGTCTGTTGGTTGGTATCCGGAGCGATAAAGCCAGGGAACGTCTACTTTCCGAAGACGAGAACAAATTTAATTGGGAGGCAGCATGTGCGCTGCTCAGACAACGCGAACTTGGTGTACCGCTCAGCTGAGCTTCTGAAGAGCTCAGACGCCCTATTTGTGCGTTCATATCCCCTGCAAGTACCATGATGTCTGAACTAGTAGCACTACGTATTAGTAAGCTCAGTTCGTGATAGAATGTGTTCTTGCCAGCAATAGAACTGCAGTCGGTGGGCCATAAGCGTGAATCACAAACAAACCGCGTTTTGTACTACTTCGTGAATCAACCTTAGCTGATGTGGTCAAACGGAATGCACCTAAACTGCTGTTTACCGAAATCCAATCAACCAACAATGGCTCAGTATTGAATACTGCCTCTTGAATACGCCAGGTTCTAACAATGTGATACCAATTCTCCTATTCGGATGAACGAACGATACGCAGAATTATTCTCACACAGCACGGTAACTGACAATCTCGAAATCTGTGGGTTCTCGGAACTTAGCCGCGAAAGATTAATTCACGCGAGTCGGACGGGTTCCTAGACCGAACGTAAAGTTTCTATGCACGATTTCCCAACCCAAGACTGAATCAGGAACAAGACAGGCCTTTTGCCATGGGGGCTTTTACTGGCCAAAGCTAAGGCGATTCTAGCGTTGTACAGCCTCATTTTTATATCACGAAACGGTGATGAGGGGGGGTTTTCCCTTGGAAGGGTTTGCGTAAGCAAACCCTGGAAACAAGAAACATGGTTTTATGTAAATATGCGAAGTCCGTAAACTGAGCGGAAATGTTGGAAGTTTGGCGAGAGTTGTCCGGAAAAATAAATGTTGCTTGGATACAACAGTGCGTGTTTGGTTGGAAACAAGACTGTTTCATGGTGCAAAGGCTAAACAATGTGGATGTTTCACAAGTTGGAAGGCTGATTGAACGTGTGCGTTTTGTCTGATCCGAGTACATGTGCACTTGTGTGAATCGGGTTTTCAGCCTTCCGTAATTTAAGCCTGTAATAATTATTGGGACCTTGGGTCCCCATAACATCCCCCCTTTAAGTTTGAACATACCGTTTGAGTTTCGGGTCGATCTGTATTCTTTCGCTTGTTCGACGGATGCGTTGTGATCTGCGAGGAGGAATCGACAGTGCGAGTTCCACAGTTTCCGTCTGTTGCCCTGGAATTCCGAAAGTATCCAATAGTATGTGCAGGGGTGCTTTTGCGGTCGACGAAGATGGTTTTTTGAGTGTTCCATGTCGCGGTCTAAGTTGGGTTAGATGGCGAACCCAGGTGTCGTCTCCTACAACGATCTCATATAGCATACTACCACGATGGCCCGTTACTGTAGCTTCGATCCAGTGTGGATGACCAACCCGGTAGTCACGGGCAAAGACCGGAGCTCCAACAGCGAAGCCTTTGCACTTGGTTTTGATTTTGGATTTCACCGGTGGCACTTTTGTTGGGATTAGTACCTCGTGTGTTGTGCGCAGTTTCCGACCCATCAATTCTTCGGCGGGTGATTTCCCTCCTGGAACTGCTGGATTAGGTGTGGTCCTGTAAACGAACAGGAAAGTCTGAATAATGGTTTCTGTAGTTCCCTCTCCTCGAGCCTTTAAGAGCGCTCGCTTGAAAGTGTCGACAAAACGTTCCACTCGACCGTTAGACTGTGGATGATAGGATGGTGATCTGAGGTGCTGCACGCAGTGAGAGCGACAAAAATCCTCCAATTGGGATGACGTGAACTGCGTTCCGTTGTCGGACACTAGAACATCAGGGAATCCATGTTGACTGTTTATGCGTTGGAGACAAGTTATTGTTGCGGTGGTAGTCGGAGACTTAATTGGTACGACTTCAGGCCATTTAGAGTACGCAGCAACCAGGACCAGATAGGATGTACCATCAATTGGACCAGCATAATCGATATTTATTCGAGACCACGGTTTCTCTGTTGGTTGCCAGGGAACTGGTGGTTGGTGCTGTGGCATCTTGGCTTCTTGTTGACACCTGGAGCAACGGCGAACCAAATCTTCAATGTCGCTGTCTATCCCAGGCCAATAGATGAAACTGCGAGCGATTGCTTTCATTCTGCTGATACCAGGGTGTGCACGGCTTGCCGAAGGTGGACTGGAACGATGACTCGATCAGCGGTCATAAGGCAGGAGTCAACGACAGAGAGGGAGTCCCGACGCTGGGATAGGTGCTTGAGTTCTCCTGAGAAGGTAATGTTAGGCCAACGTGTTTGAACGTAAGCGATAGCTTGGCGGAGGACAGGATCGTGTGCAGTTTCGCGACGTATGTCGGCGGCTGTAAGAGGAAAGCTGCGGATAGTGTCGGAAAGCTGGTGACGAACATCTTCTTCGACGGCGACAGTGGCGACCACGATATCTTCATTTACTGTATGTTTGGGGATGAGGCGTGAGAGACCGTCAGCTTGACCAAAATCCTGAGTGCGGCAAAAACGGATTTCGAAATCGTAACCGAGAAGGATGACGGCCCATCGTTAAAGTCGACTGGCTGAATACATTGGAATACCCTTCTTGGAGCCAAAGATGGACAACAACGGCTTGTGGTCTGTCAGTAAGGTGAAATGTCGACCATACAGCATTTTGTGGAACTTTTTGACCGCAAAGGTGATAGCCAAGGCTTCTTTATCGATCTGACCGTAGTTCTTCTCTGCGGACGTCAGCGTGCGGGAGGCATGCATGACCGCTTTCTCGGAACCATCGGGGAAGCGATGGGAGAGGACCGCTCCGATTCCGTAATTGGAGGCATCGGCGGCGACTAGAATGGGTAAGGCTGGATCGTAATGTGTCAGCAGCAGATCAGAACTGAGCATAGTTTTCAGGCGCGCGAAGGCCTTCTCGCATGTGGGGGACCAGTGCCAAGGAACATCCTTTTGCAACAGTTGATTCAGAGGGGCCCGTACATCATGTAGTGATGGTAATAAAGCACTGTAGTAAGTGATGAGACCAAGGAAGGAGCGCAGTTGATGAATATCCTTGGGAGGTGGCATCTGGTGAATGGCTTCGACGTTTCCGGGGTCGGGGTGACGGCTATTAGCATCGAAGACAAAGCCGAGATACTTGGTTGACCGTAGGAAGAATTGGCATTTATCGGCCCTCAGGCGGAAACCATATTCTTGGATCCGTTTAAAGACCGAGACCAGACGTTCTCGCATTTCTTCTGGATGGCCACCAACAATAAGAAGATCATCCAGGTATGCAGCCGTACCTGGAATGCCAGCGATCATTGCATCCATTGTCTGCTGGAATATGGCTGGTGCGGTCTTGAAACCAAACGGCAGTCTGGTGTACTGAAGGAGACCGCGGTGTGTGTTGATCGTCAAAAGCAGTTGCGACTCCGGAGCCACCTCGATTTGTAAGTATACGTCTGCCAGGTCGATTTTGGTAAAACACGTCCCGCCATTGAGTATGGTAAAGAGGTCATTTGGTGATGGTAATGGGTAGCAGTTCGGCTGTAGGGCGGCATTGAGGCCCGTAGAGAAGTCGGCACAGATGCGAAGAGATCCATTTGGTTTCTTGACAACAACGATTGGGGCTGCCCAAGCAGAGTAGGACACCGGTACCAGGACACCCATATCTTCCAATCGTTTAAGTTCGGCATCGACCAATTGTAAGGCTGCGTATGAGACCGGCCTTTTAGGACGGAATGCCGGTTGAGCTCCGGGAGCAAGCTGTAACACGGCGCGGGTGCGTAAACATCGGCCAAGACCATCTTGGAACACTGAGGCCAACTGTCGGATGAGGTCATTGGTTTCGTCAGTTGGTACGGCCAGAGATTGTATCGGGCTGCAGATGGTTCGGAGAGGTAGATCGACCATGTCAAGCTGTTCGAGCCAATCGAGACCAAGTAGATTGAGGTTTGCCTTGGCGATGTAGCAGATCCCGTCGAATGTGACACCTCGAAAGTAGACTGAACAATGCAGCTGCCCAGTTAGCTGCACGTGGCCACCACAGGCGCTGGTGGCGGATTGAAGGGTTGGCTGGACTGGTGGACTACCAAGGGATCGCCAGAGTTTCTCGGAGATGATCGTGATGTCCGAAGCAGTGTCCAACTGCAATCGGACGGTCTGGCCATTAATCTGGACGTCGACGAACTTCCTGCGATCCGCATTGACTTGGAATGTGGCCAGCAAGCTCATGGAGCTTCCAAATGGGCCAGTGTTGGGTTTGCGTCTGGATCGTGGCCTCTTCTTTTGACTGTGGGTGTTGGCCAGGCCAGGTTTGGTCACCTTGGGTTGTGCGGGTCTGCGGGTGGGGGTCAGCCCAGGTTTGGCCCTCTTGTGCGACGTAGGATAGCAGTATCCATCACGGTGCCCCACCCTGCCACAACGTTGGCAACGATGCTGTCGGAAGTTGCAATCGCGATGGAAATGGCATGCACCACAGAATCGGCACGGATAGGGTGGGGGCTTCGCTCGGTTGAGTTGGGAGAGCCGCTCGGAAGATTGCGGCTTGGGGGCTGCGACCACCTGGACCAGACCAGGCGCGGAAGCGTCCTGGATCATCGCGGAATCGTGTTTCAGATTGATCAGCGATTGGCACTCCTCGGCCAGGTTGTGGAGTGTGATCATGCTGTCTTGCTGCAGCTTGGATAGGACGCGCGTTCGGATGTCGGCATCATGGGCGGACTGGAGGCCAGTAATGAAGAGCAAGCACTTGAACTGGTCTTCTGTGAGCGAGCCAAGCTGGAACCGTTCGCATTCCCGATTGACGATGCCCGCGTATGTGAAAAAATCATCGGCGTCTCGTTTGGTCAGCTGCAGACATTGGTACCGGGTGTTGAACAGTGAGGACTGTTCGCCAAAGATCTGCGACAGCGTGCGGACTGTTTCACCAAAGGAAACATCGCGGGGCTTCTTTGGCAGGATGAAGTTTGTGTAAAGTTGGTGCTCGACCGTGCTCAGTTTGCGCAGAAGCAGCAGGACCATCCACGCGTCAGCCTGGGAAGCCAGGTCAACGGTGAACAGATCCTCGTACCGCTTATACCAGGACTCGAAGGTAATTTGAGCGCCAGGGTCATACAGTAATTCGGAGATGCTGCTGCAGATAGAGTCAACCGAAGGAGTGCTGCCCGTGGAACCTGATTGAAAGGAAGAACTGGAGAGTTTTTCCGTTATGGCAGTCATTAAAGCAATCTGGGGCTCCAAAAGTAATTTAAACTCATTATATGCAACTGCCATGGGTTCGAATACTTCGTCGCCACTGTTTAATACTGCCACTTGAATACGCCAGGTTCTAACAATGTGATACCAACTCTCCTATTCGGATGAACGAACGATACGCAGAATTATTCTCACACAGCACGGTAACTGACAATCTCGAAATCTGTGGGTTCTCGGAACTTAGCCGCGAAAGATTAATTCACGCGAGTCGGACGGGTTCCTAGACCGAACGCAAAGTTTCTATGCACGATTTCCCAACCCAAGACTGAATCAGGAACAAGACAGGCCTTTTGCCATGGGGGCTTTTACTGGCCAAAGCTAAGGCGATTCTAGCGTTGTACAGCCTCATTTTTATATCACGAAACGGTGATGAGGGGGGGTTTTCCCTTGGAAGGGTTTGCGTAAGCAAACCCTGGAAACAAGAAACATGGTTTTATGTAAATATGCGAAGTCCGTAAACTGAGCGGAAATGTTGGAAGTTTGGCGAGAGTTGTCCGGAAAAATAAATGTTGCTTGGATACAACAATGCGTGTTTGGTTGGAAACAAGACTGTTTCTTGGTGCAAAGGCTAAACAATGTGAATGTTTCACAAGTTGGAAGGCTGATTGAACGTGTGCGTTTTGTCTGATCCGAGTACATGTGCACTTGTGTGAATCGGGTTTTCAGCTTTCCGTAATTTAAGCCTGTAATAATTATTGGGACCTTGGGTCCCCATAACACAGCCTTGGAGCTTAGAGTGATGTTTACACCAGCCTGACCCTTGAATGCTGCATCGGCGTCTCCGGATGCGTGCAACCAATAAGGAGATCACAATCCAGGCGCAGTGAATTCAACAACCCCATTAGGGTCACTGATCCTAGTTTCGGACACACAACACACATCAGTACACAGTGTGTCCACCGTGAGTGCGAGTGTAGCCTCTTGGCCTGATTGTCAGAGTGCGAAGGTTGAACGTCGCCATGAGAACGGGACAGCGTGGCCTTATAAGGGGCTGTTGCCGATGGGCGTCGGATGGATGTTCTGGGCTGTTGGCTGCAGTTGGTTCTACTGTGGCACTTCGGTTGCTATCAATTAAGCTGGGAATTATAGAAGGAAGGTTAGTAATCGGGGTCGGGATGGGAGTAAGAGAAACGGGTGGAAAGGAAAGAATGGAGGCGCCAGTAGTAGCGTGTTTTCGCTTATCCGCCCTGGTGTATGCAGCAGATAAGGCGACCATTGATAATCTGCTCGACGGCCGTTACAGGATGCAGTTTCTATGTGAAGAAATACTGATTGTTGTAATTGGGCTGAGATACTGCCACGGCGCTCAGACTTAGTCAGAAGGACGATTAGGGTCCTCAAAGCTCAAAAGCCTTTGCTCAAAAGCCTGTCCACAATGCAGGGGGTAGCAATGGTTTTATTTTACAGAAATGGACGCCATTACATTTCAAACCCCCAACATGGAGGACCAGGAAACTGAGTTTGTCTGTTCTCTCACCATTGACCAACCTGGTAAGAGTAGCTTTCAAGGGGCCCGGATGTATAGGTCAATAGGTCAAGGAGGTACGCAAACCGTCGCACCATATTAAGGTCCAGTCTCGTTGCGATGGTGAGCCATACCCTAACTTCCTATAACATATGAATTTTTGAAAAAGGTGGGTTATAAACGGAATGTATATGAATTAATTTAGTTTAGAACGCATATCGTTTAAATGTACATACACAGCGCAAATGCTCATTGAGCTGTTACTTTTATTATTCTTCATGACGCGAGTTGCTTGGGTCTAATTTATTCTGTCATTTCACATGGTGAATTCACTTTGCTCCTTGACTGAAACATGAGTAGAAATATGAGTATGACGAAACTGCCGTTAACCTGGCATTCACAGATGGCACGTTTACTAACTACTTTTCGTCCTAATGGGTTTGTGACGTTATGACAACAATCTTTTGATGCACATGTTCTTACTGAAATAGTTATTTCGTCAAACCTGCGCCCAGGGTTTAACTGGAGTGGATACTTTCTTCAATGTATATTTGGTGCAACAGAATCTTTTTCAGTTCTTTGGACGGTTCTTGCACTGCACCAGTGCTCAGTTAGTTTTCTTAGCCCACTGCGCATGCATGCTTGGTTTTTCTTTTTAATTTGTTTATGTCCATTTATTTTTCATCATCTTTTCTCGTTCCATTCGGTTCCCTGTTTTACCACAGCATGCTGCATGGGTTTCTAATTCTCTGCGCACACAATTTATTTTACTACCCATCTTCGGAACCAGGTATACCTTTATCATACAATCACTTGATGATTAGCTTATTTAGGGATGTCAGCAACACATGTTCCGTTGTTTTCCTCCAGGCTTCCAGCAGCGCAGCTGATCACAAAATTCGAAAAGCGTACTTCCAACGCTTTTGGAATTGTTTCGACGCGGCGATGCTGTTTTTTATATACGCATCAATCGGACTGCAGTGCGTGGAGTTCTACATAATGCTTCAGTGCCCTAAGGGGCAGGTCATTTGCGCCGCGACTGAGGACTTCTGGAAAAGCTATGGGATATTAGCCGTTCTTCGTTGCCCTCGACCAATAATACTTATCCGCGTCTTCCGAGCCGTCCTGCGATTACAACTGCCAAAGGCCCGCGTAAAGGCTATTTTTCAGTAAGGGCGCTTTAGTGCAGTGTTTAGAAGATTTTTTCTCGTTTATTTCTGTTTCTAACGACGCGTTCGTTAAAAACTCTTTTATCTCTTTACAATGAATCATACCTACCATCCGTATAGCATATGTGATTACTACATCACTCAAAATGAAACACTCATCCAGCTATTTTCGTCAATCTACAAATGAAAGTAAGTGCATTTTA
The DNA here is from genome assembly GCA_944474145.2 of Dicrocoelium dendriticum. Lineage (NCBI taxonomy): Eukaryota > Metazoa > Platyhelminthes > Trematoda > Plagiorchiida > Dicrocoeliidae > Dicrocoelium > Dicrocoelium dendriticum. Next base: position 60,093,391 of record OX104071.1, on the reverse strand, counting down.
GTAATACATGATGACGAACCTATTACTCACTTCTAAGGAAACACGATTTGAGCATTAATTGAGAGCCAACCAAGAGCGCAGTGCAGGTTATATTCGACTTTATTGTAGCGATGCCAAAAGTTGTATGCTGTCTGTCGTATCTAGCAGCTAAACGTTTGCATTTAACCAAGCTCTCTTTTGAAGCTTTTTGTCTATTTTTATGCATAAGATCTATGTTGAGATGTGGTTCTAAACCGTTCACGCTTCTCGGTCGGCAGTAGATGAAATTTACTTACGTAAATAGCTAACTGTTTAAGCGACTACCGAGTTGACTGTGCGAACGTTTTGCCGCAGCTAGCTTTGGATCCTGGTATGCCATCCATGAAATTTCGTTCGCGACTTTATTGGAAAGAAATCGGGGGAGCGGAACTGATACACCTTTTAGGCACTGGTAGAGAAAATAGCCCCTAATGTTTCAGTTACTTCTATTGGAGAAGATGTGATGTTAGTCACTGGGAGCTAGGTTTAAGCGTGAGTTACCAGATCAAAATTCAATTCCACTCCATCTCAGTTTCAAAGCTGCGCATGGCTAAGTCATCAGTAGCAGACCAGTATGCCGTACCGACTCTTTACTGTCACGCCATTGCCAGCAGTCGTGTGAGGGCTGACAAAACCGCGAGATCGCGCGCGCTAACGCAGACTCAACTCCGTTTCCTTTGGATTACAGGCCAGCGGCCAGACGCCAGAAGCACTTGGCCCTTGTGCGGAGTGATCTGTTAAGCACTACTTTTGTTTTCGCGCTTTGCTGTATGGTCTCGAGCACAACGAGGTGGTGCTCCTACTAAGTCTTTCAGGTATAGATTTCGTGCCCCACCTGGGATTTTATTTAAGCGTTAGGAATTTTCTTCCATATGCAAGGGTTAAGCCGACTTACAGTTGTTTGTAAGAGATCTGTACCTTTTTCTCTGTTTGATACCCAGCAACATGATCGGTTTTTGAAATGGTTCTTAGAAAAGTACACCAAGACTACGCTCCTGGAAGGGTTTCTGCTCTGTTTTCCAGTCGATGACGCATATCGTTTGCTCTAAATTTAGTCCCTTTGAACTAAGTCTAATATATTGTTAAATACTTGTAACTACCATTAAGATCCTCGTGAAGTGACTAGTTCTATTTTTACCTGCCGACTATCCGCCATGCCACCTCACTCTCATAAATTTGACGTTGTTACATGCGTACGGTGAATAACGAACATAAGAAATAGCTACAGCCTAAGTACTGAGCCGTGTAATACACCTATTTGAATTGGATACTAGACCTAGCACTTCGATCTGCACCTTCCTGGGTAGGAAGGAGTTACCACTAAACTCGATTCCATACCTATGTAGCTTTAACGAAGGGTATGATGATCAAATCTTTCCGAAACGTTGTGAACTTCCTACAAATGACTTTGATCGCAACTCCACTATCGGTTGTTCTTATTCATCTTCCTTGTTCAATGTTTGGCTGATGTAGTAGGAAACTATGCTTCTCGTGTCATTTGGTGCTGCACCATTCCAGACGATACAGCAGTACCGCAGTGACGACCGCCTTGGCCAACACGTAACGCGCAGGAAAGTTGGGGGCTGAAACTTTATCGGTTGGTACTTGTCTGGAATAGTTATACTTTGGTATCCTATGGTAAGAACCCGTTATGGAGTCAATCTCTGGACTACCATTACTGTTGCTTTTGAGCGAATTTTAATGTCCTTGGGGATGCTATAGTTGCACAGAGTAGGCAGCCTATCTAATGCGACGATGCACCAGGACAAATCCCGGTGATACTTACAGTAATATGGCAATCACCAGCAATGTTGGGATGCATTCCAGTCGTGCATCGTTTGTCGCTGAATCGATACTTGCCCGAATATATGCCCGAATAGTTCGCAGTCGGTACCAGTGCTGCGTCTGTTGTGATATCCTAGTCAGACTGCATGTTTAAAGTATGTTTGATTCTGTGTTGTCTATGGGGGGAACCACTGATTATTATGCTGGGCGGTAAAAGCCGCAAGGAGGCTGCCTCGTCGATGCCGCCTTGTCCACGCACAATATCTAGCTGTTCGTGACGGTGTTGTTGACGTGGTGTAGGTGACTTGCCCTTGAATATTTGGTTATGATATCGGAGTATAGGATGGGTCCCTTCTCTCCCCGTTTTATTATTCCTCACTCCGTAGGCGATCATGATTGTACGGTAGCGAAGCATCAGTTTAGATTACTGATGCGTCGCTGTTGTTGTTGTTGATGATGATGATGATAATGACAGTGCTGATGATATATGTACAGTTGAATGCTGACAAGTAACTTTAAAGTCTGTCCGAGCTCTTCATTGTATATGCCTAGCTTTCCAAATCTGCCACTCTGTAGTCGTTTATGATGAGAATATCACTACACTCTGAAGAGGAATACAAGGCTTATGTCAGTCTACGAAATAGGCATTGAGGGGTGATAATCGATTGTCACAAGGCATATATAATATTGCGTTGTAGGTAACTACGACGGCCGCATACTGATCGTTGATCTACGGCTGTCACCCACTACACCTCACCTGTGGTCGCTTCAGTGATGCTTATTCATCCCGTCTACTTTGTTCTACCGGCTTTTTCAGATGAATGATGTGCTCTGTATCGCATTCCTTACTTTGTTAACCCATGAGCTAAACCATGTTTCGCTTGTAAAAGTTATATCGGAACTGCCTAATACTTAACCTACTTTAGTCTAGTCAAACTTGTTGGAAATGAGTTGCGCGTCTGTGCACATACACAGTAGCTTCGCTGATATTAAGAACGAATTAAGGTACATATATTTAAATTGCGGGATAGAACTGACGAGTTACGGTCAGACTGATAATTGCTTTTCATCGAAACATTGAATCAGTTTCGGTGGCCGTACACGTAACCAGTTCATTAACTTTTCGTGTGCTATTAGTCGCACGCTTTAGCGCCTAACTGCTTAATTTCGTACAAATCTTGCTGAGTGTGTGCTTTAAGTGGTCTTGCCGCAGGGTTTGTTAGATCGAGACGCGGAGATTAATCACAGCAATGTCAACTTGTTGTAGGCTGATATCAGTTTTCTAACGCTGAAGCGCGGAAACGCCACCTCCATTACTCAGGTTTCCTTGTAACGTTGACCAACGAGTTGGACTAGCGAATATTTCGTCACCGTTCCTGATCGATGTTGCAACACAGTCCTACAGAAACAAGGGTTTATACAGCAAAGTCAATTCAACGAAAATCGCAGCACGTTTGATAGGCCACACTCCTTGATATAAAATCTCCGTCCACATCCATAACTAAAATCCTTACCAGAGCCCAGCCGAAGACAACGGGTTTGCTACCACAACGTCGGCCAGTTCAATCTATTCTGAAGCGCAACCTCACAGTATAGCTGTTAGCGAACTATCCTCATCAGCCTGGTGGGCCATACCGTAACACCAAGTGCGCTACACGATCAGTTCCATTGACTGAAATCTTTCCGTTTCTTTCCTTCAGTAAGCTTGAGACTATTTTGGAACCACAAAGCAGTTGGTATATAACTTTGTTTCCCCATAACTCTTTACTTAACATGAAATGTGGTTGGCAGAATTGTCATTGTTGCATACGATCGTTGTTCTTCTTATAGTCTAAATCTTACTCCTTTGGCTATGAGCTCGATATGAGAAAGTGCAGGCTTCCTTTCCACGACCTTTTGGTAACGATTACTGTCTAACCAGTTATCTCGTTGTCTACCTATTTTATATTTCAGCGCAGCTTGGAGAATTTTTAAGATACTGTGCATGATTCTTCCGACTGGATTAGCTAATTAAGGGCTATCTAGGCAATGCCGAATAAGCTGGGTAGAGCTGTTGAACCCGTGGTGACCAGTCCTGATTTGACAACGCTGACGTGCTTCGGTCGACAAATGTTAAATACCTTCATCACCAAATCAATGTTTCACTTAGTACTAGCACATTTAGTTAGTCATCCGGACTATATCACTTTTAACCTTTTTGATGTTGATCCCTCAATTAACTTACGATTATCAACTAAGTTGGTATAATTATTGTCATGGATTTCAGCAAAAGGTTCAACAACTGATGAAACTGCGGTTTCGACAGCAAAACGTTACCAAAAAATTGCACCTTTCAATTGTTTTCGAGTCGCTACATGACGGCCACGGAGTTCACTTTTGATTTCTTCTTTTTACTACTCCATCACTAATGACGTAGATTTAACCAGTGTGTCAGCGTCCTGCCATGTCTGAGGCGTGTTACTTTTAAATGAAGCGCAGTTGGAGCTTTGACGTCCACTAATATCCAATGTTACCTACAGGTTAAAAGATTTGTGATTTTAAACACGTCCTTTGCGGACAGCTCTTCTGTTTTAGTTAAGCTGTTAAGTTTATCAGACTCAATGACCCCTTAACTAAAACAACTACACTCATGTTACTAGCAGTCTAGATGTTACTATTCTTCGAATGCTTTCTTAGATGCTTCATATATGTCTTTGGTACGGGTCACAATTGCTAGCGATTTTCAGCACTGTGATATATACCTTTACCGTGTTTTTTGCCCCATCTTCTATTTCACACATTACATTCTCGACAGATTCAGAACCGATCATCAATTCTTCCGCAGTACTCTCGACGCACCGTTTATATGAGGTACTTTACCTCAGTAGATTCATCGCTTCAGTTGGCTGATGTCAGTTTCTTATCACAAACTGCTAGTCGTACTGTTTGTTCCGGGTTCGGGTGGCAGTGGTCGGTTATCAGGTAAATTATGTGCTCTGTTGAGATAGAAAGTGTACTGAGTTAAGCACATCTAAAAACGTCTTAGCTTTTCAACACTCACTACCTTCCACGCGGATACCCGTTGTATGAACAATTATGTAAACGCGTAGCCTCACTCAGGTTGTGAACCGCCTGATTTGACACTTCAAAATCATTTGTCCATTTATGGTTCAACTGCAGCAATGCAATGGTATAAGGTGCTTATCCACAACTGTTGTAACTGATGACTGGTCCTACAGGTAGTGACTGTGGTGATATTGATGATACTGAGGTCTTAGGATTGTGACAGCGATGTCAAGCTACGGCTGACGATGTATGACTATGATGATGAATAAGACCGCCTCTTTCTGTTTATTGAAAGCTAGTGAACGGTCGACTCAATAAGTCGTCGCAACACCTATATACCTTTTGGTGAACCAACTCATAGCGCCGCATCGACCTCATTACTTAACACTGTTTGCAGCATTCTCATCTATACTTTAAGCGGATACGTTTGCCATAGTTAGAATCTGGTAGTTTGTATGGTTAACTACTTAATTTGCCGCCTGCCCTTTTTTCATAGCCTTAACTACGTGGTTCTCGGCATGTTAATCTGACATAACGTCTCCACATATGGCGTTCCACGCTATATAATAACCTAGTCTAGAAATGCTTTACAATATCTGCTTAACCAAGGACATTGACCAAGAGGATTACGCGTGTGCGATTTCACCCGGAGATTACCGGTTCGAATCCGCTTAGATGTGAACGACAGTGCGATTCATGCAGCCCTCACGCGACTTTTGGTGACAGCGAATCGTTGGTATGGTCTGCTGGAGTACTGATGAAGCCTTTTCTTTGGTCATTAGATTAACAAATGTAAACAAAGTTACATATTTGTCATTCACCTTTACAGCACATTTTGATTGTGCCTGTACATCAAGTTAGGTGGCACTCTTCAATTTGCTTGCAATTTCAACCTTTAAACTAGGCTTAGTGTAGTTTCAGAATCTGTTCCATGACACTTGGTATTGTCTGCATTGTTAGCAAGGCAATAGTTGCCTCTTCACTTCATACCTGTTCTCAGTTATATGGTCCACGTGCGGGCGACCCCGATGCATACGCACGACCGGTGGTAGTCACGCGGAGCGGTGCATCGGTACAATATGTCGTCCTGCCGATGTCTTCCTTCCTTTCTCCCACCAAGCTGATTATACGTCAACTTGCAACAACTTTCATCAGCGAATTGTCGTCATATCTCGGAATCCCCCTAACGTACCTTTAGACCTTAGAACCCCTATTCTCCACCGGCTAAACCTTCGTCCACAACGTTAGATTATGTGCGGCGCAATATGAAATGGTCCACTAAGTTTGGAATGTTGGTATTTGTGGGGAATTTTGAACCCTAGCAAGCTCCAACCTATCACTTGATTCGTTCGGCAGCCCCTGCATTGTCTAACACGGCTAATATCCCTGCACGAAACGTGACTAAAACGAGATTTATGGGCATTACCGATCTACTCAGGCTCTTGCATAGCTGCTAGCAGTGTTTTTCAAGTTACCCTCACCTGTGTATTTTAAACATCCTTTGGCTCTGTCTTCGCTTTTTGTAACACCGCGTTTTTGATATTTTGACTCCCTTAGCATGTAATAGACGAATTGAATTGCTCGAGTATGGACGTTTAGGAAGGGTGCTTTTCATTCTGGCTTTATGCTTTAGCTGGAGCTGCCTTCATGGTAACTTAATGCATGGCATTTTAACATTTTTGTCCACTTAACCGCTACGGATCTAGGGCACCTGACGCATTCAGACTTTAAGCAGTAATTTGCTCACCAGTAGAGCTCACCACAGTCGAATATATGATTATCTGGTAGATATAACTCTCTTTTTATATTATCACATTCGTAAACTTGGTATGTTTAATGTGACATGGATGCAACAGCATTCGGCTAGCCATTCAGCATGACTTGTAATAACAACACCATTGCGCATCGTTGTTCTACTGACGAGATCCATAAATGGTCACCTACGCAGCCCAGCCCAGCGCTGTACTTAACTTGATTCCGTTACTTTCATATATTTAGGTTGATCTGTTAACTGAGAAGCAGCGAACTTTCCTACCAGATGTAATCGAGGGGGGTTGGTAACTTTAAATTGTGACATCCAGTTGAATAATTTGTACTAGAACCTTTAATTGGTAAATTTTACCTTTGCCTCTACTTCTCCGTCACAAGCTGCATCTGTTTCAGACGTTCCACTCATCAAACGTACAATGTCACAGTGTTTCTGCTGTTCTTCATGTCACTTTATGGCTTTTTGGGTGTACAATTTTTCGGGGATGAACTGAGCTACCACTGCGTACTAGAAACAGCAAATGAAAGGTAAGCTTTATAACTGTAAAACATTCGTTATTGGATAATTGCTTTACAATTACTGCTTTTTCAAACACAAGCTCAATGTATGGTTTACAGTGTTTGTTCGTTCCGCTGGCCCTATTATAAAAAGCAATGGTGGTCGTACCTGGAGAACACCTGCTAATTTGACTGTTTACTGCAAAAGACCTTGTGATCACTTCGCCTCGTGAGGGTACTCCATAATGTGCACTATAATGTATCCAAAGCCGACTGAAGGGCCAAGAACGCCAAAAAGGCTATACTTTTGTGCACCGAGAACAGTGGATTTATTTTGTAATTGGAAGCATTAGCTGTCCGTGAGTATCTGTATCATTCGGTTGTTCCTTAAGGCATACAGAACGCTTCATTCTACTCCACCTTGCTTTACAAAAATGGTGCATTTGGCTTTCACATCATTTTGTAACGAAACATGTGATTTGTGCAGGGGTTACTAAAGATAAACACCGCACAAACTTTGGCGTCTTTCTGGTTTTTCTCTCAGTAAGCACCACTGAAGTGACTTCGAAAGATGAAAGAGAAAGCTTATACATGTAAGATGGCTACTCATGTCATAACTATAATCTCAACAATTAAACCTGAGAGAAAGAGGTTAAACAACAAACATCCAAGCGGTTCTAGACAATCGTAAATGTCGGGATCTATGGAGGCTTTGGAGACGGTTCTATGGTAAGAGCGCCTGCAGCCAGAGCAGTGAAGTGCACATGGATAAACGTAGTGCTGATTTTAGCTCCGCCTCACGCAGTGCATCCTCCTTGCTCTCATTCATTAGCTCAAACCAGTTGCGCGCTTCAACCAAAACGATGTTTACAAGAACATCAAGAGGTTGAAGTCAATGCTAGTGGTCCGGATACAATCTCTTCATTCGCTTTGAAAGAGTGTGCTGATTCTCTTTCATTATCTTTGACAGATCTGTTATACAACTTCCTCACTATGGGTGCGATCTCAGACATCAGAAAATCGAGCAAAATAACTGATTTCAGAATATTTTGACTAATATCGGTTATTGGAGTGTCACAAGACGGATCACAAAAGCACCACTCGATTTCGTGTGCATCTGTGCTTTTAAAAATGTTGGGAAAACTGCTAATTCCGCTGATTTTTACAGCCACTCCAGCGCCCTGCATTGAATGCAGGGGCATATCTTGTTCATTTCATATCATCTGCATTAGACCAAATGTTTTAACCCGTATGGCTTCTTTTCGTTGATTAACCAAATGCCTTTGGAAGTCTGATTAGGTCAGTTTTGCAGAGCGTGCTATCGGAAAATGGAGTTCACCCAAATGTGTGTAATCTGTTGCACGACTACTTTACCGGCAGTACCTACTTTACCAAGTTAAACGGCAAAATATCCTGTCTTTCGTGCCGACGTAGTGTTCTGTTGGGAGTGATCTTATCATCTTTTCTACTTTCCTTATATGTTGGACGTCTCGTTTTACAAATCACGTTTATAGGATGCAAATATGCTGACGATGTTATGCTGGGGTTTATTGCACCAGCAATTTAGGATTCTTCATCGCCTCAATGTGGATTAGAAGACCTGGTGAAGTGGTCATCTTGCAGATCTATTACTCTTAACGCTTCTAAATGCAATGATGTAATATTCTCCTTTTTAGTGGCAATAGAATGCAGTCTCACAAGAATAGCTCTCCCACTGTAACTGTAAACAATAATCCCTACCCATCCACCATCAGTACCTATGTTTTTCCCTCTAAACCTGTCTTGGTCCACGCGTGTCTGAAATTTTTCAGTGCCCGGTACACTGATATTTGGGTTTGGTTATACTGACCCCCTCTTCTCTTTCCTGGACTGATTCAGAAAGACTACATCTTGTTGGTGCGATTGATAATGCACATTACTAGATTCATCGGCTTCCTTAGAGGCTCGTTAGTTGATATAATCGTTTCTAGACATCTTGATGTTTACAATACGTTTCTTCTAGATTGCTAACTTACCGATTTCATCCGCCGCACATAGACCTTTCAAAAACTCTATCTTTCTCTTCTACGGGTTCGAAATCCAAGTTCCTATTCATTCGCACTTTATCGTATCGTACTACTGTCTTGACTTTCCTAGCACCCTTGCTTATTGACCCAAAATAGTCTTAAGCATGCTGCGCGAGCTTTTGTTGAAGTGACGGTTGTGTATATTTTTCTTTTTCTTCCCACTTATGTATATTATATTGATATCAACACCCAGTATACCCTCAATATTATGGTAAATGCGGAAAAGAAACCAAGCCGGGTTCGTAAAGCATATTTTTATTTGATTAGATTTATAGTTAAAGAATAGATTAGCATGTTATTAACCCTGTTCCATTCTTGATGATCAGGATCTCTCATACGTGGAGCAAAGCAAATATTTTGGACGATCCAATTCGACCACTCTAGTTAGAATATTTGCTTCTATAATTTTTACTACATGGTAAACCTAATGGTGACTGGGCATATAGGGTTGACGGAATCGATGCAGGGTCAGTGGACGGAATGCTAACCAAACGGCGCTCACGCGAGCGAACCATACTTGTGTGAACAATCCGGAATTGGTACAGTCTTGCACGGACGAAGCTCAGCGGCGCCCCAGACGAGGCAGGTGCGTATTGTAGGAGTTTCATTGATCAGGCAGCAATCTCTAACCAACGAACCGAATCGAATGGTAAAGGACAAGGGCCAGCAAACGAACTGTGTTGTAATGGAAGAGCGCTTTAAGTTTATGTACGTTACTAACGGCTATCTCAACCACTAACGACTTTTTCTCCCCCTCACATATTTGTATTGTGTCCCAGAGGACTACTTGACATTTACTGCTTTCCTTTGTAAACCCCTAGCTGTTTTAAGGTGTCCAAGGGCCTTTTCCCTCAGATTGTAGAGTAATGTATCAGCATTCTCATGTTAGTTAGGTAGTTTGAAGGAACTTTAAGGTGTTTTTATGATGCCACTATCTGTATTTTTGTTCAGCCACATTACCAAACAGGATTTAGCAATCCCTGATTCATACTGCAATCCCACCTCACCCGAAGGCCAGTGCCCACCAAATATGAAATGCGTACGGATAAACACTTCAATCCAAGACGATGGAGGCTACGCTGGATTTGAGAGTTTCCGTGAGTACTTTGTGTGCGGATTATTACGTCTATAATGTTCATTTCTATTATCGCACTGCCATTTGTATGGTCACACATTTTTGTCTGCGCGAATCTTTGATTTAAAGCTGTTTGATGCTTCTATAAAAATGTTTTCTCTTTTAGATATCAGCATATTTACAGTTTATCAAGCCGCATCGCAGGAGGGTTGGGTGTTCATCATGTACCGCGCAATGGATTGTTTGGCTTCCTGGAAGGGGGTGATATATTTCATGTCAATGATCTTCTTCGTTGCATGGCTCGTAAAGGTGGGTTATGGACTATTTTCTTTCGTCAGTTTTCTAATTTATATCAAAATATTTTCAAATTAACTAGTCCAGAGTGAATTTTGTGATCTCATGTGGGCAAAAGAAACAACACAATGTAGTCGATTCATTCTCATATCGGTTTCTTGCTACCGAACTTTAACTACGCTAACAAAGACCTACAGTCGCAAGCAGTTTCATCCAAAGGAACCTGTACCTACTAATCGCGAGTATGACCTACAACAGAGATGCTAACTATTATGTCGTGCAAGGTCAAGGGGAAAGCAGGTTCTCTAGTATACTGCTGCTCAAGTGTTCTTAAACAGCTCACCAACTGGCCATGTGTGGATTCATCACCTGTTTCGAAGGATTTCCGAAAAGAACTACCCAACTGTTTTACCCTTTTGTTACATCCGATAACGAAACCTTTAACGTGCTCAAGCCGGCAGTAATTAAGTAAACGGCTTTTCCTCACCTATGCTACATCATAGTGCCACTTGAAGGAAATCTAGGTATAGTCTTCCAGTTTCGCCGAAACACCAGATCCAGTTTCGATACACGGTGTTTACTCCAGTCTCCAACATTTATGAGTTAAACACCAATTGAGTCACTAACCCCGTAGATTGTCGTTGGTGCACCACTACGGTTAGAGCAATCTTTTTGCCAAACAGAGACGGCTTGTCTATCGTAATACTGTATACCCGAATATGTTATCTCCAAATATCAAGTGTCCAAATTCAGAGGCATATTGTGTATGTACTTCCAGATTGACCTTTCTTTCAACAATATGATCGTGACTTACATTCTCATAGGAACATACAGCCTTTTATATACAACATTTGACTGTCCCCCGTGGGTTTGCTCGGCATGATATCTACAAGAGTTACCTTTACTTTGCAGAATGTATTTATTGCAGTATTAATCGAAACTTTCGCTGAAATAAGGGTTCAGTTTCAACAGATGTGGAGCCCCCGTCACACGACCGACGCGGATTCCTCTAAGGTTGGTTCTTCTCTTTAAATCTGTGTATCTATCTGTCCCTTAAGGATAGTACTGATTTGGTGTCCTGCCGCTTCTATGCTATTCCTTGACTACTTTTTATGAAACGGCGTATTGACTTTATTTCTTTTCGTGCAGTAATGAAAATATCCGTACTTCATTGCCGTTTCGTTGATGGTCGTCATTACCGTTTGAAGCCATTCGAGCTCATGCCCCCCAAACGAGATTCCTGTACTACAAGTCCTGCTGACTTATAAGCTCGGAAATCTGTCGACCACTCGCATGCTTTTTCTTCTATTGCATCCTCTGGATGATTGTGTTAACACATAACACACAATAATTTAAATCACTGAAACGGTCTCGATATTTTTCCATGGAAATGATCGCTCCCACTTATGGGGCCGTGTACCGTCCGTTGGTAAATATACAAATTTATTTATTTATTTATTTATTTAGGTGTTTCAGTCCGATGGTGACACCTGGAAACTTGTACCCGTGCACGAGAGCAAACTTAGAGGCTTGGCTCCGAAATTCTTCCAGGAGGTAGGTCAGTATGCTGCTTCGAACATGGAACGTGCCCTTTTAATACATAGTTTATGGCAAAGGGTCAAAGTTGTAAGTAAATTCCTGCCAGTGTGCCTTAATGTACATTTCTATTTAAACACTTTCAGTACATTCACGTTTGAAAGTGCAGTCGCAAAAACGGAAGGCCACGCGATCGGTTGTGATCGGCCGAGCAGAATTTTGTTTTTATTCCAAACATCTTTTGTGACAGCCATTGAGAATAAACCCCAGTAACGGGTACGCGTAAAAATGCAACAATCTGCTCTTTCTCCTTGAGTGCAAGTTGTCCGAACATTCCATTGTCATCTGGACAACCGATCAGTTTGTAATAGACGCCTTCACAATCGGTGTCAAATTTAAGCGCGATTAACTTTGACCCACCATTTTCGGACTGGCATGTCACCTGTGCACTTCTACACCAGCCGACTGATCTAAGGGCGGTGTATAGTGTGCCAACTACTAAGTAATTTATGTGTTAGTTGCAATAATAAATCGTTAGTTGTTCCCCCACACTGAGTACGCCTACGGACGAAGTCGCTGTTTCCTCTATGCCGCAGGCCAGCTATCCACGTGCAACTGTGTGTTATGCGGACACATTGTATCACGAACTGAACGCGCTACTACGCAGTGCTACTAGTTCAGACGTTATAGTACTTGCAGGGGATATGAACGCACAAATAGGGCGTCTGAGCTCTTCAGAAGCTCAGCTGAGCGGTAATTATGGGCTTAAGTCCGAAAGGACTGACAACGGTGAGCGTCTGCTGCAACTGTGTGCGGAGCACCAGTTGTTTCTTAGTAGCAGTGCGTTTAGACACAGTGGGCGCCGAAGTGCCACTTGGCGTCCTCCGGTAGCTGGCCAACGATGGACCCAAATCGACCACATTGCCATAACTTACAGATGGCGCGGTTTCATCTTGGACTACTGTTCGTACTGGAACACCTGTGTCTACTCTGATCATGCCATGGTACGCTGTCAGCTCTCCATGAACTATTCCAAGAGGAGCACCAAGCGTCTCCTCCGATTGATAACTGAGAAATTGTCTCAGCCCTCGGTCAGGCAAGCCTATCAAGACGGACTGCATACCGAAGTTTCGCTTTATTTTCCTAATGACACTGAACTTCAGTGGTATCGTATCGCGGCCGACCTTGCACGACGCAGGAGTATCTGCTTGTGACACTATCAATCGTCACCGCATCAGTCACTAGATCTCCGATAGGTCGGTGAACCTGTTGGAAGCTAGAATAAACCTTCCGGCTGGCTCTGATCACAAGGTGACCAGACGGGCTATTACGCGCGAAATGAAGCGGAGCCTACATGCTGACAAGGAAGCCTGGTGGACCAATCGGGCTCAAGAAATGGAGGAGACAGGAGCAGTAGGCAAATACCGCAAGCTCTTCCGGCTGATCTGCACCAGTGGTCCCAGGAAACCAGGCGTCAAAGAGACAATCAGAGACAGCGCGAGTGCACTGGTACACAATAAGGAGCGCCGTATGTCTTGTTGGACGGAACATTTTCAAGATCAGTTCAGCTGGCGCCCTGCTCCAGGACCTCTTCCTACTCAGTTGATTCAGGACGAGCCATGGGTGTTTAACTTAGAGCCTCCGTCGGAAACCGAAATCCGAAACGCGATCACAGCCCTCAATGGTTTTTGTGCCGCTGGCTCGGCTTCGCTTCCAATTGCACTAATTATGAATGGAGGTGAGGTCCTCAGCAAAGCACTTACTTCCCAATTCAAACATATCTGGAAGGAAGAGAGTATCCCAGCTAACTTGAGCGAATCGCTTATGGTGGCAATATATAAGAAGGGAAGTCGCACAGACTATGCTAACCACAGAGGTGTTAGCCTTACGCCAGTTGTGACAAAATTGCTGGCCTCGATCCTCGTTTGTCGCCTCACTGTGGAACGGGAATTCCGGATTAGGGAAGAGCAGACAGGTTTCCGTCCAGGACGTGGCTGCATAGACCATATATTCACTCTGCGGCAGGTGCTAGAGTAGTGTCACGCATGCCGCAGATCGACAATAGCTGTGTTGCTCGATTTCAAGAGTGACTTCGATTCAGTCGACCGACCGATTCTGTTCGAAATACTTGCGCGGAAAGGTGTACTTTGGAAATATGTGAAAATCCTTCGTGCTCTATAATCGAACACTACAGGTTGCATCAGTGTGTACGGTGACCTGTCAGATAGCTTTCCGACCACAAGTGGCGTTCGTCAGGGTTGTCCGATTTCCTCAATTTTGTTCAATTTCGTCGTAGATTCTTTCATGGTGTGTTCACTTGCGGAAGGCCACGAGGTAGACGTTGAAGTGCTGCCTGGTGAAAGATTAATTGTTCTTGATTATACGGATGATTTGGTTTTGCTTTTGGACGATGTTGCGGCGGCACAATCAACCCTGAATAGCCTGTCTAGAGTAGTCCCATTATATAGTATACACTTCGCACCTTCAAAGTGCAAAGTGTTGCTGCAGGACCACCAGCCACTTTATAACCTCTTGATCCTTTGCCGACGAGGAACTCGAGGTGGTTGCTCAATTCACTTATCTTGGCAGCCGCATCAGCAATGATGGGCGCATAGAAACTGAAGTCATTTCACGCATTGCGAAGACCAGAGCTGTCTTCTTGAATCTGCGGCATCTTTGGCAACGGAAGTGAGTTTCCCTCCGTCTGAAATGCCGTGTATACGAGGCCACAGTGAGGGCCGTTCTGGGACTGAGACTTGGCCCCTTCTGTCTGAAGATCTGAGACGCCTTCAAGTCCTTGATCATCGTAGTCTACGAAGCATTGCTGGTGTCGGATGACACCAGCGTGTCCGCAATGATGATGTGCGTAGACGAGTACTAGGTAGTGATAAGCATGTTAGCTACCTAGAACAACAGATAGCACTGAAAAAGTTGCCTTGGCTTGGACACATACTACCTATGCCTAGTCACCACTTACCTAGGTGGGTCTTGTCCAGTCTACTAGATGCAGGGTGGCGCAAAGCTCGAGGTGGACAGAAGTTGACTTGGCAGTGGGAAATGTTGTCACTGACGACCAAACTGAGTGCCTTTGGTCCGTCTCGCTTTCCCGGCTGGAGTTTACGTGACTCGCCTTGTACTTGGCTCAAGACTTTACAGGACATGGCTCGCACTCAACACCAGTGACGCGTCTGCTGCTGTCTGCTAGTCGGAGTGCCTGTTTAAAGTGTGTTTGATGCTGGGTTATCTGCGGGGTATTGGATGATTATGACCCGGGGCAGTGAAAGCCGCAAGGAAGCTCTCGCTGATGTCGCCTTATCATTGCACGATAGCCAGCTGTTTGTGACGGTATGTTGTCTACACAAGGAGTAGGCGCCTTGAACCTGAATGTTTGCTTAGGGCATTGAGGTTTTCCGGTAAGTCCCCCTTCTCATCCTCTTATTATTCTTTATTCCGTAGGTCAGCATGGTTGCATGGCAGCGAAGCATCAGTTCAAATGGCGGATGTCCCGCTGTTTATTATGCTGATGATGATGTGTGTTATGCAGAGTATTTGTCTGAACACTCAGAACACATTCATACTTGCTGCCACGTAATGAAAGTGCTCTTCGGCGCAGATGCTTGGGAATTCTCTGGTCCTCTTGATAATGTTTGGACAGAGTTTTGCGTTAGACTCAGCTACATCCTCTGTAGTGCATCATAGACCAAACCCCTTCGTTCCTCAAAATTGCCTTCCATTCTAAGGAGCGGGACTCGAAAATGTTTGACGATAAGGGATGCAGCATGGCGTGCCTTCAAGATTTACCCCGACTCACAGCCTTGGGGCAATTTCCTGACGCATCGCAACCGTTGCACTGCACTTGTCCGTGAGGACAAATTAACTTATCAACAGTGCCTAGCCATAAATTTTCTGGCAAACAACAAACTGCTGTATAGGCATGTCAACATTCTTCGTAAAGTGAAGCATGGCATTCCTCCAATTTTCACTACAAGCGATAAACTACAAGGCGCCGAAGAAGCAGCTAATGCTCTGCAGCTACAATACACCACAATTTTCGAACTCTCATCTCCTACCTGTTCCATAATGTCATGCACATTACCGACTCCATTGTTTACACATATAATTCTCAACCTATCATTTGCGCTAAGGAAGTTACTCTCACTGCGCGATCATAGCTCTCCCGGGGGCAGACAACATCCGCCCGAATTAACTGAAGGCTGCGGCCAACAAGCTAGCTGAACTACTGTCACAGTTCTTCCGAAGGTGCTTTGATGCACAACAAGCTCCTACTATATGGAAGCGTGGCATTATCACCCTAATTTTTAAAGGCAGTGGCTGTTCAGATCCTGCAAACTATCGTGAAGTGACTCTCCTCCCTGTGCTCGCGAAGGTGATGGAAGCGGTCATCGCTGAGGCTCTAACGGACTACCTGGAAAAATGCGACATCTTGGCACCGGAGCAGTAGGGCTTCCGTCAATGCCGGTCATGTACCACCAACCTACTAATTGCACGAGGTAGTTAGAGGCAAGTGGCTGATGTTAGGGTCGGGGTAGACGTCATCTATCTGGACTTCTCCAAAGGTTTCGACGGCCTGGATCACCGCATCCTACTTCACCGGCTACAGAGCTACAAAATCGGAGATCATGTACTTGGTTGGATTGACAACTTTCTTCACCAACGGAAGCTTTAAGTACGCGTTAGGGGATCACTCTCACTCCCGCTTGAAGTAGAATGTGATGTTTCACAATGCTCAGTGCTAGGCCCGTGCTTATTCCTGGTGTTTATCAATGACCTGGCAAGAGTTATCTCCTCAATTTTCCAGCTTTTTACCGATGATGTCAAGATATGACGAGCGATTAGTAACAATGAAGATCCCGATCTACTCCAGCATAAGGTAGATTGCATTTATGAATGGTCAACGAGGAACCTGCTTCAGTTGAACTTAGCTAAGTGCAAGGTGATCCATCTGCGTCACCAGCCTGTGAGCGCTTACAAGCTCGGAGACCACACCTTGGAGAAGGCCTCTCAGGAGCGTGGTCTGGGTGTATTGGTACAGGAAGATCTTGGGTGTTCAAAACAAGCAGAGAAGGCGACACTAACCGGCAATCAACACTTCGGCTTTCTTCGCAGAGCCTTCGGTCGGTTTGAACCCTCAATTTTTCTGCAACTGCTTAACGCCTACGTGCGACCGCACGTGGAATATGCTATTCAGGCGTGGCAGCCGTGGCCGAAACAGGATCTCGTTGCTCTCGAGACTCCTCAACGAAGTGCAATCAAAAACGTCAGAGGCCTCTCTCATCTGCCCTATCAGCTTAGACCGAAATCTCTAAGAATGTGCAGCAGTCAATATCAGCTTTTGCAGGGGGATCACCTAATAGTTTACCAGATTGCGAAGAACCCAAACCACATTTGCCGTCAGCTGCTGGAATTAAACCGCAACACTAACCTAAGAGGTCATCCTCCGGCTTGAATACCGTAGAAATTTCTTTTCCCTCCGAGTGTACGAGCCTTGGAACGTAATCCATAATTATGTCTTCTCTGCACCCAATCTGGCGGTATTTAAAAAACGAGTTGTTGATGCTTTGTCTCATTTACATTACATTTTATGAATTGTTAGCCAGGGGCAATCAAACCGTGTCTTACCAAACTCTCAAACAATGAATTCATGGATGTATACTTTTAATACGCGAACATCTCCGCTATTCTACATAAGTCTATGATTAGTCCACCAAAACGCTTTTCGCTTTATCATGCAATTTACTTTTCGCAATGATTTCCATCCCACGGAACTTGTTAAGCATTGCTTTTTTACCTGTAATAAACCATTGTCCATTGACAATGCCTCGGTGTTTACTAGTCAGGAATTTCAGGAGTTTCTGAAAATTAACGGCATACGTCAGGTGAAGTCGACCCCTTACCACCCAGCTTCTAATGACTTGGCTGATAGGGTGGTCCAAACGGTCAAGAACGGGCTTCAAAAACAAGTGCCGGCTCCATTGCGAACAAGGTTACACAAATTCCTTTTTGGTTATCGCTCCCCACCGAACGAAACGACTGGTAAAGCCCCAATGAATTAATGTTCGGGCGCAGGTTAAGGACACGGTTAGACTTGCTGTTTCCTGATCAGAGGCTACGTGTCGAGGCCCAACAAGTTAAGTCTAAGGCTGAGTACGATCGGAGGGCGGTCGATCGACAACTCTGTGAGAACGAACCGTTTTATATCAAATTGCCTAACGAAACGAATTGGCAGTCTGGAGACCTGCGCAAATTTGCGGGACAAAATACGGAAGTAACTCTACCAGACGGCAGGGTAGTCATTCAACACAAGGACCATGTTTGTCCCCGCTCTGTCTCCGTTCCGCCAGCCGACACATCGACGAGCTTAATCACTGAGTTGGAAGACGGCAGAATACCAGTCAATCGGTGACCCGCAGTGTCGCCGCTCACGACAAGTACGACGACCAGTTGATCGATACCAGCCCAGGTGGGGTAGTTCCAACCAAAGTAAGGAGAAGTGTGTCAGTCCAACGCTGCCAGTTATCGAGTAAACTGTTCCTATTGGTTGAATCACCAGAGTCAGTGTGTCTGTCCATTAACGCCAGCTAACCATTGATTAGACTGTCTGAACTTATGCGGAGCGTTGTCTTTGTGGCGACACTATACATTCTGTGTATTGCTGAAACTGACGTCTTCTACTTTCCTGCACTACAGGCCGAATACTACGTTCTACTAAGTGTTGTGGTTCAGTACGGGCCGAGTTGTAACACATGGGTGGCTTGCGCTGCATCACTCACACGCCATCCACGTATCCCATATCCAATGTGAACCCGAAGGAGTAAGACTGGTGGGGCGTGTGGATGGGAGCCACATTTCATCAACAGCGCCGACCAACACTCCTTTGACATGCACAGCAGCATCATTCCCATCTAATTTGAATATCATGCGTACCAAATGTACGCAAGGCAGTGACTGGACCGTAGCTTACTCTGGGCTGGATGGAAACCCTTTTTGATCTTAGCACCGCCTCAACGACTGTGCACCCTGTTTCCCAGAGCACCGGTTGACAGCCTCCTGAAGTCAGTATAATGGAGGTGGCGGTTTCTTGACAGCTAGGCACTTTGGCAATATTCACATGAAGCGCATCCACACAGTGCGTATTATACGGGAGGTTCAATGTCTCAAAGGTACGCCTGATTGTCAGTCAGTCGAGTTTAGCCAAGCTTGGACGATAAACCACATCTTACGCATCATCGGTCCCAAATCTTGGCCAGACTGTTTTCCTAAAACACTCCACATTACTTGAATGAACACCAAAAGACCAGCAGGAATACCCAAGTACCTTGTTCGAAAAGTCATAGGCGACAGCCTTGCGAATTTCATCAAAAGTCGAGTGAACAGTTCTGTTGGCTTAAAGATTGATCAGTAAATTCAGCTTTCATGGCCTTCTTTGGTTTTCATTTTAAACTTCCAAACCGACCATCAAGCAGGACATATATGGCACTAGCTTTTTAATCCTTAATAAGCCATTGATAATTGACAACATGTGTACACCTGGTGTGCAATTTACTACTAAAGATTACATCGATGCTACGCATGTCGAAATAGTGTGAACGAGCTGCGAACCTAGCATGAGTCCCATCTGTTGATTTTTTCGCGTTAAGCGTGTGTGATTGGGGCTGTGGGTGGGAGGGTTAGAATCACCCATAGCCTCTGCGGGTGTCGGTGCCCTGTGGCCATGTGTAGTCTCGGTGTCAAATAATTCCAAACTACTGTTTCTGCAGTGTGTACGTGACTTCACTGTGGTACATTACGGTAATTCCCAACAAGGTTTCTTGGTATTGCAAAACGAGCAAATGGACGAAACGCTACCACAAATAAAGAAACCTGCCGTCTTTCTTCGGTTGCGAAGACAGAGCTGCGACACTCAGTGTGGGGTAAAATTAGGTACATAGGTTCTCTCGCTGACTGGAAACTCGGTCAGGCGTAAATAACGCATCATTATTCATAGTTGCATTATGCACAGTATAGTTCGATCACAACGAGTAATCCAGGTTTGCACTGTGCTTTATGCAGTGCCAAATCACGATCGATTTGCTCAGTCGGATCATACGCCTCCGAGGGGCAGATATTTATTGTTTGTTGCAGGCTTCAAACAGTGCATCCAACGATTGATCTAATCACTGTGTGTGCACTCCAAAACATCCTGACTACTAATACAGTATATCGTCAGACCTCGTGACGCAGTAGTAGTATATGAAAAACATAAACAGAGTGACAAGTAACAGTAAACTCGAAGCAGCTGAATGTCCAACGGAATAGCACACCTGATGGCATTCTATTGCATTCGCCAGCTTCACAGAACTCTCAGTGCGCGAGCACACGTTCGCATCCGGGAAGACCACAGGCAACACCGCAACTGTATTTCCATACGTCTGTGTGTTATCAACTTCCTAGTTGGGTTACGACTGTCCTAATCGGGACGGACCAAGTCCAATGGGGTTTCTCCGCGTGGGTTCGGATCTCATCTCCGTCGCCAGCTAAAGTGTTCGTCCCTCGCCTGAATGGACGCTTGATTCCCAGTCAAAACCCGAAGTCGCTGGCCACCCACAGGACAGAGAGAAGACCGGATCGGACGAGCAGAGCAACAGGAATGTATTAGCAAATCACATCTTTCAGTAAAAAGGTGAAATGGAAAGTTCGTAATGGTATTTAAAGCGCACGTGAACAGCTCTGGAAAGATCAACTAACAGCACATCAAGGAACGGCGTCCTCGCCTTAAATGGCCGCTTCTACCGGTTGGCTCTGTTCGCCCCAATCAGGGCGGGTGAGTTTGGATCGCTTGCCGCGGCGATGGGGTCCTGATTTGTTCGCCTCGCGTATTCCTTCCTAACAGTTCCCAAGTGCAGAGTGGCCTGGACATTTCGTATTGGAACGGCTAGTGGACTTAGCCGGCAGACGTGAACTCCTAACTGATAAGGCAGTCGGAACGCGCAAACACCGCACAACTGTACCGGGATCCGCATAAATAAGACTGGCCGATAGCAGGAATGCTTTTACTGAATCAACCAAGGCAATCGTGCTTTTTACACCTTAATATTTATATTTCACTAAAACAGTAGTAATTGTATAAACTGTAAAGTAAGGCATACGCCTGTTGCCAAATGACTTGCAATGTACTGGTCTTATCTCCAGACAGAGATGGGCGGGTTCGATGCTGTTGAGACGTTGGGCACATCACAGTTGCAGAGTGTGCTCGGGCACTAAGGCATTGGCATGAACACAGCTCAGGAGGCAGACTGCTGACTTGAGGAGAGTCCGGGAGATACTATGATGAGACTGAGGCGAGTTCAGTGAAAACCGTGGGGTACGTTGGCCGTATTCTCACTGAGTACAACTGCATTATGATCTATTCAGATGATTGGGGCCCTTGGTTGTAGTTTCCGTAGCGAGAGATCCGCTCTGTGCATAGCGATCGCGTTTTGCGGGTCCGATAGTGCACTGGAGTCGGTGAACTCTGATGGGTTTGGCAGAAGTGTGCCAGCCCTGTAGTACCGTGCATATTTTACTACTTTTGACATCAGTTTAAGTTGGCGAAAGCAAATTTCTGCGCGTACGGCATCAACGTGCTCATTGAATATCGTCCGGTAGAACAGCAATGACAGCATGCTACACACGAAGAGCGTTCGGGATGTTCATGCCATAAATGTTCCCGAAAAGGTTGAATGTCTACGTTAGACCCATATGAAATACACGGTCCAAATTTGGCATCGCTGGCGCAAACATGGTGTTGATTCACTTGAAATCACAGCGTAAGACGACGAAAATCGTTAGAGTGATGTTGCACCTCCCCTACCAAAACAAATTGCAAGTCCTAGGCTTGTACAGCGGTGAATATCAGCGAATGTGATGAGCTCTCATTATTGTTTACCTAATACTGGCCCATCCCAATCAGGTCTATCGCGACCTGTTTCAACTTAGCTAAATTACTAGCTCCAGGGGGCACCAGCTCAAACTGGTTAGGCACTCCCGTGGACTTGATTTCCGATGAAAATTCTTCACTTCGTGCATTCCGAGCTTGGAACGCTTTTCCAATTTATGCCCTTTTTGGCACTACATTAGCCTTTTTCCGAATATGACTTGATGACACTATTCAATTTATATTGCGTAAAGTGGTCCGTTTCAATCGGAAGACGAAATAACGTGAACTAATTAGTGTGTCTACCAGTACTGTCCGTAACGTAGCGGTGAGGAGACTAGCTTATACGCTCACGTGAATGAATTGGTGCGTCACCTTAAACCTGAGTATCCCTTTTCCTGCCATTTTAAACCTTTATTTTATCATCTTTGGTCGTCCTACTGGACTTGTCACACATTCACTTTTTTATACCCACTACAAATGATAGTTCATTGTTCCAAACAACATACTTTTGATAGACAACCCAACTCAAGGTAGTTGGCACTGAAACGTGGGAATTACGAGACCCAAATGGTACCTTTCGATACGGTGTTCTTAGCGTTTAGCGTAATGCCTCGAGCTCCGTTCTGGAACATCCGCTTGCAAAATTCGGCGTTTTATCCGGTACTTATCGGGGGACGACGAAATCTTCAAGCCTAAAAGCTGTCTACTGTTGTACGTTTGTGCGGCATTTATTCCCTAATGTAGAACACTAGTAGATAAATCGTCTGTCGATTTTTACATTTCTAGCAGAGAAGTTTTCGATGCGAACAAATTGTGTCGGTGATAATGCAGTTATCCGTTTCCGCAAAATTCAAATAAGTATGGGTTTACAACAAACTACGATACATCTGTAATTTGATTGCTTTTTTATAGCTTTTCGTTACTTAAGCCCACGTAAGGGTAGCATTAGACGATGGCGGCTTCACGAATTTCACTAGTTGATGGCTATACCTAGCACTTGCGTTGAATGCAATAGTTGGTTTGGTGGAATGTTTACCAATACGTCAGTAGGGGCAAGGCATGCAACAAGAGTTTAAGCACTAGAAAGTATGCTAACTTTCGCCACAGATAAGAGTGTGTGCATAGCGGAAAAAGGTACCCACAGCGTTCAAATCGCACTCACAATTAGACGCCCGTTCATCGTTGAGAATGGTTGTTCACGGCCTGTGCACGCGTTCGTACTGAATCTACAGTTGTGAATGTCACTGGCGACCTCGGGAAAGGCCTACAGGATAGCTATCATTACACTTGATGAATGCAAGACGACTGCGACGGTAAATGGTTTATAGTATGAAAAAATGATTTGACCAAGGAACAACAAAACAATGGGGTATTACTGACCAGAAACCAACTACTTAAAAGTCCCGTGGGACGGAGAGAATAAGAACCACGGAATGACGTTTCGTTGGATATTGCGGCATATGTAATAGAGCTACGGAATCAGAAATGCTGCTCTTAGTTGGACTGGAAACTTTCTTCACTAACGGCGGCTTCAAGTGCGTGTTAGCGTATCAGTATCTAGCCTGACTGTTGTGGAATATGGTGTCCCACAGGGCTCAATGCTTAGACCGCGTCTGTTCCTTGTGTTTAGCAATGACTTGGCAAGAGTTATCTGCTCAAATTTCCTGCTTTCCGCCGATGGGCTGGCGACTAATAACGAAGAAGCTCACAATCTTCTCCAACATGACTTAGATTACATTTGCGAATAGTCAACTAGGAACCTGTTTCAGGTGAATACAGCTAAGTGCAAGGTCTCGGTCACCAACCGGTAAACGTTTACAAGCTTGGAGAACACACCTTGCAGAATGCCGCTCAGGTGTGTGACCTGAGTTTGCCGGTACAGGAAGATCTCGGATACTCAAAACAAGCAGAGAAGGCGTCTAGAACCGGTAACCAACACTTCGGCCTACTTCGCAAACCTTCGGTCGGTTTGAACCCACAATCCTTTCACAATGCTAAACGCCTACGTGCGACCGCATGTGGACTGTACTATCCAGGCGTAGCAGCTGGGGAAGAAACAGGATCTCGTTGCTCTCGAGACTCCTCAACGAAGGTCAACCGAGAACGTCAGGAGCCTCTTTCATCTGTCCTATCAACTTAGACTGAAAGCTCTAGGAATGTACAGCACTCGATATCAGCCTTTGCAGGGGAAATCTCATACTGGTTTGCTAGATTCTGAAGAACTAAAACCACATTTGCCACCCGCTTCTGGAACTGAACTCCTAAGAGTTCATCCTCTGATGCTGACAATACAGGATAGCCGGCTGGAATGCCGCAGAAATTTCAATTCCCTCCGCGTGTGCCAGCACTGGAACGCTCTCTCCAATTATGTCTGCTCCAGATCTGGCGATATATAAAAAACGAGTTGACGAAGCGTTGTCCCATTTTCATTTCATTTTATAACTTTTTAACCAGGGGTTCACAAAATGTAATCAAACGGTGTCTCACCAAACTCCCAACCAATGGATTTATGAATTTATACTGCAATACTTATGCTTTACTTATACTTTAATACGCGAACATCTCTATTTTACATTAGTCAGTGATGAGTCCACCAAAACGCTTTTCATTTTATCACGAATTTTTATTTCTGCGATAATTTCCGTCCCACGTGATTTGTTAAGTATTACTTTTTTTACCCGTAACACACGATTGTTCCATTGCTGGGAAGTGCTGCTCAGTGCACCTTTTGTCACGTTGCATCGATTCCCGATGTACATGAGGTAAATTTCGTAATGTCGATGGGTAAAAGCAAATTCAAGGCGTTTTCTGTACAGAAATTGTGTGCATGGAGACAAGGTGATTAGTGATGGCTTTCCAGGGCTATCACACCCGAAAAGAGTCAAAATTTCGCAAAAAGTCTAGCTACCCGTATTGCGTGGCCAACTTAAACTGGGTGACCTCTCAGGTTTCTTCTGTGACTAAGTTGCAGCATTTGGCGGCAGATGTGTTTAGGGTTCCTCAGAGGTCAGTACGCCATAAGCAGGTCGACACGCAGTTGCTGACACTGAACGCTGTACTATTGTAGGGTCCTCAGCCTACGCTTATATAGAAGGTGAACAATCTTTTGAGGTGACTGGTGGCTCTTCGTTGTGGACTTTCGAGTGCTGCGAGACTTTGCTTGTATCAGGGCTGCCAGACCTGATTTACGTATGCCACATGGCGCTGCATGTATATGCGAAGCATCTGCGGACAGTCAGCTAATTTAACCCCCCACCCCGAATGCCCTCTGCAGCGTACTGACGTGCTTATTTTCGGCCATTGAGAACTCCTCAAGATACCCGAAGATTGATAACTCCTTACGGGGTATGAATGAGGTTCTAGAGCCTTGCGAAAGCTGCTATTAACACTTGTTATGAATTCATTTGCCGAGGACCTGTAATCCATGGAAAACATCGAAGCCAAGTATTCTATCTTGGTCAATCAAAGGCGGTACTTGTTCTCTTCCGCAAGAACTCGATACCGGTCTACCGAACCCCCTCGCAATTGCTGATAGGGTGAACGAATAAGGTTACAGAGAATTCTTAAGAAGTTGCACTTGTGTTGGCAGGAATTACCAACCAGTCACATAAGCCCAATTCGCTGCATACCAACCTATAGTAAAATGAACTCTACAGTAGTACCTTAACCTAAGGGATAAACAGGACTTATGCTTAATAGAATCATCACTATGATCCTGGGTAGTAGTATGTCTTATTTTCCAACCGTTACAAGGTTTTGCTCTGCGATTGCCAACGTCCCACTTAATGCAAGTTTGTGCATGGGTAATTTTGGACCCATTTGAGGCTGCCAAAAGAAAAAACAGCTGATTACAACTCTCCTAGAACCGAGATTGTAATGGCACATAGCTAGTCCCTCGGTTGCTGTGTTACATGTGTGTGCTGAAGTACTGTAAACCTGCAGGTGTTCGTTCACCACCGTTTGATGTAGAGTCTTCCACCCACTTTACTTTCTGATTCATTCTGTCTCTATACCCATGATTTACCTGGATGTTATACGCAAGTAAGCGGCTTGCCTCTCCATTTCTTTCTTTCTTTCTTCTTTCTTAATGCCTTGACACAGCTTTACCTACGCAAGTGCCCAGCAGGTCAAGGTTGCGCTTCTGCAAGTTGATTCTCACAGTCCTAATGCCCACGCACTTAGTCTTTAGCGTGATATTTTAGCCTTAATTAAATCAGCAGATATGCGCCCACCTTCGTCCTGGACATCGATCATCCCACCCCATCCCCATTCTTTGATTGGTTCTATCTCCAGCTTCATAACTTTACCACACTATTACATCTTTCACCGTTGACTATCTCCACTATGGACTCCCTCGCATGATGTGCGTTGTACTCTCACCAGTGTCTATACACATACTTATTTTTCCTCCCTGCCCAACTACATTATTGCTCTCTTCTTTCTCCCTGCTTTGACAAATAGCATTGCCTATTTAATTGCCTAGCCATT
Organism: Dicrocoelium dendriticum; assembly: GCA_944474145.2. Lineage (NCBI taxonomy): Eukaryota > Metazoa > Platyhelminthes > Trematoda > Plagiorchiida > Dicrocoeliidae > Dicrocoelium > Dicrocoelium dendriticum. The sequence goes on along the minus strand of OX104071.1, from coordinate 60,066,903 downwards.
CATGATTAATCCAACCCTTTGCTTCTCACAGTCGCAGCGCTTTCTCAGTAACTCTTCGCCACGATGGTTTGGCCTCCACTCACCTTATGCTTTGATACGCTCTCTTGATCACCACTTTAACCTCTGAGCTCCTTAAATTTTTACCTTTTACCTTGATGTTGTGCGCAACACTGACTGCTAGTTTAACTGTAATCTCATCCACACGGTTTGTTCTTTCTTCTTTCTCATAACCTCCACATATAGCAGTGATGACTTGACTGACTGGGTTTTGATAGTGTAAGTTTACACCTTGACTCTTGCACTCTCCATCACGATATTTTCGCCTATCATATGTATACATTCTTCCACCCATCCATGGCCTAAATAGTTATCCTCCCTTTTGAGTCTACTTGCTAGAGCAATTCTTACCCTATCCCTACAACTTGCCTGATTGGTGTGCATATCACCGAAAACTCAGCTTCGGTCTCCAGTATACTAACGGGTCCTTATCATTTCTTCATCCCGTGCTTACCGTTCCCTGTTGAACGGATTGAGGCCCCTTATTCCCTACTACTTCGGCTTATTGTCAACCCAGATCTCCTAACCGAGGTGCGATTCAGAACAAAAATATAGCGGCAGGCAGCTTATGTGCATTATAGTACCTCACCCGTGCCAGGTTAGTTAATTCCACGCTACTGAATACTGAAACTAGAAAGCTGCAGTGTGTTTTATATGTTTGGACCGGTCTCCGTAATGCAGCCGTAACTCGTATCTTTCCATGACGTACATCGCACCCCTATTCGGAATCTTAACCTCTAATGCTCGCTTGGCTACCAAATCAGCAATTTGTGCCAAACAGCAAATGTGCGCAAGCATAGTCCTTGCGCTTGGCGCGGGCATATTCGCATGTGGTGCCATGGATTTTGCTGCGCCCCAAATCCTTGGCTTGATTGGCCGTCGAGATCTGAGGCACAGACAGAACACCATAGACGGTCGAGTGATAGATAGCTTCGCCGCGCTGGATCTCAGCCTGCCTATCGTTCGGTAGGGCAAAATCATCTGTGCGATTCTTGTCATTTTGTTATTTTTCACTATCTCAGCACTGGGACACGAGCATAACTCCCGTCGGCGACTTAGCTCCAACTTGAATTACGTTACAGGGCTGATGGTCAGCTCAGGCTTTTTCAGCCGTTGTATGGTGTGTGCGGATCAAACGCGGCAGAATGTGCGTGACTATACAACGCTATCAACGCCGGTATGCTGCCCATCAACTGACGTTACGTGCCTAAACTGGTGATAGGCTTGGTAAAACTGGGAATGTGTGCAACACCAACCAAGCCGTGCGACCTCGCATCGCTATGGATGACTTTTGAGCATTTGTTGTTAGCCGTGGAGTATCCAAACAGGACGATCTCAGCAAACGTAGAATCGCTCAGCTTTGTGACACTACCCGATATGGTATTTACATGTTTTAAATGAGAGAAATTATCGTAGATGTGGGGCACTACAAGTCCAGCTCGTGAACCCCAACGATCCGGACAAACGGAATGCCTTTTGCCGCTGGCTTTGATCATAGTGACATTCACTTCATAATTTTTGTAAATAAAGCTATTTATTATTTGAAGGGAACAAAGAAACAGCATTCTGGGGCTAGTTAAAAGCAACGCAGACATGGATCTTCTTGTATTCAGCATAACGCAAAGCACATGGTTTGGGCTGCAATGCCTCGTCGGAAAAGTGTTGGACCATTTCTCTTTTCCAGTATGGTGACCGTTAATTTGTTGTTTTGTTTTATTCATCCCTTACTTTTATAGCATCGTCGTACAATGAAACGCTCCAAACCTGTGTATTTCCTCAGAGGGAGCCCTACTGTGTATGCAGTACGATTTGGTGGCAACATACATGTGAACCTGCACATTGTACTCAAACGGTGCGTGAATATCGCAAAAAGAAATTCGATCACCTTTAGATCGGCCGAGGAGGACCAATGGAGTTGGCCCGCACGGCCATCATCTTGAATCCTCTGGGCTGTGTGCGAGGTGGTGGCTATTTGTACCAACGGTGGATGGTTGGGCCGCGCATGGACATCATGCTTGGAAGTGCCTCTTGGCTTTATTCTATGGGGCTATTTTGAAACGGCAGTGGTTAAGACAGAATGGAGACAAGCTATCAAAAAGGGAACTATGGAACAAATGGATTTCTGCGGTATCAAAGATAAAGCTTGACAAATCCCGTAGGGTGATCAGTGCGAAAATCATAGTAGTGTGAAAAATTCAATGGAAACCAATTCAGTAAAATCGTTTAACAACGAGTCACTACAAGCTTGTGGACTCACCGAGTTTGAAGTGTCAAAATATTAATCCACTATGACTCCGGAGGGGATCATGAGGTATGGAGTATTTGGTTAAAAGAGTCACCGCCCCTTGATATTCGCATGGGGCAAAGTGTTTGAGTTTGAAGCGTCAAAATATAAATCCACTGTTGAAATTTGCGTGGGGAAAAATTATTTTTAAAGTATGGATTTTGGATCTCTCAAAATTAGACTGTACTATGGGAGATAGTGCAATAAAGTGAGTGCACTATCAACTCAATTTTTGAACTCGATCATGTTGGGTGCACTGACTACAGTTTCTGGGAGAGCATTCCAGGCTTGGCAAACACGCACGGAAAAGAAATTCCGTCGACATTCCAAACGGCTGTACTGCACTGCCAGCTTCAGATGATGGCCTCTCAGGGTGTTGTTGTTACTGAGCTCCAGCAGATGGCGGCAGGTATGATTGGGGTCTGTCAGAATCTGATAAGCCAAAATCAAATCTCCCCGTAGTCTTCGATATTGACCACTAAATATCCCGAGCAATCTCAGTCTGTCTTCGTAGCGTAACTGGCCTAAACCTTTCACGTTCTTCGTTGCGCGTCGTTGAGGTTTCTCTAAATCAGAGAGGTCTTTCCTCAGCCACGGCTGCCAGACTTGTATTGCATACTCCACGTGTGGTCGTATGTATGCACCTAGAAGTTGGTGAAAAACGGATGGATCGAAGCGTCCAAATGTGCGCCGGAGAAGGCCCAAATTTCGAATGCTCGCGTTCGATATTTTCTTTGCCTGGGCTGAACAACCAAGGTCGGACTGAATCAAGACTCCTAAATCCTTTTCTTCAGCAGTTGTGTGAAGCACCTGGTCACCCAGTTTATAGAAAAATGCTGATTGGTGACGTAAGTGTAATACTCTGCACTTTTCTGTGTTGATTGGGAGTTGGTTCTGAACTGACCACGCATACACCCTATCCAGATCCTCTTGAAGTATTGCGGAGTCGTCTGGTTTATTGATCGCTCTCCTGACCTTGATGTCTTCGGCATAGAGTAAGCAGTTGGAAAGAATGTGGGCCGCTATGTCGTCAATATACATCAAAAACAATCGTGGCCCAAGTACCGATCCTTGTGGTACACTACATTCGACTTGGATTGGGTGGGACAGGGACCCACGCACTTTTACCTCTAAGCTCCGTTGGAGAAGAAAGCTTGTGATCCATCCTAGGATCGGATCACCAATGCCGAAGCTCTGAAGTTTGCAGATCAGGATTCCATGGTCTAGTCGATCGAAGGCCTTTGAGAAATCTAGGTAGACCACGTCCACTCCTGCACCGCTGTCAATTAATTTGGTCCAACTCGATCTTGCTAGCAGCAGATTTGTGGTGCACGATCGATTCCGTCGAAAACCATGCTGTTCATGTGCAAGGAAGGCAGACTCTTCTAGATAGGCTGTTAATACGTCAGCAACAATAGCTTCCATAACCTTTGACAGGACCGGGAGAATGGGTTACAGGACGGTAGTTGGCTGGATCAGAACGGCTACCGCCCTTGTGAATTGGGGTTATGATCCCACATTTCCACATCTCGGGTACATACATCTGATCGAAGCAGCGTTGGAAGAATCGTGCCAGAGGCTCTGCTAAACTTTCTCCCATTACCGCAAGGGACTTAGGGTGAATGTTGTCGATTCCAGGAGAGCTGTGCTTACGCATACACAACAACTTCTTTAATACCATCCCCGCCGTGAAAGTTATGTGCGTAAGTTTTGGTTGTAAAACAGCTGCTGACAAAGGAACAGATGACCAAGGAATGCATTGAAAGTTCGAAGCATATTGCAGCTGCAAGGCGTTTGCCGCATCCTCCGTAGTCAGCGTCATGCCATCTGGCGTTTGAAGAGGAGGGATTCCCCGTTTCACCTTGCGCAGGTTGTTTACATGTTGGTAGAGCAGCTTATGATTCGAAACCATATGCGCCGTCAGATGCTGCTGGTATGTCAGTTTATCCTCACGAACGAGTTGAGTGCAATGATTACGTTGAATGGCTTAGGCCGTCCAGCTCTCCGTGCTCGGGTGTTCCTTATAGATACGCCAGGCCGAGTTCCACACTGCCATACATTTCCGTGTCATACTTCGCACAAATGAAACAGTCTTCTTCGAGTGGACAACTTTAGTTTCTGATGCCTCTTCGACGAGAGTGCTAAATTGGTTGACGAAATGTGGCCATGCGATTGTCGTTACTTCGTCTGTCAGAAAGTTCCAGTTGGCTGTCTCTGCAAGTCGAGCCAGCTCATCGTACCGTATGATAACACGGCTTTCCCGTGTAGTATGTGCAGGGTATTCTGCGTAGCATATATAATCGAAGAGTAAAACTGCATGATCGCTGCAACCCAAAGGAGCGTCGATGATTACTTTCTCGACCATGAGTTCTTCGTTGGTAAATATCCGGTCCAGGATGGACGGCCTTTCTGCTGCTCTGAATCTGGTGGGATTGTCGATATGGCCATAAAGCGGAAAACTGGAGACAAGGTCTTGTAGATCCGCTTTGAACTGTTCCGTAGGTGTTGCTTGGGCATCCAGAGCGTGGATATTGAAGTCACCAGCGATAAGAATATGGCTGTATCTCCTGCTGATCACAAGCCTCAGCGCAGACGCGAGATTGAAGTCCATCTCGGGTGTAGAGGATGGAGGTCGATAAACGACCGCCACCAGACAGACGTCGTTGCCTGTTAAACGCAGCCGACACCAAAGAGTATCCTGCACGTTACTGTACACGTCTTCTATGGGCTCACATTGGAGGTCACTGCGGTAGTACAGAGCCACCCCGCCCCCTTTACTGGATCGATCGCGCCGAACGACGGACATGCCTGGTAGCTCGACCTCCGTGTCTGTGATATCCGGGCGCAACCACGTCTCCGTTATAGCGACGAGGTCACACGATTTGGACCTTTGACGTAGTCGCAGTTCGGGTAGTTTGTTAAGTAGACTTTGAGCGTTAGTGTACATACAGGACAGCTGCTTGAGCACCAAAAGAGCTTGTGGAGGATTACACGAAGTTGGATTTAAGCCGGCCGATGAAAGGCCGGCACCTGATCGTTTTTTGCGCAGTTTATCGATGAACATTTTGCACGGGCCTGCAGCCCACCTAACGTCGTTCCTGCACACGCAGAACGCTCTTCAATAGCGTCGTTTTCAGTGGTTGATAATCTTGATGCAGTGTCTTCGGCTCCGTTTATTTTATCACATTGAGCCACAGATGGTGTCACATCCTCCGGTGGCTTCGATTCAATAAATGGTACCTTAAATCGTAGTTCCGATGGCAGTGCATTGTGCATTTTATGCCAGTTACGCATTAAGTTCGCCGCCATCTGCTGGGACTGAACCACAAGTTTCAGTATCCTTGGACCATTACCTTTGTAATGAGGTGAAACGGGCAGTCTAGAAATCGACTGAAGGATGACGTCGCCTGCAGATAGAGTTTCACGGATGTACCGCCATTCTTCCAGATCGTGAGCATGAGCCTCCTCGTCCCTAGCTGTTGGTAGCTCGGGCACACCATGAACTAAAATGGTTTTTCGCCAGCTGGCCGTGTTGCGATCGTCTAAATTGTTTTTTTTTCTCGCTGACGTTCGCTCCATGGAACATCCGGAAAGATGCGGATCTTACTGTCTTCACCTCGGAGGTGATATGCCGATAAGAGCACCGCCTCTACATCGTCAGTGGATGCCAGTGTTATCCGCAGAATTCTGGGCTCACCATAGTGAACGGAGTTTGGATGTCTCGTCACACGCGTGATGTTAGTCGGCTTGACCCTAGCACCTATGCGATCGCAAATGAGATTCCACTGGTTCAGTCGT
>OX104071.1:60027091-60060267 GCA_944474145.2 Dicrocoelium dendriticum | reverse complement strand
CTAGCTATGAAGATGTTTTCAGGGCAGAGTTGTCAGGTCTCGATGATGCATCTAAAGTTCGCCTTTTGTTACGAAAACTCGGAACGGTTGAACATGACAGATACATTAACTACATTTTGCCAAACAACGCGCATGATTTCAGCTTTGATGATACAGTTGCTCGACTCACAGCGTTGTTTGGAGACCAGTCGTCTCTTTTCAATAACCGATACAATTGTCTAAAGCTATGCAAAAAGGACAATGACAGTCTTATTGCTCACGCGGCGATAGTCAAACGTGAATGCCAGAAATTCAAACTGAAGTCGCTCACGGAAGACCAGTTCGAGTGTTTGATACTAGTATGCAGTCTACAGTCCCCAAAAGACGCCGAGATACGAACGAGAATACTTGGTATGTTGGAACGCGACACAGATGTTATATTACAAAACGCCATTGCTGAAGCCAAAGACTCTTGAATCTAAAGCACGATACGACTATGGTGGAAGATTCGAGAGCACATTCCGCAGATATATCTGTCCAGCAAATTTCAGGAAACAACCCACCGACCGCTCAACCTAGCAGACATCCACAATCAAACCCCCATCACCTTGCTGGCAATGCGGAGGATGGCATTTTGTGAGATGTGTCCTTTCAGCAAACATGTTTGTCAAGAGGTGCTTTAGACGGGGGCACAAGGAGACCCACTGCAGATTCAAAACATCATTTAGATCGTCATGTGATACTCGAAAAGCAGGTTACCGAAGGTTCGCGACAAGAGTAAACGCTAACTATACGTACGATGTTAAAGATAGAAGAAAGTTCGGTCACTATTACCATCAACGGAAGAGTAGCGCGTCTGCAGATTGATACGGCTTCCGATATTACAGTCATTACGGAAAACTTATGGAAAGCTATCGGTTCACCTGACATTAAACCAACTAACCATAAAGCGAAGAGCGCATCAGGTACGAGTCTAAACTTGATCGGTCAGATTGAATGTGAGTGTCGCTTTGCCAACTTCACCGCTTGGGGAACTATTTTCGTCACAACACACAAGAATTTGAACCTCCTTGGATTAGACTGGATTGAGCGATTCAACCTCTTAGATGTTCCCATTAATCAAATCTGTGCAAGTGTACACTTACACAAACCAAAAGTCCCCAAGGCAATGGCAATCGAACAAATTCGAGAGAAATATGCACCTGTTTTCCGTGAAGGACTTGGTAAGTGTACAAAATTGCAAGCCTCATTGTCCTTAAAACCCGATGCTGTTCCTGTTTTCCGTGCAAAGCGGCCAGTACCTTACGCAGCAGTCCCAATTGTTTGACCAGGAACTTGATCGTTTGGAGAAACCTTGGGGATATCTATGCAGTGAACTACTCTTCTTGGGCGGCTCCAATTGTGGTTGTCAAGAAGCCGAACGGCCAGATCCGAATATGTGCCGACTTTTCTACTGGGCTGAATGAAGCGTTAAACACGCATCAAGTATCCTCTGCCAGTCCCAGATGATTTGTTCTCGAAACTAAATGGGGTCAGTGTTTTGCCAAGCTAGATTTATCGGGTGCGTACTTACAAATAGAAGTTGATGAAGCTTCTAGAGAATTACTGACGATAAATACGCCCGAGGTTTGTATCAGTATCATCGACTTCCATTCGGAGTTAAGTCCGCGCCAGCAATTTTTCAGCAAATCATGGATACTATGCTAACAGATGTAGATGGTGCTGCCGCATATTTGGACGATATCATTGTCGTCGGAACTAACCCAGATGACCTTTTCAGAAAGCTGCACTTAGTACTTGATCGCATACAAGAGTACGGATTAGACTTCGCCCAGAAAAGTGCACGTTTTTCATGGACCCCATAAATTTTCTTGGCTTCATATTTGACAAGAACGGTAGACGTCCAGATCCGTCAAACATTGATGCTATAAAAAAGATGCCACCTCCCAAAGATGTGCCTACTCTGAGGTCCTTCTTCAGACTCGTCCGTCACTACAGTCAATTTCTTCTCCACATATGCACAGCGTGCGTGGACCACTCAATGAGTTACTCACCAAGGACAAACGTTGGCACTGGTCCGAAGATTGTCAGAAGTCCTTTGAGGAGGTGAAGCGAATGCTGTGTTCTGACCTTATGCTGACACATTACGACCCTACACTTGAAATCGTGGTGGCGGCAGACGCTTCGAAGTATGGCGTGGGTGCAGTTATCTCTCATAAGTTTGCTGACGGATCGAAAAAAGCGATCGCACACGCAGCTCGATCACTGTCGCCAGCCGAAAAGAATTACAGGCAGATAGAGAAAGAGGCATTAGCGATAGTCTTTGCAATAAAGAAATTTCACAAAATGTTGTATGGCAGGAGGTTTACCCTGCTTACCGACCATAAACCACTCCTAGCCATATTTGGATCAAAGTCCGGTATACCCGTTTATACCGCGAACAGACTGCAGCGTTGGGCCACGGCCTTACTCGCCTATGATTTTGCGGTGAAGTACACGGCTACAAAGGACATAGGTCAAGCAGACGCACTTTCCCGGTTATTGGAGCTACAAAAGCATCAGCAGGAAGAATCTATAATTGCAGCAATCTCCCTTGAATCAGAGGTCAACCAGGTCTTGATGGAGAATTTTAGGAAGCTTCCCGTGACGTTTGACATGGTACGTGACGCAACTGTGCGAGATCCCCTCTTGCGCCAGGTAATCAAATTTCACACTACGCAGTGGCCAAGTGATACTCTATCCGGAGAGCTACAAATTCTCTCTCGGAGAAAGGACGAACTTTCGATCGTAAATGGGTGTTTACTTTTGGCCGAGAGAATTGTCATACCCAAAGAATTTCGCCAAAGAGTCCTTCAGCAATTTCATCGGGCACATCCTGGAATTAACAGAATGAAAAGCATTGCTCGGAGTTTTGTCTACTGGCCAAACATTGATTCGGAACTCGAGCAACTAGTAAAGTCATGTCCCAGATGCGCGCTTGCTAGTAAGGCACCGAGAAAAGCTGACTTAGCTTCCTGGCCGTTGGCAACAAAACCGTGGGAACGCGTGCACGCTGATTTCTTTGGTCCCCTAAACGGTCAGCAGTACCTAATAGTTGTTGATTCCTATAGTAAATAGCCTGAGGTCTTCTGTATGGAGCGTGCGACAAGTGGTGCAACAATTAACATTTTGAGGAGACTTTTCAGTCAACACGGAATACCAGAAACCTTGGTCACTGACAATGGTTCTCAGTTCACTTCTTCCCAATTTGCCGAATACTGCGCACAGCATGGTATCACGCATCTACGGTCGCCACCGTTTCACCCTCAGTCAAATGGACAAGCAGAGCGCTTCGTCGACACGTTTAAGCGATCGCTACTAAAGATGCGGTGGGAAGGAACCACACAGGAGATACTTGATACATTTTTGATCGTGTACAGATCAACTTCAAATCCTCAAGTACCAAACCAGTTGTCGCCAGCAGAAGCACTAATGGGAAGAAAACTCCGTACTGTGAATTCCCTGCCAACTCCGAGGTGTACTAATGAGCAAGAAAGGAACGTTCGGATGGAGCAGTACTACAACGAGCGACACAGAACTCAAGCACGCCGCTTTTACCCCGGACAGCGTGTCTTAGTAAGAGACTATCAAGCGGGGAAACCCGCAATGGGTGGTAGGATCGATACGGAGAAATATTGGACAGGTGCTATATGAGGTTAATGTGGGTAATTTGATTTGGACCAGGCATTCCAATCAGCTGCAACCAACTAGCATCCCTGCGGGCACAAGCGCTCGGTTACTACCGTTAGATATTCTACTAGAGAGTTTCGACATGCCATCTAATCCCCAAAGCAATTCGGATGCATCCCGCACAGAAGTCTCAGAGGAACCGAAGGTCCAGACCCGGCGCTGTACTGATCGACTACGGAGACCTGTCGTAAGAATGCAGTTGGATCCAAAAATGAAGTCTAATGTCAACTTTTGCGGGGGAAGGTGTTAATGGGGCGGAACCAGCCAATGAGAGCGTTTTACGCTGAGGGCTATTGATTTGGCCATAAATTGAATGTACCGTTAGTTGGACGTTAAGCAAATATACTTGCCAGCCGTACGCCGGTCTCCTGCTTTGGGAAGTCGGGCTGATCAGAGTGCACGCTAGCAGCAGGTCATCGGTAGGTCAGCCGAAACCATAACAATATGCAATTTGAACCTGAAGGAATAAGACTGAGTGGCGTGTGGATGGGAGCCACATTTCATCAACAGGGCCGGCCAACCTTCCTTCGACATGCACAGCAGGATCATTCCCATCTAAGTTGAATATCACGGCTACCAAATGTACACAAGGCAGTGACTGGGCCGTAGCTTACTCTGGGCTGGATGGAAACCCTTTTTGATCTTAGCACCGCCACAACGACTGTGCACCCTGTTTCCCAGAGCACCGGTTGACAGCCTCCTGGAGTCAGTATAAAGGAGATTGCGGTTTCTTGACAGCTAGGCACCTTGGCAACATTCACATGAAGCGCATCCATACAGTGCGTATTATACATAGGTTCAATGTCTCAAAGTACGCCTGATTGACAGCCAGTCGAGTTTAGCCAAACTTGGACGATTAAGCACATCTTACGCATCATCATCCCCAAATCTTGGCCAGACTGCTTTCCTAAAACACTTCACATTACCTGAATGAACACCAGAAAACCAGCATAGGAATACCCAAGTACCTTGATAGAAAAGTCATGGGCGACAGCCTTGCGAATTTCATCAGAAGTCGAGTGAACGGTTCTGTTGGCTTAAAGAATGATCAGTAAATTCAGCTTTCATGGCCTTCTTTAGTTTTCATTTTAAACTTCCAAACCGACCATCAAGCGGGACATATAAGGCACTGGCTTTTTAATCCTTAATAAGCCATTGATAATTGACAACATTTGCACACCTGGTGTGCAATTTACTACTAAAGATTACATCGATGCTACGCATGTTGAAGTAGTGTGAACGAGCTGCAAACGTAGCATGAGTCCCATCCGTTGATTTTTTCGCGTTATGCGTGTGTGATTGGGGCTGTGGGTGGGACGGCTAGAATCACCCATAGCCTCTCTGCGGGTGTCGGTGCCCTGTGGCCATGTGTAGTCTCGGTGTCAAATAACTCCAAACTGCTGCTTTGCTGTGTGTACGTGACTTGATGGCGTTTCATGGCGGTAATTCCCAACAAGGTTTCTTGGTATTGCGAAACGATCAAATGGACGAAACGCTACCACAAATAAAGAAATATGCCGTTTTTCTTCGGTTGCGAAGACAGAGCTGCGACACTCAGTGTGGGGTAAAATTAGGTACATAGGTTCTCTCGCTGACTGGAAACTCGGTCAGGCGTAAATAATGCATCACCATTCTCAACTGCATTATACACAGTATAGTTCGATCACAACGACTAATCCCGGTTTGCCCTGTGCTTTATGCAGTGCTAAATCGCGATCGATTTGCTTAGTAGGATCATACGCCTACGAAGGGCGGATATTGATTGTTTGTTGCAGGCTTCAAACAGTGCATCCAACGATTGATCTAATCGCTGTGTGTGCACTCCAAGACATCCTGACTACTAATACAGTATATAGTCAGACCTCGCGACGCAGTAGTAGTATTTGAAAAACATAAATAGAGTGACAAGTAACAGTAGACTCGAAGCAGCTGAACGTCCAACGGAATAACACATCTGATGACATTCTACTACATTCGCCAGCTCCACAGAACTCTGGACTTATCTATAGCAGGTAATACCTTTTACTTCCAGTGCGCGAGCACACTTTCGCATCCGGGTAGGCCACAGGCAACACCACAACTGTATTTTCATACGTCTGTGTGTTATAAACTTCCTAGTCGGGTTTCGACTGTCCTAATCGAAACGGACCAAGTCCAGTGGAGTTTCTAACGCGTGGGTTCGGATCCCACCTCCGTCGCCAGCTAAGGTGTTCGTCCCTCGCCTGAATGGACGCTTGATTCCCAATCAAAACCCGAAGTCGCTGGCCCCCCAACAAGACAGCGAGAAGACCGGATCAGACGAGCAGAGCAACAGGGATGTATTAGCGAATCACACCGTTCATTAAAAAGGTGAAATGGAAAGTTCTTGAATGGTATTTAAAGCGCACGTGGAAAGCTCTGGAAAGGTAAACTAACAGCAAATCAAGGAACGACGCCCTCGCCTTAATTGGCCGCTTCTCCCGGTTGGCTCTGTTCGCCCCAATCAGGGCGGGTGAGTTTGGATCGCTTACCGCGGCGATGGTGTCCTGGCTTGCGCAAATCGATTATTCCTTCCTAACAGTTCCCAAGCGCAGAGTGGCCTGGGCAATTCGTATTGGAATGGCTAGTGGACTCAGCCGACAGACGTGAACTCGTAACTGAAAAGGCAGTCGGCATGTGCAAACACCGCACAACTGTACCGGTATCCACATAAAGAAGACTGGCCGATAGCAGGAATACTTTCATTGAATCAACGAAGGCAATCATGCTTTTTACACCTTAATAGTAATAGTTCACTAAAACAGTAGTAATTGGTTGTCCGATTGTTCGCTGAGCTCGGCAGGTTGACTGCAAACGTTTCGCCACCACTCGAGGTGACATCGTCAGTGCGCGTGTATTAAGCAGAGTGGCGCGTACGAAGCGTCAGTGAGTGTGAGTGATCGATCTCCTAGCCGCTAGTCTGAGCTTGGATTATTCTACGAGCACATGACCATAGAAATCGATCTCTGATTCTCACCTCGTAGTGTACGCGCGTGTGACTCTTCGCTTGTCGTCGTTTGATGCAGTAGTCTAGCGCTCTGTCCTGTTAGATTTCTTCTGCTAATTCGGGGATCTTTCATTTGTAGTGCTGTATATATAGCATCAATTTCGACGTGTCGGTTTATTGAACTGTCGGTAGAATACCATGCTTCCAAGAATTCTCTAGCTTGCCCCGAATTTACACGGGCTAGGATCTTAACGTTCTCCATGTCGAAGTGGTGGCCTTCTTGGTCTTCACGCATGGAAACTAATGAATGCGGGTCGTGTCTCCGTATAGTCATTCTGTGTTCGTTGATCCGTGTTGATAGTTTCCTTCCAGTTTGCTCGATGTAGTGTTTGTCACACTCTTTGCAGTCAATTTTGTAGATGATATCATTCTGACTGCCTTGTTTAACTTTGTCCTTCGGTCTTGAAAGCAAGCTTCGCAAAGTACCTGTTGGTTTGTGGGCTACCAAGATTCTATGTGGTCGTAGCAATCTTGACGTTAGTTCAGATACATTCTTGATGTAAGGAAGCGCTACCCGTTTATCTGTTTTTCTGCTGTTGTTGCTGCACCCTCTTCTTTAGGCTTCTTCTGATGAAGTTACTTGGATACCCGTTGTTTTGCAATACCCGGTATGGATGGTTCTCTTCCTTCTTCCTCAATTCTGTTGGTTGTTCACGGCCTGTGCACGCGTTTGTACTGAATCCACAGTTGTGAATGTCACTGGCGACCTCGCGAAAGTCCTACAGGATAGCCATAATTACACTTGATGAATGCAAGACGACTGCGACGGTAAATAGTTTATAGTATGAAAAAATGATTTGACCAAGGAACAACAAAACAATGGTGTATTACTGACCAGAAAGCAACTACTTAAAAGTCCCGTGGGACGGAGAGAATTAGAACCACGTAATGGCGTTTCGTTGGATATTGCGACATGTGTAATAGAGCTACGGAATCGCAGATGCTGTTCTTAGTTGGATTGGAAACTTTCTTCACTAACGGCGGCTTAAAGTGCGTGTTAGGGTATCAGTGTCTAGCCTGACTGAGGTGGAATGTTGTGTCCCACAGGGCTCGATGGTTAGACCGCGCCTGTTCCTTGTGTTTATCAATGACTTGGCAAGAGTTATCTGCTCAAATTTCCTGCTTTCCGCTGATGGGCTGGCGGCTAATAACGAAGAAGATCACGATCTTCTCCAATATGACCTAGATTACATTTGTGAATGGTCAACTAGGAACCTGTTTCAGTTGAACACAGCTGCAAGATCTGGGTGGGTGCAAGGTCTGGGTCACCAACCGGTAAACGTTTAAAAGCTTGGAAACCACACCTTGCAGAATGCCGCTCAGGTGCGTGACCTGAGTTTACCGGTACAGGAAGATCTCGGATACTCAAAACAAGCAGAGAAGGAGTAGAAAACCGGCAACTAACACTTCAGCCTACTTCGCAAAGCCTTCGGTCGGTTTGAACCCTCAATCCTTCCACAAATGCCTACGTGCGACCGCACGTGGAATATACTATCCAGGCGTGGTAGCTGGGGAAGAAACAGGATCTCGTTGCTCTCGAGACTCCTCAAGGAAAGGCAACCAATGACGTCAGGGGCCTCCTTCGTCTGTCCTATCAACCTAGACTGAAATCTCTAGGAATGTACAACACTCGATATCGACCTTTGCAGGGCGGATCCCATAAAGGTTTACCAGAATCTGAAGAACTAAAACCACATTTGCCGCCAACTTCTGGAACTTAACTCCTAAGAGGTCATCCTCTGATACTGACGATACAGAATAGCCGGCTGGAATGCCGCAGAAATTTCAATTCCCTCCACGTGTGCCAGCATTGGAACGCTCTCTCCAATTATGTCAACTCTGCTCCTGATCCGGCGATATTTTAAAAATGAGTTGATTAAGCGTTGTCCCATTTGCATTTCATTTTATAACTTGTTAGCCAGGGGTGCACAAAATATAATCAAACGGTGTCTTACCAAACTCCCAACCAATGGATTTAGGGATTTATACTTTAATACTTATACTTTAATACGTGAACATCGCTATTTTACATAATTCTGTGATTAGTCCACACAACCGCTTTTCACTTTATCACGCATTTTTATTTTCCCAATAATTTCCATCCCACGTGACTTGTTAAGCATTACTTTTGTTTACCCGTAACGCACGATTGTTCCATTGCTGGGAAGTGCTGCTCAGTGCACCTTTTGTCACGTTGCATCGATTCCCGATGTACACGAGCTAAATTTCGTAATTTCGATGGATAAAAGCAACTTCAAGGCGTTTTCTGTACAGAAACTGTGTGGATGGAGACAAGGTGATTGGAGAGGACTTTCCAGGCCTATCACACCCGAAAAGAGTTAAGTTTCACAAAAGTCTAGCCACCTGTATTGCGTGGCCAACTTAAACTGGTGGCCTCTCAGGTTTCTTCTGTGACTAAGTTGCAGTAGTTGGCGGCAGATGTGTTTAGGATTCCTCAGAGGACAGTACGCCATATGCAGGTCGACACGCCGTTGCTGACACTGAACGCTGTACTATTGTAGGGTCCTCAGCCTACGCTGATAGAGAAGGTGAACAATCCTTTGAGGTGATCGGTGCCTCTTCGTTGTGGACTTTCTAGTGTTGCGAGACTTTGCTTGTACCAGGGCTGCCAGACCTGGTTTACGTAAGCCACATGACGCTGCATGTATATGCGAAGCATCTGCGGGCAGTCAGCTAGTTTAACTCACCCACCCCGAATGCCCTCTGCAGCGTACTGACGTGTTTGTTTTCAGTCATTGAAAACTCCTCAAACTGTTCTGAGCCACATGGCTCAGCCTAAAAAATACCCCAATGGAAATAGTTGTGCTAAAGACTCAAAATACCTAAAAGTTGATAATTCCCTACGGGGTATGAATGAGGTTCTGGAGCCTTGCGAAAGCTACTACTAACACTTGTTATGAATTTATTTGCCGAGGACCTGTAATCCATAGAGAACATCGAAGCCAGGTATTCTATCTTGGTCAATCAAAAAGAACTCGATAACCGTCTACCGAACCCCTCGCAACTGCTGATAGGGAGAACGAATAAGGTTACGGAGAATTCTTAAGAACTTGCACGTGTGGTGGCAGGAATTACCAACCAGTCACATAAGCCCAATTCGCTGCATACCAACCTAGTCTAAAATGGACTCTGCAGGAGTACCTTAACTTAAGGGATAAACAAGACTTATGCTTAATAGAATCACCGATATGACCCTGGGTAGTAGTATGTCTTATTTTCCAACCGTTACAAGGTTTTGCCCTGCGATTGCCAACGTCCCCCTTAATGAAAGTTTGTGCATGGGTAATTTTGGACCCATTTGAGGCTACCAAAAGAAAAAAGAAACGATCGATTACAACTCTCCTAGAACCGAGATTGTAATGGCACACAGCTAGTCCCTCGGTTGCTGTGTTACATGTGTGTGTTGAAGTACTGTAAACCTACAGGTGTTCGTCCACCGCCGCTTGATGTAGAGTCTTCCACCCGCTTTACTTTCTGATTCATTCTGTCTCTATACCCATAATTTACCTGGATGTTATACGCAACCAAGCAGCTTGCCCCTCCATTTCTCGGAGTATACCCTATTCTTTCCTAATGCCTTAACAAAGCTTTACCTACGCGAGTGCCTAACACGTCAAGGTGCGCTTCAGCAAATTGATTCTCACAATCTTAATACTCACGCAATTACTTTTTAGCACGATATTTTAGCCTTAATTACATCATCGGATATGCGCCCACCTTCGTCCTGGACATGGATCGTCCCACCCTATCCCCATTCTTTGATTCATTCTATCTCTAGCCTCATAACTTTATTGGACTATTACGTGCTCCACCGTTGACTAGCTCCACTGTGGTCTCCCTCGAATTATGTGCGTTGTACTCTCACCAGTATCTATTCACATGCTTATCCTTCCTCCCTGCTCAACTACATTATTGCACTCTTCTTTCTCCCTGCGTTGACATATAGCATTGCCTATTTAATCGCCTAGCCATTCATGATTAATCCAACCGTTTGCTTCTCACAGTCTCAGTGCTTTCTCAGTAACTCTTCGCCATGATGGTTTGGCCTCCCCTCACCTCATGCTTTGATACGCTCTCTTGATCTCCACTTTAACCTCTGAGCTCATTAAATCTTTACCTTTTACCTTGATTTTGTACGCAACGCCGACTGCTAGTTTAGCTATAATCTCGTCCACACAGTTTGTTTCTTCTTCTTTCTCATTACCTCCACATATAGCAGTGATTACTTGACTGACTGGGTTTTGATAGTGTAAGTTTACACCTTGACTCTTGCACTCTCCATCACGATATTTTCGCCTATCATATGTATACAGTCTTCCACCCATCTAAGGCCTATAGTTATCCTCCCTTTTTAATCTCCTTGCTTGAGCAATTCTTACCCTATCCCTACAACTTGCCTGACTGGTGTGCATATCACCGAAAACTCAGCTTCGGTCTCCAGTATGCTAAAGGGTCCTTATCATTTCTTCATCCCGTGCTTACCGTTCACTGTTGAACGGATTGAGGTCCCTTATTCCACACTACTTCGGCTTATTGTCAACTCAGATCTCCTAACCAAGGTGCGATTCAGAACAAAAAATATAGCGGCAGGCATCTTATGTGCATTATAGTACCTCACCCGTGCCAGATTAGTTAATTCCACGCTACTGAATACTGAACATAGAAAGCTGCAGTGTGTCTTATATGTTTGGAGCGATCTCCGTAATGCAGCCGTAACTTGTACCTTTCAATGACCTACTTCGCACCCCTATACGGAATCTAAACCTCTGCAACGCTTGTCCGGCTACCAACTCAGCAATTTGTGCTAAACAGTAGATGTGCGCAAGAATAGCTCTTGCGCTTGGCGCGCGCATATTCGCATGTGGTGCCATGGATTTTGCTACGCCCCAAATACTTGGCTTGATAAGCCTTCGAGATCTGAGGCACAGACAAAACACCATAGACGGTCGAGTGATAGATAGCTTCGCCGCGCTGGACCTCAGCCTGCCTATCGTTCTGTAGGGCAAAATCATCGGTGCGATTCTTGTCATTTGGTTATTTTATCACTATCTCAGCACCGGGACAAGAGCATAACTCCCGTCGGCGACTTAGCTCCAACTTGAATTACGTTACAGGGCTGATGGTCAGCTTATGCTTTTTCAGCGGTTGTATGGTGAGTACGGATCAAACGTAGCAGAATGTGCATGACTATACAACGCTATCAACGCCGGTATGCTACTCATCAGCAAACGTTATGTGCCTAAACTGGTGATAGGCTTGGTAAAACTGGGAGTGTGTGCAACACCAACCAAGCCGTGTGACGTTGCATCGCTAGGATGACTTCTGAGCATTTGTTGTTATCCGTGAAGTATCCAAACAGGACGATCTCAGCAAACATAGAATCGCTCAGCTTTGTGACACCACCCGATATGGTATTTACATGATTTTAAAGGAGAGAAATTGTCGTAGATGTGGGGCACTACAAGTCCAGCTTGTGAAGCCCGACGATCCGCACAAACGGAATGCATTTTCCGCTGGTTTTGATCACAGTGACATTCACTTCACACTTTTTGTAAATAAAGCAATTTATTATTTGAATGGAACAAAGAAACCGCATTTTGGGCTAGTTAAAAGCAACGCCGACAAGGAGCTTCGTGTATTCAGCCTAGCGCAAAGCACATGGTTTGGGCAGCAATGACTCGTCGGAAAAGTGTTGGACCATTTCTCTTTTCCAGTATGGTGACGGGTAATTAGTTCTTTTGTTTTATTCATCCCTTACTTTTTATACCATCGTCGTACAATGAAACGCACCAAACCTGTGTATTTCCCCAGTGGGAGCCCTACTGGGTATGCAGTACCATTTGGTGGCAACATACTTGTGAACCCGCACGTTGTACTCAAACGGTGCGTGAATATCTCAACAAGAAGTTCCATCATCTTTAGAGCGGCCGAGGAGGACCAATGGAGTTGGCCCGCACGGCCATCATCTTGAATCCTCTGGCTTTCTTCTATGGGGCTATTTGAAACGAAGGGTTAACAAAAGTAGGACGGATCCTCTGCGCAACTGAAGGATAACATGTTGAACAACGTAGTCAGTTCGGGTGCGTGCGCGTTTGCTGCATATCGCAGTTGCACCATATATTATTCGAGTGTGGTACGCTCCCTGATTCTGAAGTCCACATAGTGGGCGCCTACAAATTCCTTGAAGTTCTACACCGATTTGGCCTTGACTATTTTCTCTGAAAACCACTCCAGTATTTCACCCCTCAACACTCGAAACACAGAAACGGAGCTATCCGCTTTAGGTTCGTTATTACAAGTTTGTACAGGTGCCCGCATCATCATTATCATCATACACGTTAGCTGGAGGTGGGGAACACCTCAGCTACTGTGCCGCAATACACAGAAAAAAGGAAGAAAAATGCAACTGGTGCAAGCTGGCTGAGCTACCGGTAACGGATGAGCATCGTTCCGGTAAGCTACCAGCCGGCAACTGTGCATCAAAAAAATTACTATGCAGAATTATATAAAATTAAATAATGAGATCGTGATTGGAGGGGGAGGCTAAGAGTGATGGGGTGGGACAAAGAAACTCACAGCACGAACGCCACTGAGGTCGGCTCCTAGCCATATCAGCAAGTGTGTCCAACCAAACGTGTTCATCGTCTTTCGGACCCCAACCAGGGAGCCGGGACGTTCCAACCGAGGCCAGCTCAGAAGTGAGGGCCTTCATTCCTCTGGACCAAGTCATCGCTTGGCCACCCCTCTTCCATCCACACCCCCGGCGCGCAAACAACACACGTCGCGGGAGTCGGTGGGCCGGCATGCGCAACACGTGGCCGAGCCACCGGAGCCTGGTGCGTGAAATGACGGTGCTGAGCGGTTCCTGTGCCGTAAACAAGGCGTCGAACACGCTCGTTGCTCACGCGGTGTTCCCACCAGATGTGAGCTAAATTACGAAGGCACCGGTGGTCGAACGTAACTAGCCTCTTCAGGTCCGCTGCCTTAAGCGGCCAGGTTTCACAACCGTACAGTAGGGTCGAACGTACCACTGCATTGTACACTCTACCCTTCAGGGCAAGAGTGATGTCGCGCCGGCGCCATAAGTGGCGAAGGTTAGCAAAAGCGCCCCGAGCTTTTGCTATACGGTTCGTGATCTCATCCTTAATCTCACGGGCGCTGATACAACTTCCCAGGTAGTTGAATTTTTGAACGACTTCTAGCTGATCCCCACCAAGGGTCAGCGTAGGAGGCGGTCCAGACCAATCTTGGAGGAACGCTTTGCACTTCGATGGTGCGAAGCAAAGCCCGAAGTGAAGGACAGCTAGGGCTAATCTGTCCAGTGCCGCTTGACACGTTTGTGAGCTGTCACAGATTAGGGCAATATCGTCATCATACTCTAAATCAAGAAGTCGTTCTCCTGGGAGCAGATCCACACCTTCTAAGTCGTGTCCTGTGAACGCGGTTTCCATGACTTCGTCAACAGCGAAGTTGAAGAGGAAAGGTGACAGCGGGCATCCTTGTCTCACGCCGCTGGAGATTTTAAAGGGCGACGACAACTTGCCGTAAGCCCTCACTCTGCCCGAGCTACGCACATATAATGCTCGGATAATATTCACATATTTCTCAGGTACATCTTTCCTGAGTAGACAGTCCCGAAGTGCGTGTCTATCCACCGAACCGAATGCACCTTTGATATCGAGGAACACGACAACGGTGGGCCGCCTATATATGTGACGGTGCTCCAACAACTGACGCAAGGTGAAGATGTGGTCAATGCAGCCACGAACTCGACGAAATCCAGCTTGCTCTTCACGAATCTGGCTTTCACGAGTGCCAGTCAGTCTGTGAAGGATGACAGGGGCAAGCAATTTGGAGGCAATCGAAATCAGACTGACTCCTCTATGGCTGCTGCATTCCGATCGTGAGCCTCCCTTGAAAATTGGGACTATGACGGAGCGGCTCCAATCGGTTGGGACAGTTTCCTGCTCCCACAGTTTGACTAGTAACTCGTGTAAATCATCCACAATAGCAGGTCCTCCGAAATTGAAGTGGGCTGGAGGAAGATCATCAGGTCCCGCGGCTTTATTTAACTTCAACAGTTCGATCTCACGTTCGGCTTCTGGGCGAGAGGGTGGATCAAAAGGGACAGCCCAGGGAGCGGGGCGATCAGTGGCCGGCGAGAAATCTAACCATTCCGACCGATTAAATTGCCTTTCAAAGTGCTCAGCCCAACGCCCTAAGCTTTTTGATAAGTTGTGGATAGGCTGTCCACTCTCGTCACGTATAGTTTCACTAACACCAGGTCTCCTGCTGCCCGTTTCCCGTATCAGACGGAATAACTTACGATGGTTACCAAGGGCAGCGGCTATTTCCATCTCTGTTGCACGATGAGACCACCAGGATTCGCGGTCTCTCTTCAGGCTAGCACGGAGTTTTGCCCGGAGCTCTTTGCGAGTTTCATTGCGTTCGCTTCCAGCCGGAATATGCCGGCGAGCATCTATAAGTTCCAGAGGCTGTGAAGAGACTCAATGTCCATGTTGGCGATTAGACATACCACATGAGGATTTGCTTGCTGCTAGTAAGGACTGGTGAATATGAGACCAGTGACCTTCAATTGCATCCAGTGAGCGTTTATCCAACTCGCCTGACAGCGTACTTTGATAGGTATTCAGAACAGCTGGCTTCGCCAGTTAGCTGGTGTCAATGCGCTCACATCGTCGTCGTGGGCGTCCGCCAAAGCGCATCCGGATGTCGGCACACACAAGTGCATGGTCGGTGTCCACACCTGTGCTCCAAATCGAGCGACAGTTCTGGACGCAGCCTCTCCATCGGTAATTTATCGCAATGTGATCGATTTGCGTCCATAGTTGGTTCGAGGCTGGTGGGCGCCAAATCACCCTCCGGCGGGTGCTGTGTCGGAAATTAGTGCTCGCAAGAAATAAGCGAGCATCTTCACACAAATGAAGTAACCGCTCACCGTTATCATTACGGGAGCCTATACCATGTTGGCCGGCCAGATGCAGCTCATCTGTGGATAGTTGTCCAACTTGAGCGTTCAAATCCCCAGCCAGCACAACGGTGTCCGAGCTTCTTCTGTGGCGAAGCAGTTCGTTCGTTTGACGATAGAAGTCGTCCTTTACCGAGTCATCGCTACAGTTTGTCGGTGCATAGGCAGCGATAACGAATAGACACCTGTTAGTCCCAAGTGACTTTGAAGATTTGAACCAGCCAGCCAATCGGACCGCAGACATCCGGTTACTGATTGGAATCCAATCAACCAGAGCAACTTCAGCACGGGGACTCAGGTCAATACCAACACCAGCTTGGCCGGTGCTCGAAGCTGCATTGTCACCGGATAGGCGCATTGAGAAAGTGCTGCTAGTGTCATCTGAAGGGGATCGCGAAGTGAGTACAGAGCCCGAGTCTTGCAGGCGGGTCTCCGATAAGCAACAGATATCGATTGAGAGGGTTTCTAATGTTCGGGCAAGTGCTACCTGTTGACCGATTTGAAGCAATGTGCGAACATTGAGGCATGCCAATCTGAAGGAGAAACTGGTGCCCGCAAGTGCTGCTTGGTGCGCGCACGTGAAGTCGCGCCCTCAACGCTGGGAATTGATCGAGATGCAATATCCGGTGCATCATAATGGGGTCAAGTCTAAACCGACGAGGCTACAGGGGTACAGGTTCCGCCGTCTGCAGTGTTCGTCGTACGACCTACTTCCTAAACTGGAGATGAGCTACCAGGACCCATACCAAATTTCGTGCAAGTATGAATATAGGTAGTACAATGTTTCGCTATGTTTACACAGTAGATACTTATGTATCAGTCATTTTCGAAAGTCATCTACCCTCCAATGGTGCTCTCTCTTATGTTTATCTGCCTTTCTTCTTCTTCAGTCCTCCTGAGATCCACAAAAGCGTTTGTACAGAACTTACTTGCATGGTTCCATAAGGAACAATCTATACGGGGAAAGCCAACCTGTTGATGTTCCAACACATCCTGTAAGGAATACCGCCTTCTTTGACTTCGTTTCACTCACTTACGAACAATTGCGTCCTATCTTTTCTGTCTACGGGAAACCATTAAAGTCATTTGATTACCTTGGCGTTAAAATATCCTGTAAACTATGCCAACCTCGCCAGTGCGAAATAACTTCAAGTGCGTTCTTGGTATACTTTTTTCTTGATA
This sequence comes from Dicrocoelium dendriticum, assembly GCA_944474145.2. Lineage (NCBI taxonomy): Eukaryota > Metazoa > Platyhelminthes > Trematoda > Plagiorchiida > Dicrocoeliidae > Dicrocoelium > Dicrocoelium dendriticum. The sequence continues at coordinate 60,043,342 of OX104071.1, read as the reverse complement.
CTGTAGTATACCGAAAAATATGCTGTTTCAGTATTTTCCAACATTGGATTTTACGGTTGTTTTAACCTCCAAAACGTCCACTTGTTTTACTAACGGCACAACTCGTTTTGGTGAGTACCTTGCTGCACCGTTCCTCTCTCTGGTTGATTCGCTCCCTATTTTTGTAGCCTGCACAATATACCTTGGGTTCAGTCGCCTCCAGCTTCTATACTGTCCCGTATTTGACACGTCTCTTACGTGTTATTGTTCACCGACCTGTGACCCCGGTCCAGAACACGCTGTCCACCATTTTCTATTTTCATTTTTGTGACCTCGTTCCAGTGCATCTGATTCATTACTCGCTATCGTTTTGTTTTCTAACTTTCGGCATATACTTATTCATTTCTCACGATGAATAGTCACGATGATAAACCATCTACGTACGTGGTTAGTCCCGTAGAGCTAGCCCCCCACCTTTTTGGGAGAATGACCCGTTGTTATGGTTTGCGCACTTAGAATCCACTATTTGCAAATGTAGAATTTCATCTGATAATGCTAAGTATCATCAACATATGTCCCTGATTCCGCAGTCTATCCCCGCAGGTGAGAGACATCATATGTTGCTTTCTTTAGTAATGAAATACAAGACTCTTAAACTGGCTATTATCCAGCGAATCATGCCTTCTAACAAGGTCCGTCTGCAGCAACTATTCAGTGATTTGAAACTAAGAGATAGGCTTCCCTCAGCCTTGTTGCGCGAAACGTAACAACTCATCAGCACGTCCAACATGGACGTAGGGATTCTCCGCGAGCTGTGCATGCAACGCCTTCCGGTAAGCATTCAGGCTATCTTTGCAGTAGCAAGTGACTTGCCAATCACAGCAGTTGCAGATCTAGCAGACCGCGTCATCGAACGGCACCAGCCAGAGACTGAAAGCAAAGCACCTAAGCAGCTTTGTGCTGGTGCAACCACACCGACACCCGCGACTAGCCAGCCATCGGCAATAGAGGCATTATCATCGCAGATAGCGTCGCTTCAGCGCCAGATCGAGGAGCTCACTTTAAACCGTAAGCACCGCAGCCGCTCTGGATCATCGCTCCGTCGCACAAAGCCTGATGCTACAGGTTACTGATTTTACCACTCGGGTTTCGGTACTAAAGCCCGTAAGTGCATACAGCCATGTAGCCACTCCGCTACAGATGGTCTGACAGGGGTCGACAAAGCCCAAAGTTGTCTCACCTACATTAGGGACTAAGATTCCGAGACCCAGTTCTTAGTTGATCCTGGGGCGGAAGTCAGTGTCATTCCCCCTATGCCAGGTGAGCGTCACGCTTCTTTGTCGACAAGACTCAGTGCCGCCAATGGCACGCCAATAGCCACCTACGATCATCGATCGCTTACTCTGGACCTAGGTTTTTAGGGCACGTTCCGGTGGGTATTCACCGTCGCTGCAGTCCCCATTGCCATCATCGGCATTGACTTTCTCAGGCATTTTGATCTCTTGGGCGATGCGAAACGCCAGATGCTACTCGACATTACAACGAAACTCAGTGTATGTGGCGTCACCGCCGATATCGCATCTATAAAACCAGTCTATCCATTTCCCCAGATGTCGCCAGACTACGCCAACTTCTTTTCCCACTATTCGAAGCTCGTTCAGCCAATGGACGCAACTTCATCCGTGGCAGCCCAAGTCACACACCAGATACAAACGTATGGCCCATTCGTCTCATGCCGTCCACACCAACTATCGCCCGAGAAACTAACGGTAGCTAGGGCGGAGTTTGAGCACATGCTTGAACTAGGAATAATCCGCCCTTCCGACATCCTTTGGTCCTCTCCCCTGCAGATGGTCCCAAAGAAACCTGGTAATTGGCGCCCTTGCGGTGAATACCGCGCACTTAGTCGGCTAACCGTCCTAGATAGGTATCCCATGCTACACATGCAGGACCTTACCGCATGACTCACAGGTAAGACCATCTTCAGCAAGATCGATCTGGTTCGCGCCTATCAACAGAAACCTGTAGAAGAAAATTACATTCCTGAAACAGCCACCATCACTCCTTTCGGCTTGTTTGTATTGTTATGAATGCCATTTGGACTGTGCAACGCCGCACAAACTTTCCAACGCTTCATACACGATGTCACTCGTGGCCTAGACTTCGCTTATTCCTACCTCGGTGATATTTTCGTAGCCAGTTCATCGGAACAAGAGCACCTCGCGCATCTTCGAACTCTCTTCCAGCGCTTGACCCAACACCGTGTCACAGTCAACCCGACTAAGTGCGAACTCGGCAAATCAACGGTAGAATTCCTAGGCCACATCGATTCATCGTCTGGTATCGAAGTCCTTCCTGATAAGATTCAGGCAATCAAGGACTTCCCAGCTCCGACTTCGTTCATCCACCTCCGTCGATTTTGTGATTTGGTCAACCACTTTTGACGCTTCATTCTACGCTGCGCTCAGTTCATGCAGCCACTGACAGACCTACTCAGAGGGAATGAACGTAAGTTCACTTCCCGTAGACAGCACAGACAACCTTTGCAGAGCTCAAGGATGCTATCTTCAACATAGCCCTCCTCGCTCATTCCGAATCGACTGCGCCCCTTTCTATTCCGAATGATGCATCAGGCGTTGCGGTAGAAGCCGTCTTCTAACAACACGTTGGTGGGCAATGACAACCCTTTGGGTTCTTATCCAAGCGAATGCAGCCAGCGGAATCCCGCTACAGCACGTTTGCCAGAGAACTGCTCGCCATTTACCTAGCCATTGGTCACTTCTGGCACCCACTCGAAAACCGTGCTTTCACGGTCTACACTGACCATAGGACTCTCATGGTCGCCTCCAACTCTGCTTGACACAAATACTCATCGCGGGAAACATGACACGTAGACTTTGGTAAGCAGTTTACTGCTGGCATACGTCATGTCTCAGGTTCCAACAATCCCGTCGCCAACCCACTCTCATGCACCAACCTCACTCTCTAGTCTTTGCTTACCGTCGACCTTGCCGCCATGACACCGGCTCAGGCTAAAGACCACGACATCCAGCGCACTCTACAGTCCACTTTGCAGCATGTGCAGTCTATTCCTATCCAAACCACGGAAGGATACATCTCTGTGATACTTCCCCTAGTGCACGTCAGCTTCAGACACGCCATCTTTGACTCCCTACACTCACTAGTATATCCCGCTACCCATGCAACTTTGTAACTGGTCACCGAACGTTTCGTTTGGCCACGCGTAAACAAAGATGTTCGCATCTGCGCTCTCGCCTGCATTCAATGCCAGCGCTCCAAAATACATCGTCACACCCGCAGTCCTCTTGGTACATTTCCTGCCCCGGACTCTCGGTTCTCGCATGTACACGTATACCTGGTAGGTCCTTTTCCTCCGTCACGCGGATTCGCATAAATTCTAACGTGTGTCGATCTAGTCAGCAGATGACCAGAAGCCACTTCCGCAACAGACAGCACAGCAGAGACTGTTATCCGGGCCTTCTTAGATCGTTGGGTTTCGTACTACGGATGCCCATTCACTATTACAACTGACCGAGGAACGCCTTTCGCATCTTCACAATTCGATACGTTCTGCAACTTTTTAGGCTGTCGCCGCATTCATCCCACAGCGTATCCTCCAGCAGCTAACGGGTTAGTTGGACGCTTCCATAGACAGATTAAAGCTTCGCTCCGCGCTTCCTCGGAGTAGGAGCAGCGAAAACGTTCCGCTCGTACTCTTAGGCATTCGCCGCAACATCAACTTTGACTTGCAATGTGCACCAGCAGAACTTATTTACGGCACAACGTTAAAGTTGCCAGGAGCATTCGTTTCGCCTTCCCCATCGTCGGGTATGCCTCTGCCTAACTTTGCGTCCTCCCTAGCTCAATCATGCGTTCACTACGCCCGACTCCGCCCCGCGAGCAGACAAGAGATGATTAATGCACAAAGGAGCCTCTACCTGCACGCTAGTCTTCCTCCGCACCGACGCAGTGCGGCGCCCTCTTCAGCCTCCCTACACTGGCCCTTTCAGAGTTCTGCAACGGATCTGAAATATTCCACTTTAGACCAGATACGTAACCGAACAACGGTGTCCATCGACTGCCCTAAAGTGGATTTCTTTGACGAACCACTTGCAACCCATCCTGATACTATCACACAAGCACCCGCACCTGCGGTGACTTCCCCAGCACTGGATATCCCGAAACCCTCTGTTCCCTTTGACCCGCAACCTACCCGGCCTCAAGCCCAGGCAACCGAACGACGCGGTAGACAGGTCAAACGTCCGGTACGTTTTTCAGATTATGTAAACGTTTGCTATTTCCATTAACCCGTATTTTGCGTCTCTATTGGTTACCATGTGTCGCATCCACAAACGTTTTGCAAAACCGACAAAAAACCCAAAATATTTTGAAAACTTAAAAAGCGTATTTGCATTTGTCATGCATGCCATGTACCCTGTCCGTCATCAAGACACTTCCCTGACCCTTGCCCAACCCCTCTGAGCTTTACCTACCAGAAACGCAACCGCCGGAACTACCCAGGCAACCCTCGAGTGACTCGCCAACCGGCTCAACGCAATCCTACTTGACTCGCCAGCCGACCCAAAGCCTCCTTCCTGCACCAAGGAATAGTCGGTCGCCCTCAGCCGCAGAGAGCCACGAACGGGTTGGTCCCCAAAAGCCTAGCTAGGCGTTGCCGACGAGGACGCCGGATTTCTCCGTGGGACGAGATCGCCTGGATTTCTTCACGGGACAAGGACCGTAGACTGGAGTGAGGTGGGGGGAGTGACACATCCGAAGCGCACGGTCGGGTTTTGCAGCAAAGGAAATTCCCTGCCGGGCTTTTTTCTGGACTAGCCAGGTTTTCTGCAGTCCGACCAGCCGACCCTGACGGCCCACCGATGATGCACTCTGGTCCACACGATCATCATAACTAATAAATAACAAACGCCTGCACCCATCGAACTCTGATACACACCTCGTCTTTGAAGCCCTTGTCCAAGCCCATGCAACTATTCGCACCCATTCTCACCTTCCGTTTTCTCTCGCCAACAGCTCCAGCGAAGGCTTCCATCCTTCAGCCTTCTAGTGGGAGGCCCTTGTAGTGTACCGGAAAACACGCTATTTCAGTATTTTCCAACATTGGATTTTACGGTTGTTTTAACCTTGAAAACATCCATTTGTTTTACTGACTGCACATCCGTTGACACAAATCGTTTTGGTGAGTACCTTGCTGCACCGTTCCTCTGGTTGATTCGCTCCCTATTTTTGTAGTCTGCAAAATATACGTTGGGTTCAGTCGCCTCCAACTTCTATCCGGTCCCGTATTTGACACATCTCTTACGTGCCCTTGATTACTGAGTAGTACCCCAGGCTCCACCCAACACTAATCACCGAACTGGAATTCCCTGTGGATATCAGCATTTTCTCTTGATTACCTGGTGTTACGTTGACATATACAGTAATGTGCAACTCGCCAGTGTCTTATACCTTCAAATGCTTCACCACAATATTCCTTCCCGAGGTTACTTCATTCCTGCTATCCAACCGTTCAGAGGAAACATTCCTGCTCGTGTTGTACAATCCTGTCAAGTATTCCAGAGAAATTTCGAAAACACAATTAAACAACCTACGTACGAAACTCCAGCCCATTTTCTAGAGAGCATCCTAACAATATGTAAGCGGTCTGCGTAATTCTGGAGATCGGAGAACGGGAAAGCGTAACTAGTACCTTTATGCGCGAAAAAAGCGAAGGAAATCCAAACACACTACGTTTATCAACACTGACCGCGTATCACACATGCAGAATGCGAAGGAAATGCTTGGTCCTGTCATTGCACACTGCAAAACACCTACTCGACATAGAGTTATGACATACACCTTCCAGTAGCATTCCACCGGTCTGCAGCGCGAAAATTCAACTTCAAATTATGGACGAGGAAAGAATGATTCCCCTAACAAAATGGTTTGATGTCACATTTCCTGCAATAAACAATTACCTTATGTTAATTTACGGAATTTTACATTGAAAACTTTTCAGTATGCATGTAACTAAGAGGGTATTGGACAATTTTTCTACCGCCTGTAGCGACCAAACTAAGCAGAAACTGGGGAAATAAGTGCTAGAATCGTGTTAAGCATCTTTGGTAACTTACAAAACTTTAAAAGTGTGTGGAGCTATTTGATTTTTGCAGTCGTTGCTTTGACGCAGGATTTTTCAGCTTACTTATAATGCGCACTGCTATCCAGGATATAACATAATGGTCTGCTTGCCGGACTGTTAGCCGTGCGGTCGGGGTTTGAAGTCTGGGGGCACCACCATTTTACTCGCTCCGGCGGTACATATATTAAAATCGGTACCATACAGAGAAGCTTGCGATGACCCATGAGCAATGATGACATCAAAATTTAAAAATTTAGAATTGTTATACGCTTGGATCTATACAAAATGGCTTCTCCGCCTTCCAACGTCACTCTTGCACTTTATTTTAGGTTAGGATGGAACACTAAGTCGTACGTTTGCGCAACATTGCTTACCAGATTTATTTGCGTGCCAGTTTTTCTTCACTTCGTGTTCGTGAGACATTAACAGTCTATCACATTGCTTACGTGGTCTTCATTAACCATGGAAGCTCACACAGAATAATCACTTAATGTCCCGCATCTTCGGGTTTATGTGGTTTCACAGGCTGTTTAGTGGCCACTTACAGCATAAAATTGCTCATATACTTTGCCGTTAGGCGAAAACCTGAGGTAGCTCAATTTTAAATTTGAATGCCCGCCATCCTCTGATCTGCCGCGCGCCTTACAAAGTTCGTGGGGTAGGGGAATTCCCTGCTACTATCTCTGAAATCGTTCGTTAAAACCAAAGTGTGTTGTTCTCGGTAACTGGAGAATAATGTTGCCCGCATTCTAAATGTCTATTGAACGTGTTTTCACGCCAATTAAGTTACAAAGCTCTTCTTTATGACTATTTGAAATACAGACTGGTGGAACACTGCCGTGACACAGCCTATATCAGTCGAACGGCGCTGCACTTGCACAAACGCGTGAACCAACACTGCCCACATTGGCTGCGTCACGGTGGCACTGGGGTCATAAACAGCTCCGTTCTGGCCCATATCGTCGCCACTGCGCATCAGGTAGATCTATGCCACGTCTTTAGAATAGTGTACAAGTTTACTCAGCATCGATCGGAAGGTCAACGGCTCAGTACACTTGCCACTTCCGAGGCAATTTGCATTCGACTGTTTAGACTCTCCTTATGCTCGCAAAGTAATTCAGTCCATACACTTCAGCTTCCCTGGCCAGCGAAAACAGAAGACACAGAGGTCAACTGCCTCCCGTCAAACTCTGTAACACGCAATTAACCCCTTGACGCGCAGCTCATTTTTGTCCTTGTGACCTTAACAAACTTGCTTGATTTTATTTTCTTTCTTATTAGCCTTTGTATATGATTGTAATGGTCTGAAGATGAATCATTGAAGTGCAAAGGATTGCTACATGACCACCAGCCAGAGGAACTAGAGGTATTTAATCAGCAATGATGGGTGCATAACCATTGAGGTCAGTTCGCATATTATATTAGCTGGAGCTGCTTTCTTGGAGCCGCTTCAACTGTGGGGTCAGGTGGGGCTTACATTCATTCTGGAAGGCTGTGTTTACAAGGCCATAGTGAGAGCTATCCTGTTCTGTGGGTGTGAGAATTGGTCCCTTCGATCTGAGGATTGACGGCGTTTCAAGTCTTTGAACGTAGTTGTCTGCGAAACATTGCTAGTGTCGGGCGGCACCAGTGCGTCCGCAGTGATGACATGCGTAGACGCGTGCTAGACGGTTTATACTTGGGCTAATTCTTCAGAAAGGTTGTTAGCACCAAATATGTTACGTTGGTTCGGGCACACACAACATATGCCTGGTCATCACTGCTTGTCTTCCAGCACTTGGACCGTGTGGGCAGCGGATGTGCAATCCCCTCACATCCACACTTCTCATGTGACGTAATGCAAGGCGTAATAACCGCATCAGAGGTTCTTGAGGTGCTGCTTGGCTTAAACCCCTATACATCGACAGGCCCTGACTATGTTCATCCAGTGATTGTTAAGCCGCTCGCTGATAGTCTTCAGTATCCTGTTTGGACCTATTCAACTGTTTTCATTGGAAAGGTAAACTACCATATGACTGGAAAGAGGCGACTGTTGTGGTACTTCACAAGGGGTTCCAAGTCTGTGCCACTCAACTATAGGCCTATCAGTCAAACAAGTATTCTGCTTAAGTGCCTGGAGAAGCTCATTTGACGCCGAATTTGTGCGCATTTAGTGGTTAACAACTTTCTTGGAGCGTAACAGCATGGTTTCGATAGAAATAAATGATGTCTTACGAGTCTGTTGTGTTCCTTGGACGAGATAACCTGATGCCTCGATATCGGGATTCCAGTGGAGGTCTGTTACCTAGACTTCAGTAAAGCATTTGCCTTGGTTAATCATCGCTTTGTATTGGAGAAGCTGATTTGGTTTGATCTGCATCTTCAGCTGATGACTTAGTTACCGGATTTCTTCTGTGGCATAAATTCCAGTGTCAGAATTGGTAAGGCCAGATCAAGCATGGACACTGCCCATAGCAGAGTCCCCCAGGGTTCAGTGCTAGGACCATTGTTGTTTTTTATGTTTATAAAGGAACTAGCTCCACTCCCCGAGAATCCCTGTTATGTTGTTATGTGGACGACGTAAAGCTTGTCAGTAGGGAGATACGGATACGTTGTTTAAGGACCTGGGCCCTGTGACGAAGTAGTCTGAATCATGGGACTTGTCATTGAACGCTAACAAATGTCAGTTGTTATCATCCAGTAACGTTGGGATTACGATGCAGACATCCACAGTCTCTGCCATTGCTGTGTGTAGATAAGGCGAGGGACTTGGTCATCGTTGTGTTAGATAACTACAGGCCTTAGGAGCATTGCCAATATGCTGCTAACAGAGCGCGGCAGAAACTTTTCGCCTCACGAGAACATTGTGTAACACTAAAACTGAGGTCTTTCTCCCATTGTAAAAAGCGATGGTTCGGCCGCAGTTAGAGTATTGGGTTCAGGCTTGGACACCTTACTTTCGAAAGGATGTTGCTTGCTTAGAGTAGGTACAAAGACTGGCCACCAGGATGATTGAAGACCAGGGTGAGTAGTCGTATGCTGACCGCCTGGATCGTTTAGGCTTGTTCTCATAGGAAAGACACCGACTAAGTGGAGACCTGATGGAAACGAATATTATGCAGAGTCTCAGTGGCATTGAGCCTACCGATCGCGTTGAACTAGCTACGTCGGACCATCTGAGGTGACACCATGTGAAGCTCATGACGCACAGGTCTAGACTGGATATCCGGGAGAAAATTTTCACTAACCGCGTAGTATGTAGTCGGCATTCACTTCCCCGTGCACTAGTGGAATGTAATATTATAGAAGCCTTTAAAAGAGGCCAAGATATGACTTGGTCCACTCTGTTTCCGGAATTGCACTGAGATTGGTGGAGTTCAATTAGTACCAATAGGATGTCACGAATGCTTTCATAAAATTATGAGACGTTTCTCTTGCTCTTTTTGTCTCTGCAGAAGTAAAACTTGTACGTCCAAGTGCCGGGGGTCTTGGCTTGCTTATCGGCACACGAAACGGAAAGGTCGTTGAGCCGAGGCCTATTTTGTCCCTGAATATCTGACCTGACCTGCCCACTTATCGAGGAAAGCCGTGCTTTGTTTGTCAGCTGTAGGTTAGCGCCAGCTCGAGGTGGGCAGTGTTAAGGTGACAGTGAGAAACGAAGTCCCACACGACCAAACTCAATGCCGTTGGTCCGTCTCATCTTCTAACTTGGAGTCCACGTGACTCTCCTTGTGTTCCTCTCAATAGGTTAAATGGCATGGTTCTCGGACTGCACCAGTGGTATGTCTGCTGCTGTCGCCTAGTCTGACTGCATGTTTAAAGGGTGTTTGATGCTGAGTTACTTGCGCGGTAATGGCTGATTATGACGCAGGGCAGTGAAAGTTGATTCAGCGATGCCGCATTATCTTGTCAAGACAGCCAATTTTATGACGGTATTTCGTTGACATGGTGTAGTCCCTTAACCCTGGATATTTGCTTTGGGCATTACGATCTTACGGCAGTTCACCCTTCTCTCGCTTTCATTATTCTACGTTCGTAGATAACTGTTGTTGCCCTGCAGCGATTTGTTAGTTCAAATGGGTGAAACATTGCTTTTGACGAGGAATATTCAACCATATCCACTCCTGTAACAAATTTTCATTCAAAATACTCAGTGTTAATAGTAGCCCTTTCCATAGAGCGTTGTCCAATTGCATTTTGAACTCCTCAATAAGACAAATGTACGAAACAACGTATGGCTGCACATTGGCCTTGTCTTGGTTATTCCTTACTTACTGACTTCTTAATTGGCCCAAATCAGGTCAGCAAAATATCCGTGGGTACATTTCTTCAGTGATATTAGCTTTTTAAAGCAGTCAGTTCTCTACAACAACTGGGAAATCAAAGAATTAACTCTAAAGCTATGCTAAGAATACATCTTCTACCTACACACTTATGTTATTTTTTAACTTGCCCCTCACTGTGTCATGTGTTGTATTTGAATATTCTCCTTCGTTGGTGCATAAAACACATTTTCGACTTGGCTTGATAAACGATAGACCGCTAGTTGCCTTGGTACCAGTCAGTTTGACAACCTTCATCTGTCGGATGATGGATGATGTATGTTCGACGTTGGTACAAAACACAGTGTATATGTTACGCTGTTATTTGTTCTCCGGTGTTAATTCGGTTGCATCATTTCTATGAAGGCCATGTAACGCGGATTCACATTATGGTAGCGGCAAGTCTAGTCTACTGAGCACTGCGCAAAACCTACAAGGGGAATATCCACAATATAGTCGCTCGTGTATATTGTCAGGCTAGCTACACCAAACCTGTAAAAGTACTGCGCCTTGGCGAGATCCTAAGATCAACATCCCGATAGTTGCACAACCGCAAATTGAACACTTGAATACGCACAGTACAAATCTCTGGACTGTAGATATTCCCCCACTCGTAGCTATACATGATCAAGCAGCATTTAGGAAGAAGGCGAATAGGCGAAAACTGTGAACAACCACAACGACACTCTGGACCAGGTCAACCCGCAATGATTAATAGAAAATGCTTCCGATTTCTACTGCCGTTGGAGCCACTAGCTGCAAAGAAGGACCACTTTTGTGGGGGACAGCAAAGGTGTGTTGCAGACGCTACGACATCCATATGTTCAGTAGTTTGTGTTGACCAAAAGGAATAATGGATAGGTGTAGGATAGCTTCAACCACAGTAATTGCCTAGCTAGTCTAGGTGGCCACAAAACATATACCTCCTTGATTAGGCATATATGCGTGAAACATACCTAGGTTTAGAACAGGAGGAATCTGTACTCGGGCGCCATCTAAGAAAGAGAGAAAACACACCAACGTAGGTTCGACTGCAGTTCCAGGACATAGGTCTAATAAGTCGGGCTGTGAACGCCAGTCAACTGTTCGCTAAAAGTATAATTTACTTGCTCCCTCTTATAATTCCCTCTATAATCTTTCAAATTCGCGCTAGAAACGATCAACCAACTTGGTATCACACGATACTTCTGATGATAATAATCCTCTTCTTAATTGGTTTCACATCCACTGAGCAGAATGCCAATCGTAAACCGCCATTGCCCATGAGTCCGTCCATACATCAGGTCAGCCAGACGAAGAATGTGCCTGGTCCGTCAAACTTCGACCTGCCCACCACAACGCAAAAGTATACGGTGTGGCCGGGATGTGTCTACCGATTGCCATCAATGCACCGTAAATTGCTGCACATTGCGCGCCCTGAGAAAACCCCGAGCAATTCTGACGGCAGTCCGGAAATCCAATCGGATCTCACACGATACACTACGCACCAAATGCGGTGTCTGCGTACCGCAATTTACACAGCGCTTCATGCGATGAGGCACAGACCAGGGATACTTGAACGATCAATACATTCTGCTCAGTAATTGAGGACAGTATGTTTCGCAGGAAACTGAATGCCTGTGGGTTCTGTACTGACCGATGTTTAGCCGTAGCACTGAACTTACCATTACGTACAGGGTCTACTGTGGTAAAAATATGGACATCGCGTTGGCGGACGAACGTACACGTGGTGCATAACTACTGCTATTTCATCGCAGCTATGCTCCCATTAAAGTAGACAGACTGACGTACACTTGAGAACTAAGTTTGGAATAATAACGACTTGGTAGTATTTTGCTTACCTTTTAAGTGAGCCAAGTTCTACCTGGAATTTCTCTTTGCTAAATAACCTACAATACTTAAAAGGAATCCGGTTGTTTCAATTCAGTTTAATGCAGTTGATAGATCATGATCCGGGCACCAAAGTGTTGTGGATGCAGTCGCCACGAATGGCGTCGCGAGAGTGGCAAAATGAGGAATGATAAGTAAATGCGGTTAGACTTACATGTGGTATTAGCAGAATGGAAGCAAGAACGAGGTGCATGAAGCTACTCGCATTGAAGTATGCACAGCTACAGTGAAGTGAAGGAATTCATGGGCAGCACTGACTCCGACAATGCGTCGCGTCCGATAGAGTCTCTAACCACTGGTTTGGACTAACACGAGGCCCCATTTGCGAAGACCTGCTTGACGAAATCTCTCGGTCAATTGCTTCCTACCCCTATGACACGTCATCGCTTGAACACCTCGTAGTTTCGCCAAACTTGATACAGTGACGGCATATAATGCTCGCCCAGGAAGAGATTTAACTGGTGTACGAAGTACATGACCTAACCAACGTTAACGATTCAGTGTCATCATACACTAAAGTGAGGCACCGGCGAGTTTCTTGCGAAAAAGTAACTGGCCTACCTCAACATTGCTCACTCTGGGTTCACACCAAATGCGTACAATACCGCATGAGACCCGGTGATAAAAGGCGACCAACCGTTTGATGTCTTCCGTACGAACTGGTCAAGTCTCAGATGCAGTAACTAGCACTGGTCTTAACGCAGTTGTTTCCAGAAGTATAGCTTTGTCATACACTAACACATAGCGTCCACGATCGCAATATGAATCTACCTTTAGGTGGACTTGCCACCAGGTGATCTTCCATCTTTTGTTACCCCAACGCAGGAACTCAACCACGTCACGTTTACCGCGAAAGCTGTCCTGCAAACGTATACGTCGCTGCTCAACCACAGCTCCCATGGTGTCGATATTACTCGCCCAGAAGCACTGGGAGCAGCGTCACGACAACTGGCAGAACCGTTGACTCCGTTCTTTCAGCGGTATTAAAAACCGGTAATAAACACGTCGGGTTGCTGCGACGGGCATTCGGATAATTCGATATCTCCATTTGCCAACATGCTCAGTGCGACCTGGTAATGACATACCTAATTCTAAGCAAACCAAAGCATGTGTGCGGAGAGAAAGACTAATGTGTTAAAAACGATAAGCCCATCCCTTTTACAGTACAATTAGCAACTGCCATGTTGAAGTACCTGCCTGACCAAATCTCTCGGTCATCTGGGTAGCAACACACAAAGGTAGACACGGCGGAGCAAAATCTGGATCACCAAAATTGCATAGACTAAACGCACTGACACGGATCGGTAAGCTGCACGGTACCCAAACGGAGGCCTCTGCTACGAGCAAGAAGCTCCGTGTGCAACAGCACCATGACCGTTAACTAATTTGTCTATAAACGACGTATCGGAGCCCCCAAGTAATATCCTACTTATGGCTCCGGTAGGAATTGGAGAACATTTGCATCAACGGCTCCAATACGTAGGCTCTAATCTACGCTTCGGATACCCCCAAATTATTATGGTGTTTGGACTGGCCCAGACAGTTGAAGAAACAGGCAATTATCATAGAATTAAGTTCGCGTGCATTGGATTCTTTATACATGAATTTACAGAAGCAGGGTTAGATGGACATATATATCATGGAAGGAAAGGTTGAAAGTATCCACCTGCATTCTGATTACAGTACAGAAATCACCTGATGCAGTTAGCAAGTACTTTCTGCAACGTCACCGTGGTAATGGCGTGGCATTCATTCACAATGTTCTGCTGCAATTGCTCGAGGGAAATCGGCTTGTTTCTGTAAACTCTACGTTTCAAATATCTCCAGAGAAAAGATTCCAGTGGGTTTAAATCGGGTGACGGTGGGGTCACACGATGGAGCCTCCACGACCGATCCAACATCGGCCGAATTCCTTGCGCAGATATTCTCTCACCGGTTGAGCATAATGTGTTGCTGCATTATCATGCTGCAAACTATATGGTACTGCGAACTCCATCTGCCTCCAACTGTAGCAGTACGCAAGTCTGCAGTAATTCCTTGTAAGAAGATGCCAGCTAAAGTAAGGGTTGAGTAATATAAAACAACTTACCGGTCATGTTCCTGGAAAAGAAAATGGTCCGGCGATTTTCTGACCAGTAATTCCAGCGCAGATCATCAGCTTGGCGCTATGCTGAATGCGTGACGCTGTGTATCTGCATGGATTTGAACTAGTCCAGAAACGTTGTTTGTTCGTTCCATGCAAGTGGAAAACGGACTCATCCGTAAACATTACGGACTGAATGCACATGTGATCCAAAAACCAACGGCAAAATGTATTCCGTTTATCCGGATCGTTTGGATTCAATACCTGAACCTGGAGTGTACGAAACCGACGAAGAATACGTTCTTTCAATGAAAGCTGAACCCGTGAAGTTGGATTGTGTACCTACTGGCCCCAGTGTGTTGAGTTCCGGTCTTTCAGCTGCGTAGATTCACTTATGCTACATAAATTCTGCTTATTCCACCGTTCATCTCCGCGTCCCATTGTTAAGACAAACTGCACACACCTCACTGGCGGGTGAATGCGTACTTTGCTGTGACGCTGGTACGTGTTTGCTTCAATGCACCACAAACCGATAATAATCATTCTCAAAAGTTGAAGCTGTGGGTGAGATCATGAGAAACTCTGGGCGGTATGCCGCTCACCCCAAAATTAGATAAAATGTCTTAGGCAAACGACAACATTCTGCACTACTTCCTTGGTGAGTGGGGTCGCGAATTCATACTCGGATCCCAGCTGCGAGCGGGTTAACCATTGTGGCTGCCGTTACAACCATGGGAAGTCTACACAAGATACAAGGCTGTTTTTAATGGCAAAAAACGTGAACAAACCCGTAACCTGTCAAACCTTTATCAATGTAGAAACCTTACAATTTAACCTAAAGTGAGGTCGACTGCGCACTCTCCGATTGCTCACTAGTACAGAACAGATACATTGGGGTTAACTGCATTCTCCTATTATTACACTTTGGTGCGATTAATAGTACATATGATAATGAAGCGCTGACAAAACTATGGTAAATTCCGCATTCTTCACTCTGAAATTGACCGAGAGACTTGGCCAAGCAAGTATGTGCCGTCTTCGTAGATGGGGGCCTCGTGCTAGTCCAAACCAATGGTTAAAGACTCTATCGGACGTGGCGCATTGTCGGAGTCAGTGCTGCCTATGGATTCGTTCTCTTGCGTGTAGCTGTTCATACTTCAATGCGATTAGCTTCATGCACCTCGTTCTTGCTTCCATTCTGCTAATACCACATTTAAGTCTAACCGCATTTACTTATCATTCCTCATTATTGCCACTCTGGCGACGCGATTCGTGGCGACTGCATCCACAGCACATTGGTGCCCGGATCATGATTTATCAACTGCACTAAACTGAACTGAAACAACCGGGTAATCTTTAAGTATCGTAGGTTATTTAGGAAAGAGAAATTCCAGATAGAACTTGGCTAACTTAACAGGAAAGCAAAATACTACCAGTCCTTATTATTCCAAACTTAGTTCTCACGTGCTCGTCAGTCTGGCTAGTTTAATGCCAGCATAACAGCGATGAAATAACAGTAGTTATGCACCACGAGTACGTTCGTCCGCCAATGCGATGTCCATATTTTTACCATAGTAGACGCTGTACGTAACGGCAACTTCAATGCTACGGCTAAACATCGGTCAGTACAGAGCCCACAGGCATTCAGTTTCCTGCGAAACGCACTGTCTTCCAACACTGAGCAGAATGTATTCATCATCATCATCATCATCATCATCATCAGCAGCAGCAGCAGCAGCAGCAGCAGCAGCATCATCATCATCATCATCATCATCATCATCATACACGTTAGCTAGAGGTGGGGAACACCCCGGCTACTGTGCCGCAATACATGG
>OX104071.1:59848687-60026594 GCA_944474145.2 Dicrocoelium dendriticum | reverse complement strand
CACGTCACGTTTACCGCGAAAGCTGTCCTGCAAAAGCATACGTCGCTGCTCAACCACAGCTCCCCTGGTGTCGATATTACTCGCCCAGAAGCACTGGGATCAGTGTCACGACAACTGGCAGAACCGTTGGCTCAGTTCTTTCAGCGGTATTAAAAACCGGTAATAAAACACGTCGGGTTGCTGAGACGAGCATTCGGACAATTCGACATCTCCATTTTCCGACATGCTCAGTGCGACCTGATAATGGCATACCTGATTCTAAACAACCCAAATCATGTGTGCGGAGAGGACTACTGTGTTAAAAACGATAAGTCCATCCCTTTTACAGTAAAATTAGCAACTGCCATGTTGAAGTACCTGCCTGACCAAGTCTCTCGGTCATCTGGGTAGCAGCCCACAAAGGTAGACATGGCGGAGCAAAATATGGATCACCGAGGTTGCATAGACTAGGCGCATTGACACGGATCGGTAAGCTGCACGATATCTAAACGGAGGCTTCTGCTACAAGCAAGAAGCTCGGTGTGCAATAGCACCATGACCGATGACTAATTTGTCTATAAACGACGTATCGGAGACCCAATAATCTTTTACTTATGGCTCCGGTGTGGATTGGAGAACATTTGCACCAACGGCTCCAATACGTAGGCTCTAATCTACGCAAATTATCACGGCGTTTGGACTGGCGCAGACTGCTGAAGAAGCAGGTAATGCTCATAGAATTAAGTTCGCGTGCAATAGATTCTTGGTACATATATTTACAGAAGCAGGGTTAGACGGACATAGATATCATGGAAGGAGATGTTGAAAGTGTCCACCTGCATTCTGACTACAGTACAGAAATCGCTTGATGCAGTTAGCAAGTACTTTCTGCAACGTCACGGTGGTGATGGCGTGGCATTCATTCACAATATTCTGCTGCAATTGCTCGAGGGAAATCGGCTTGTTTCTGTAAACCCTTCGTTTCAAATATCCCCAGAGAAAAAATCCAGCGGGTTTAAATCGGGTGACCGTGCGGGCCACTCGATGGGGCCTCCACGACCGATCCAACGTCGGCCGAATTCCTCGCAGAGATATTCTCGCACCGATTGAGCATAATGTGCTGGTGCACCATCATGCTGCAACCATATGGTACTGCGAACTCCATCCGCCTCCAACTGTGGCAGTACGCAAGTCTGGAGCAATTCCTTGTACGACGATGCTAGCAAAAGTAAGGGTTGAGTAATATAAAACAACTTACCGGTCACGTTCCTGGAAAAGAAAAATGGTCCAACGATTTTCTGACCGGTAATTCCAGCCCAGATCATCAGCTTGGCGCTATGCTGAATACGTGACGCTGTGTATCTGCGTGGATTTGAACTAGCACAGAAATGTTGTTTGTCCGTTCCATGCAAATGGAAAACGGACTCATCCGTAAACATTACGGAGTGAATGCACATGTGATCCAAAAACCAACGGCAAAATGTATTCCGTTTATCCGGATGATTTGGATTCAATACCTGAACCTGGAGTGTACGAAACCTACGAAGACTGCATTCTTTCAATGAAAGGTAAACCTGTGAAGTTGGATTGTTTACCCACTGGCCTCAGTGGGTTGAGTTCCGGTCTTTTAGCTGGGTAGATTTACTTATGCTGCATAAATTTTGCCTGTTCTACCGTGCATCTTTGCATCCCATTGTTAGGACAAAGTGCACACACCTCACTGGTGGGTGAATGCGTACCTTGCTGTGACGTTGGTACGTGTTTGATCCAATGCACCTTAAACCGATACCAATCGTTCTCAGTAGTTGTGGGTGAGATCATGAGAATCTCTGGGCAGTATGCCGCTCACCCACAAAATTAGACAAAATGTTTCACGCAAATGGCAACATTCTGCAGTAAGTGCTTGGTAAAGGTGTAGCGAATTCATACTCGGATACTAGCTGCGAGCGGGTTAACCGTTGTGACTGCCGTTACAACCATGGGAAGTCTACACACGATACAAGACTGTCTGTTTTTAATAGAAAAATACGAGAACAACCTGGTAACCTGTCAAACGTTTTTCAGTGCAGAAACTTTAACATTTAACGCAAATTGAGGTCGACTGCGCACTCTCAGATTGCGCACTATTACAGAACAGATACATTGGGGTTAACTGCATTCTCCTATTAATACATTTTTGGTGCCATTAAGAGTAAATATGATAATGAAGTATAGATAAAACTATGGCGAATTTCGCATGCTTCACTGAAATTGACCGAGAGACTTGACCAAGTAGATACGGCATTGACTAAGTCTTCGTAGCTGGGGGCCTCGTGCTAATCCAAACAAATGGTTAGAGACACTATCGGACATGGCGTATTGTCGGAGTCAGTGCTGCCCCTGGATTCGTTCTCTTGCGTGTAGCTGTCCATACTTCAATGCGATTAGCTTCATGCACCTCGTTCTTGCTTCCATTCTGCTAATACCATATTTAAGTCTAACCGCATTTACTTATCATTCTTCATGTTTGCCACTTTGGCGACGAGATTCGTGACAACTGCATCCACAGCACTTTGGTGCCCGGATCATAATCTCTCAACTGCAATAAACTGAACTGAAACAACCGGGTAATCTTTAGGTATCGTAGGTTATTTAGGAAAGAGAAATTCCAGATAGAACTTGGCTCACTTAACAGGAAAGCAAAATACTACCAAGTCGTTATTATTCCTAATGTGAAAGGTCTAGTTGAAAGTGGTGCTTTTTTCCTACAGTGCTTCTTTGGAAGCTAGTTTTCAGTCTACCGGCGTGCCCACCGTAACTGTGTTTTAACATTACCTTTGATACAAATACGGGCACATCGAAAACTTATTGCTCACGTGTACGTCAGTCTGTCTACTTTAATGGGAACATAGCTGCGATGAAATATCAGTAGTTGTGTACCACGTGTAGGTTCGTTCGCCAACGCAATGTCCTTTTTTTAAACCACAATAGACCCTGTACGTAACGGTAATTTCAGTGCTAGGACTAAACATCGGTCGGTACAGAGCTCACAGGCATCTAGTTTTCCGCGAAACAGTCTGTTCTCAATTACTGAGCAGAAGATATTATTCGTTCACGTATCCCTGGTCTGCGCCTCATCGCATGAATCGCTGTGAAAAATGCGGTACGCAGACACCGCATTTGGTGCGTAGTGTATCGTGTGAGATCCGATTGGATCTCCGGACTGCCGTTAGAATTGCTCGGGGTTTTCTCAGGGCGCTCAGTGTGCGGCAATTTACGTTGCGTGGATGACAATCGGTAGACACATCCCGGCCACAGTGTTTGAGTAGACCGGCAATCGGGAAGTGACGCGTAGCCAACGCCAAAGGAAAGGTAAAAGCAAACACAGGCAACATCCCTGGATGCATTTTGACGTTTTCTAGTCAAGTGCCGAGACATGTGTATACAAAACATCCGCAGAACCGTTTTGTTCTGCAGCTGAAAGGACCATGAAATGGACTCCTCAATCTCATGCGATAAATTGTTGCCCTTTACCAGTAAGCTAACTAACTGGTTTCATGCCACTCATTAACGCAAATCGATCACGTTACGGTCAGTTAGCGTTGGACCGGATGTGTCCATAACTGTCGCTCGGTTTAGAGCATGAGCCTGGACTCTGATCACGCTTTTGTATGCGTCGATCTGCGGGTACATTTCGGCGGACGTCCGTAGCGACTCTGCGAACACATGAACACCAGCCAACAGGCGAATTCAAGTATTCCCAATGCGTATCCAACTAATCTGACATTCAGGCTATGTGAACGTCCACCGGATACTGTCGTTGATCACTGGTCGCATATTCACCAGACGTCACTATATGCAGGCATATCTTCATGCGGCAACTCAAATCACCAACCTTGACATTGAGTCTCTACGCAATCTCCGGAACTTCTGGATGCTCGCCGACATATTCCGGCTGGAAGCGAACTCATTCAGACTAGCAAAAATCTCAAAAGCAATAATGAGTGCGAGCCTGAAGATAGACTGTGAAGCCTGGTGGGCTCATCTTGCATAGGAGGTGGAATGAGCCGCTGGCACTGACCATCAATGGAAGTTATTCCGTCCGTTATGAGAGACGGGCAGCAGGAGACTTGGTATAAGTAGGACCATTTGTGACGAAAGTGGACAGCCAATCCACTGCTTGCTAAAACGCTTGGAGTGTTGGGCCAAAAATTTGAAATGCCATTTACTTAACCATTATTATCATCTTTCTTTTTGAGTATTGATTGCCCTCCTTCCTGGGCCGCCCTCATGTACAGCAGTCGAAGGTAAGATCAGATTGTTAAAATTGAGCAAGGCCGCAGTAGCAGATGGACTTCCACCAGACCTTTTCAAATTCGTCGGACAGGCTGTTGTGGATACTTTGCACAACTTATTGGTGAATCTGTGAGAGGAGGAGACTGTCTCAATAGGCTGGGACGTTCGGTTGAAGTCCCTATGTTCACGGGAGGATCATGTTCAAATTTGGCAAACACGGAAGACTAATTCTGCTCTAAATCACCCTTAGGTTGCCTGCACCTTTTCTTCTCCACAGGCTGATTGGTGAGCATGAAAGCCAGGCTCGCAAAAACCAAACCCGATTTCGTCGAAATCCAGGCTGCATTGACCGCATCTTTGCAATATGTCAGCTGTTTCGGCACAGTCAGACAAGGTTGCCCACTGCCACCTTTTCCTCTTGGAGATTGACGGAGTCATAGAAACTGTGTTCACGATGCGCGACCCATAAGGTGTGGAGGCACTTCCTGTTGAGGGAGTTACTGACTTGGAATACGCGGACGACATTGTCCTAATCTTTAACACTTCGCAAACGTTCCAACTAGCAGTTGACAGATTAGTGACTGTCAATCGTTTTAGGCGGCGCTTTGCAACATCGCAATGCAAACTCCTCCTCCAGGATTGGCAGGGACCCACTCTTGTATTGACCCTTGGTGGTGATCAGCTAGAAGTCGTTTAGAAATGTAAGTACTTAGCTATATCAGCGTCTGTGGAATGAATGATGTGACGACGTACCGTTGAGCAAAACTCAATGAACAATGAACAATGAATTTATACGAGTTAAGAAGCGTTGCTTTACAAGCCCCGTTGGATAGTTGGTGGGGATATCAACATAATAATGATGATGAAAAGGATAGTAAAATAGTTAACACTTTAAATATGAAAATAAGGACTTATCGTTTGCTTCGCTGGTCCTGGTCTCTTAGATCCACATCACCGTTAACAACAAATATTCAGGAATCAGGTGTAGGATGGACATAGGTAAGTAACAAATTAAGTGGATGAGCACGTCACCGTCTTTTAAATATTGTTAGTGTCGGTGCAGAGACGACCGATTCTGGGAGAGCATTCCACCGGTGACAGACACGGATGGAAAAGAAATTTCTGCGGCACTCCAGACGACTGTATTGTTCTGCGAGTTTTAATGAGTGGCCCCTCAGGTTTGTAT
This sequence comes from Dicrocoelium dendriticum, assembly GCA_944474145.2. Lineage (NCBI taxonomy): Eukaryota > Metazoa > Platyhelminthes > Trematoda > Plagiorchiida > Dicrocoeliidae > Dicrocoelium > Dicrocoelium dendriticum. The sequence continues at coordinate 60,021,154 of OX104071.1, read as the reverse complement.
TGCTGCTGAGTTGCAGTAAAGGGCGGCACACATGATGTGGGTCTCGCAGAATCAAGTATGTCATAATCAGGTCGCCTCGTAGTCTGCGATAGCTTCCACTGAACAATCCTAGTCGTCGCAGCCTCTCCTGGTAGGACAGATTGCGCATTCCAATTACGTTCTTAGATGCCCGGCGTTGAGGCTGCTCCAGTGCATTAAGGTCGTGTTTCAGCCATGGATGCCAGGCTTGAATTGCGTATTCGACATGGGGGCGAACATACGCACTGAGCATTTGTCGAAATATGGAGCTGTTTATTTGTATATGGAGCGCTTTGGCCAACCTCCGCCGCCTGTGGAACCGGTGCGACATCACTCCCACAGAAGGGCAGAGTGTCCAATGCATTCGTTCGTTTAACTTTCCTAAACGGTTACGAATCCTGACCCAACAAGTCGACAGAAATAAATAGGTTAGTTACTTTCGATCATCGCGGCCTTCGCAGCTTGTCTCACTTCTGTTGAGAACACTGCATGAACAATAAACGTGTTCGGCGTCGTGTATTTGGCGGGTAAAGAGCGAATGAACGGCTCTGCAATGTTGTTTCACTCACCAGCCACGTGTTGCGCACACAAGCACAAAGATTCCAGAGACTTGCGCTGTCTCCGCCCCCGGTGTCCGGAAGGCAATAGGGAAATGCAACCGATGAGAAGTGAAGTCTCTCACTTCCAACTTCGCATCGATTGGCGCCTTAGGGCTGCTGGACTATGGTCCGAAGGACGAAGAACACATTCGGTTAGATACATTTGTAGACACAATGGGAGGTCTCTTTTGTCCACCCCCTCCCATTTAGCTTCACCCTTCAAGCACGATCTCATACCCGACTTATAATACGAAACTTGGCATTATGTTACCTGTATTTTTTTATCTTCGCATACTGTAATTTTTGATATAATATCTATTTTACATTGTGGCACAGTAGCTGAAGTGTTTATCTCACCCTCAGCTAAGGTTTATTGATGATGATAATGAACCAACTATACACGAGTTTGTCTGGTAAAATTCGGTGCAGTTCACCCAGACTCTACGTAAACCCTAGCAATCCTGCCTGGTTTGCTGCGCACCGGAATGATGATCCAATGACTGATATCCTGCCGCCCGTTAAAGGCGCAGAATTCCGAATTACTGGACGTTTCTAAGTCATGTACTAATCACTTAGTGTATTGGTGTGGAAGTCGTAGCACATACCCGACAGCGAAGTGCAGCCAATAATGTGAAGAGACAGCTTCATCTGTCATACCAACTGCTAAGTTATCGCCGTGTACGGGCTGATCTCATTCTGACACAACAGATTTTGAGAAACCCCACTCCCGTTTGTTCCTTGTTAAACTATCCACATCACAAAACTGAGGGGCCATCAGCTGAAACTGTCCACACAACACAGTCGGGTGGAATGTCCACCCAGTCACTCTTTTCACAGAAATTGTGCGCTGGGGAATAGTCTCCCGACTTTTGTCATTTCTGCGCCCACGTTGTCCGGTTTTCTTAAACGATTCGACGATGCACCACACCAGCAACGTTACTTGATTTGAATTCCGCTCATGGTTTGACGATAAGATGCAGAATATGTTGCGCTCACCAACCACAATGAAATCGGGTAAATAGATAAAATGGTGTCAAAGTGCATATCATAGCAAGTCCACAGATCCGCGTTGCATCTTAGTCTAACTTCTTTCTTTCAACTCCAATTCACCTAAACTATCCCAAGGCACTTATGAAGACTTGGCGGTTTTACCCGTATAACATCTCCGTTATTTTGAACCATGCGGCACGCAACTGTTCTCCAATTACTATCATATTTCTAAGTATATTATTGTTATTGTTAGTATTATTATCAAGGGTGAGCTACGATGAGGTGTCTCAAAAAAGTCACTACCAGTGAAATAAAGAACGAAAAGCTCGACAGCAGCAGCAACAGAGTACATCGAGAGTATAACGGACGCCAGATACTCGGGGCAACTACGTAGAAAACGTAAGCAATTCACTCAACTGTACGAAAAGGACAAAGTCGCACATCAGCTAAACATCAAAAAAACCTTCAGCGCCAACCACAAACTACTGTACAACCAGCTCATTGGCCTTCGGAAGATAAGAAAAGGATCGGCTGCGAACAGTTGAAGACTCAAAAAGAACAAACACACCAATAGCAAACGAGTTTCGGACGCAACATTTCCCTGCAATTCAGGGTGTTCCGTCATCAGGCGATGTTCCAGTTCACATTATTGTGCAGTCCTGACTCAACTACATGTCCTTCATCATTGGATATGTCTTGTTAAGCTGACGTTTCTTCGCAAACAAAGCTCCCAGGATACGATGTAATTCGCCAAGATAAACAGGGACTAGAAACAAGGCAAATGGTAGAACATTTAGCTCGGTACTTTCGGCGCCATTTAGGCAACGACAACGTTTCTACCATAAGGAAATAGGAATAAAACTTCGATTCAAAAAGGCAGAAGTAAGATTGAGCCACCAAATTACCGCCCAACATCTCTTCAAAGCGTACCTTATAAGGTCCTGGAAAACATCAGCCCCAAAGCGATGGTGTGCTATTTGGAATAAAAGCAGCTTAGAACTGCAAAGCAGCATGACCGGCGTCGGCAGCGCTGGTGCATCCGGAATATACTAAAAAGAAGATAGAAGTTCGACCAGCATAATTAAAGAAAAAAAGCAGGTTGACTTGTTGTATCCTGAAACTTCGAAGGAATCAGATCGTCCAGAGATTCGGATATCACATTCAAGGCTACAGTATTACATCATAGGCGAACCTGCCTGAGCTACATCTCCAACATTCACCTAAAACGACAACCAGTGCTAAGAGTACGGATCTCCACACCTGACCACATACAATTCGACTGAGGTGCGCTTCAAAACATTAGTACGAAGGCCAATGTGGTTTTGCTATTAGTTGACATCTTCGCACAGACAATCGACCCAAGTTTCCCATAGGTAGCCAACGACATCAAGATATGGCAAAGAATTTGGGGGAACAACTATCAGCATTTAGTTCACTCTGACATGGACACGGTACATCAAGTGGTCAATTCAGAAGCTAATACAACTCAACATGAGTAAACTCAAGATACTTTCCATATGACACCAGAGCAAATACCAATACAGGCACGGAACGTAATTGCCGCAGTAATCTTCAGTCGAAAACCACCTGAGCAGGCAATACAGAATATTCTGGGTAATTCCCGGTAATGCGAACAGGTATCGAAAGCTGGTAACCAACGCGTCGGGCTGTTGCGACAAACAGACAACTCTACATTCCGAATGATGCTCAGTGCATATGTTCGCTCCCATCTCAAACACGCAATTCAAGCTTGGCATCTAGCGCTGTAACCCAACTTCACTGCATTGGATCAGCCTCAACATTGGACATTCAACTACGTCATCGAAATGCGTAATCTGCCATACGAGCAGAGTCCGAAACCTTGGGAGTATACATCGGACGAGATCTCCGGTTGCGAGACGACCTGATCACGACCTACTTGATTTCCTAAAATCCAAAGCACCAGTGCCGCTGACTACTGAGATCAATAGTAACACAAGTTTGTGAGGTTCCTGTTTGAGACTGGCAAAACAATGCACCTGCATGGGGTGCTGCGGAAATTTCTTTTCTATCCGAATGTGTCACCCATAGAACGCTCTCATCGAATCGGTTATTTCTACACATACACTAGCAATATTTGAATCTCCGTTGGATAACGCACTCAACCACTTACCTTTCGTTACGCAGCACTATCTATATATATCCCACTACTGGGAAATACCTTGGCGTTCTTATTTACCATCTGCTAGAGCGCTAAGCTACAAGGAGTGCAAAACTACCGCATTACAATCTCAAGATCATTTTTTGACAATAATAGTACTACAACTGTTTGCTTACTTTTTCGATATCCCCACCAGACCACCCAACGGCTTTGCAAGACAGTGCTCTTTGTCCCCTTTAAAGTCATTGATCATCGTTCATCATCAATACTATCGGCTCGTTTGTGTCGGTTTTAGTTTACAAGAATGTTGATGTCACCTACTGCGTCTTTGAGGATCGGATATTGACTCGCGAGCTTTTACGATACAATTACTTACAGTATGTCAGATGTTTTCACATTCACGAACGCATTGCAGTACAGGCACACACAAGTAACGAGTTGTGGTTCCGGATCTCTAACGAGTTTCCCACCATTCGGCTTTGAACGGTGAGTGAGCATGGTTTGAAACATTTTGCATGAGCACATATTGGAAGCAAACTAAGTGCAGCAATTCAGGATATTGTTGGATTCACCTGTTTCTACTGACAATAAAATCTATCTTTTTTAGTCACAGGTTTCTGTGAATCATAAGTTTTTCATTTGGAATTCTGAGAAACGATTAGAGCACGTACACGTCATAGGTAGGTAGTTTTAGCAACATTTTTGCTCATGTTTTGTTGGAATGAAATAGTGTGTAACTTCCGATTACTCTCATCACACAGGGTTTTCTTCAACCAGTAATAGTTTTGGGTACACCGCGACGATTTTGGTAATGAAAAAAGTCCCATGTCACCGTGTACGGTGAAAAAGTGGAACTCCCACTTCGCCTTCTGCATAACGGTGTTCTATGAATAAGTCAGAACATTTTCTACTCTATACTGTCGTAGCATTGTCTAAGTTTTTAATCATGCAGACACGTTGCCTACATACACAGTGGTTACGGCTGACTGGGTCGACATATTACGGGAAAAGGCCAAAAGCCATCTCGCACCTTGAACGTTCCTCAGTGTCGTCTAGAAAAATTCAGACAAGGTAATTGTAGGTTAGTTATTGATTGTATTACCATGGTCTATTCTCCTATACAGTGCATATGTATTCAATAGAACTGTGGTTGCATAAAAGCAACAGTATGACTACATTTTTAGCTGGAATTTTAACTGAAATTATAAAAATCAGGACTCGATTAACTTACTGTCGGTCTTTTACCGCATTAAAAATGGGCTTAGTCGCAGGACTATCGGGAATGCTTCTATCCATTTCTCTAGCATTAAAGGGTTTATCGACACTTTTTGAGGTGCAGAGCCGACCTGAAGAGGAGCACAGTCAGTTTCATACTTACCTGTGCTCATCTACTGGAGATGAGGACAGAGATCGGATCTTGAGTGTTGAGGCTGGCAATCAACTTCTCTATTTCGAACCCACCGAGACACGGGAAATCTTTGTCACAACAGCTAGTGTTTTATTGTGCGAACGCTTTGAAGCGGGTGCTGCAAAGTACTTGCTCAAATCAGTACAATACTATTGTGAGCGTATGTTTCGCTGCCGCACAACCACCATGATCTAGAGAGCGAAAGATAATTAGAGCTAGTGGAGGCGATCATGACAAAACTTAAGTGCTTTATGCAAACATTCAGGTTCAATACGCTTAAATCACGCCAGAAGCATGCTGTCATATACAGTACAAAGGCAGCATCATCGAAGCAGCTCCAGGACCGCTTTCACAACCTTGCGTCATAATTAACATGGGGCACAATTTAGCTAGGAAGTGCGACTACGAGACGACAGCAGACGCGTCACTGTTGTCAACTGCGAACTATGTCCTGCGGTACCACCATCCGAGCACAATTTGAGCCGATTGAACTGCAGTCTGGAAGGCGAAACGGACCAACAGCACCCAGTTTTCTAGTCAGTGACTGCTAATCCAACATTTCCTATCTGGTGCCTTGCGTTATCCTAACTTACAGAGGAGTAGTAAGGGGAGTTGAATGTTATAGATAGCAATTCGTCACTTCTAGACACTCAGACAACCATCACACGTCCGCAAAAGCACAGACAAACCAAAGCCATTTTAATTACGCTTTGATCTGGTATGTTCGGCGCGTACCCAATCCAAAGCGGCCCATTCAATGTCATTTGTTATTCTAATGAGTTAAGCTATCTAGAAGCTGTACAGCAAAACTTGCTTACTTGTTAGCTGTGGGTTATCCATGTTAATATATAGCAATCTCTTAACACTAAGTGACTGTTGGCAATTGTTTTCATAGATAAGCAGCAACAAATCATGTTCACTGAACTGAATGAAGACATGCATTAGGTCTGGAGGGTCACTACAGAAGGCTGTTAATAAATGCAATATAGTTGTAAATACAATCTATAGCTTACTTGCTAGTCAGATACTTGAGACGACCATCGGACCAGCCGCACGAACTGACAGTGGACAATTAACAGCGTCAATAAAATGCAAGAAGTAGCTGCTTAGTCCACCAACATTTACATTATTTTTCTTCACACTACTTCATCTTCCGAGTTATCCACGTTGCAAGTGTTAGAATATTTTACGCACTGATAACCTATGGACCATATACTTTCCACTGTGCTACGCGTTATTCTTCCTTTTTATCATGGTACCGATTGCTGGCAGCCATTGGTCGGAGGGGATTACCTCCGCTCCATACTGCGTTAGGCCGAACTGGGCTCCCACCCCGGGTACCAACCAGACAACATCTTCCACTGACAAATGGGTGAGGGCACACGAGTTCTGCCGTTAAGCAGCACAAAATATTCTCACATCTAATCGACGATTGGAAGTGGGGTGCTTATGTCTAAGTTGGGTTCGGGTGACTAGGACAATCTGTGAAACACCGTCGATCGGTTGATTTGAACAATAAACAACGAACAATGAAGCAAAGGAGTTAAGAAGAACTGCTTTCCAACTCCTGTTCGGTGGCGTTGTGGGGTTTTTGAAGAAAGTTGGGAAAAAGCAGCTGGCATGTCAAGTATCAAAAGGAGCACTGACCCTCTGTTATGCTGTAGTCATGCGCTTCGCATGTTTTCACTACACCAACTGTTGACATCAACCAACTCCAAGATAAATTCCAGTGGAAAGGAGTGATAGATCTAAGTAACAAAATATACATGAATGGGTGCGTCCTCCAGTCAACTCCTACATATGGTTAGAGTCAACTCAGAAATGAACGGTTCGCGGTGAGAATTCGACGAGTGACACACAAGGAGTGAAAATAAATTCCTGTGGCATTCCAGGTGACTGCTCTGTTCTGCTAGCTTCAAAGAGTGACCTCTCATGTGTCATCTTCAGTTGAGAATCTTTCACGGAATCTAGCAGTGGAGCCATTTCAAGATAACATTTTCCTAAATTGCTGCACTTAGTTTGCTTTCAATATGTGCTCATGCAAACTGTTTCAAACCTTGCCCACTCACCGTTCAAAGCCGAATGGTGGGAAACACCTTAGAGATCCGGAACCACAACTCGATACTTGTGTGTGCCTGTACTGTAATGCGTTCGTGAATGTGAAAACATCTGACATACTGTAAGTAATTGTATCGTAAAAGCTCGCGAGTCAATATCCGATCCTCAAAGACGCAGTAGGTGACATCAACATTCTTGTAAACTAAAACCGACACAAACGAGCCGATAGTATTGATGATGAACGATGATCAATGACTTTAAAGGGGACAAAGAGCACTGTCTTGCAAAGCCGTTGGGTGGTCTGGTGGGGATATCGAAAAAGTAAGCAAACAGTTGTAGTACTATTATTGTCAAAAAATGATCTTGAGTTTGTAATGTGGTAGTCTTGCACTCCTTGTAGCTTAGCGCTCTAGCAGATGGTAAATAATAACGCCAAGGTATTTCCCAGGAGTGGGATATATATAGATAGTGCTGCGTAACGAAAGGTAAGTGGTTGAGTGCGTTATCCAACGGAGATTCAAATATTGCTAGTGTATGTGTAGAAATAACCGATTCGATGAGAGCGTTCTATGGGTGACACATTCGGATAGAAAAGAAATTTCCGCAGCACCCCATGCGGGTGCATTGTTCTGTCAGTCTCAAACAGGAACCTCACAAACTTGTGTTACTATTGATCTCAGTAGTCAGCGGCACTGGTGCTTTGGATTTTGCGAAATCAAGTAGGCCATGATCAGGTCGTCACGCAACCGGAGATATCGTCCGATGTATACTCCCAAGGTTTCGGCCTCTGCTCGTATGGAACATTACGCATTTCGATGACGTATTTGGATGTCCGATGTAGAGGTTGATCCAATGCAGTGAAGTTGGGTTACAGCGCTGGATGCCAAGCTTGAATTGCGTGTTCGAGATGGGAGCGAACATACGCACTGAGCATCATTCGGAATATACAGTTGTCTGTTTGTCGCAACAGACCGACGCGTTGGTTCCCAGGTTTCTGTACCTATTCGCATTGCCTGGAATAACCCAGCATATTCTGCATTGCCTGCTCAGGTGGTTTTCGACTGAAGATTACTGCTGTAATTACGTTCCGTGCCTGTATTGGTATTTGCTCTGATGTCATATGGAAGGTACCTTGCGTTTAATCACGATGAATGTTAAGTAGCTTTTGAATTGTCCACTTGATGTACCGTGTCCATGTCAGAGTGAACTAAATGCTGATAGTTGTTCCCCCAAATTCTTTTCCATATCTTGATGCCGTCGGCTACCTGTGGGAAATTTGGGTCGATTGTCTATGTGAAGACGTCAACTAATAGCAAAACCACCTTGGCCTTGGAACTAATGTTTTGAAGCGCAACTCAGTCGAATTGTATTTGGTCAGGTGTGGAGATCCGTACTCTTAGCACTGGTTGTCGTTGTAGGTGAATGTTGGAGATGTAACTCAAGCAGGTTCGCCTATGTTGTAATACTGTAGCCTTGAATGTGGTATCCGAAACTCAGGCGATCTAATTGTAACGGTGGATAGTATAAAATCGGGTCAGTGAGCCAACACGGAGGAGTATTCCATTAGTTTCAATCAACCAAAGCTATTTTATACATTACGATCACTGTTTTTCGGATTTAATTCGATTTACGCCGGCGTCGATGAGCTGAATGTCACTTACCATTATGCCTTATTGCGTTACCCATCTGTTCCTAGAACTACTGTCATAGAGCTGAAATGGTTATAGCTGGAGCTCTGTTTCCTTTCGTTCCGTCGTCGCATAGATTATCCATGCTTTATTTTATAGCCCTTTTCTTTAGTGTTGGCGCCTTGACTATGGTTGCTGCTAAACCAGTATAGCATCTTGAGCTATCTATATCCTCACCGTTTTTGCCAAGGAGTGAACTAAATCTGTGCAGTCGTACTCCATCATTTTCCTTTCGATTATACAAGTCCGAGCGAACACGAGCTCGACTGCGAATTATCATGTCGAACTGATTCAGGGGCACCAAATTTCTTTGGTTCATCTACACTGCGTTCGCTTGCAATCCGGTTCCCTGCCTGCTTATCTAACCTGACAAACCGGTTATGCTGCACCATGTGACGCAATGCTCCGCAACAGTACTAGGTCCGCCACTTGCACCGTTTTTGTGAAAATGATGCCGCCTAAGTTCTTTCTCTAGCGAAAACTGAAACGCCACCTGGCTCATCTAAGCAGCAGGTTGCATGAGTCTAAGTCAAAGATTGAGCTGACCTTTATGTACTACGGGAAATGACCCAGTAAAGAGTGTACCATGAAACGCGGTATCAGTCATTGCAAGCAACACATTAAAAATGTACCAATCGGCTCATGTTCAGTAGTTAATGTGAAGACCGTGATTACTTTCTAGCGCGGTATCGCAATTCACTCTACTTTGTTGGCTTGATGAGCCAGCTGATAAGCACACGTGTCAATGTCATGCCAGCCCACATTGATGGCCAACTACAGTCCTGTCTGCAGACAACTTCTCAGTGTGAGAAGAAAGTATCTGGTCCTGACTTGTCGGAAAGGCAACTTCTTCGTGTCTCCCACCTGGTTACGCAACGCTCTGACTATCGGGTATAAACAAGTCTCCTAGTTGGCCGAACGAAGTCATTCGGAGGTCTATCCACGCACAGCAAGGTAACCGACGAAATTCAAAGTTCGGACGACCCGTGAGACTTAGCGCAACATGGTTGCTACGCGTAAGTTAAACGGGCTCCTAGACCGAAGACAATTTCACACGCAACTACCCGGACCCCAACGAAATAAGACAAATGTCAGATCTTTCGCAACAGGTACTCTTACCGGCCATGCTCAAGGAGATCACTCCGCAGTCCAACTTTGCTTATATACCGCGATTATGAAATATGCCAATTTTCACGTAAAATTCTTTGCGTAAGCAAACCCTGGAAGCAATGCAGAATCAAGGGAGTTTGCACTATTTGAATATGCCAACGAAACATGTGGAAAAGTGAATGTTGATAGATGCGGAGGATGGACTGCCAAAATGTAGGTTTCTTAGGTAGCAGAGCCTAAAGGTTTCATGATAGTGGAAGTTGGCCGAAAACAGGAATTTTTCTTAGGTACAAAGGCTGACCGAAAATGAAAGTCTCACGAGTTGGAACACTGATCAAAACATGTGCACTGGTGTGAATACGAGTCGCATTGCCTTCCGTGGTTCCGCCTGCTATCTTGGTTCCCCATCTTCCGTTCAAGAACCCAGCTTCTCGACTTATTTTCCACTAAACATCATTGTTGCGCGCCCCTGTGTCGCACACGGTGAAATTCCACGTGGTTTTCGCTCGGTTGTTTTGGCGCCACCTTAACGCACTTCAAAAAAACCATCTATCAATTTTTCCACTTCCTGAAGCCAGATATTGGTGTCATAACCAGATGTTAGACAGTTCACGCCAAGTCCTCGTCAACCGTTCAACTTCAGTCGCGTCTGATAGGTGTCACTTTTTGCAAGCTGACAGCGGTATTCACGAGTGGAGTGAAGTGCGTTCGCACCTGGAAAGAAGCAATTTTACCTGTGCTAGGTAGTCACCTAAGGCGTCCACTTCCCATCGGCCTGTGGACGTCATCCCAGAGAAGCCGTGACATTAAAGCTACTTTCCACCTACCGTTGCCTAGCCAAATTGTACAGTTGATACAGTTACACTATTGTTCGTTTAAACGTTTTAATCAAATGCTCACGTTGTGCCTAGTTGAAATGCAGATGTATTTATTTATTTGTGGATAAAAGTTATAGGGTCATGCTGGGCTCGCTCGCGAAAAGCCTGTTATGCCACACCATCGCAGATGCCCGATAATATTTGGAAGCAGTCCCATTGCTATGTGGCGAAATAAAGACATCCTGGTGCAGAGTCTGGAAGTGCTCCCTTTCGAGTACTCAAAGTATATTTTGTCTTGGCGGCTTAACCGCTCAGAGGAAAGGGAACTTTTGTCGCCGGGTTTTGGACTAACTGTTTCGTGTTTGGATTGCGGCAGACATTCGCAATTAGACTCTCGTTTTACTTTGAAGTAGACCTCGGTCATTGCGAACATTAGGATAGTATCCGAAAGCCATCAGAGATGAATTTTCGATACTTAGTAATGCATTCATTGAGGCATTTCGTCGAATGGTTTGTATGCCGTCTTGTTTAAACTCAGCAGCCACAAGGCTGATAATGTACGGAATGTTGTATGGTGCGACATGGTGTTGTTACATGAACTCTCGTTTGGTTGCCATCTCTTTTAACATCCTACTCGTGTCCACAAGACAGAAATAGTTAAATCGAGAACAACAACCCATTTACTCTTAGACATTGCCATGTAGGATTCACCTGCCTTGTTGAATTCGACCGCAATCATTTGAAAGCACCCAGTTCACTTTGGTTTTATGTTCGTCGTCAGCCCACCTGACCCTAGATATTGTGACTCCGAAGTGTCCTTAGCTGGAGCATAACATGTCTGAAGTCCTCTTGATAATAATTAGATCTTTTCTACTTGAGAGTGATGCACACTTACTGAGCATCCGACGTTAGATGCGATAGGAATGATGTAAATATGGATACACCACAGGTAAAAAGTAAGATCCAACTTTACAAATGTGCCTCATCGTCGATCAGCTTCAAGGCCTCGGTCATAAATGGCCACCGTGAAGCACCCTTTCATGCATCAACCATTATCAGCAATGGTAATGAAACTGTCCTCCCTGAGACGCTGTTTATGGTTGAAATAATGATAATCGAACCGTTACAGTAATGAAGGTTAGCAGCACTCCAGCATGTTGGCAAAAAAGCACCCTTCAAAGCTTTGGCACGCACACTTTGGTCCAATGTTTGGATTGTGCGACAGTTATGGGCTGATTTAATGCTGTGCAGCCACAACCAACACACACATACAAGGAAGGCACGTGCACTCATGACCGGCAGGTCGATGAGTTGCTGATGGATTCAAGGTTTTCGGTTGAAGTAAAGCCAACCTTAGAAGTTGGTAACAATTTCCATCCCCAACTCTTTGGTTGAGGTGCGTCTTACTGGAGCACGCTTGTGCAAATGAACGGTGCCGTTCACGCTCTGCCGGAGGACCAGAGGTGGTCATACAACAGACTATACTTCAGGGACAAACGATATTTCAAATAAAATAACTGATCAAAGCAAGTCTAGCTGGAGCGCGGGTTTCCAAACGCATCGGCATCCAATTTGCTGCCACCGTGTAACTACCATCGTTTGTACACTTGCACAGGTGGTGCAAATCTTCGCACACGCCTCTGGTTGGTAGTCCTCGAGATATGAACCAGTACCTGTCAGAACCCTAAAGAAGACTAACGCAAATGCTGCACATACACCAGTGAACCGGATGACTCACTCATTATGATACACAAGCTTGACTATTGGTTCTGGATCTCGTTGTATCCACACAACCTGGTTCGATCCGGGATCTAGTATTTTATCCACTTACTTGGAGTAGTTCAGGTCATATCAATCGGCGATAGGGGTGGAATAACTGAAACAGCAATCTCAGCAGACGATCTCCGTGTTATTCTTCAACAACAGCAAACTGTTCGAAGCTCTTCAACTCAGTCGCATCTCTGCGAGTCCTATTACCTCTGGCCACTCAGATGCAACGAAATGACAGAGTTCATCGCTCTTGTTCATAAGACCACAAATGTTGGTAAAGGCTACACGCAGGCCATAGCAGGAAGCACCGGGAGTGCTTGAAGTGTTAGCAACCTGTTTATCCTGATTCGTGGAATCTTGAAAATGATCCGAACATTTACGATACGGAGAAATGTTTCCTCTTCACCATTTCGTCTCTTCAGTGCAATGATGACAGGCTTGAGTTGCTCTTGGTCCATTGGCTCTAAGTCCGGACGAACATTGAGCTTCAGATCTTTCAACCTATATACCCGGGACAAGATAAACCTCGGATTGACTTATTTCACAAAGTGATTCTCTTTGGTCGACTTTGTTGATCATCTTTCCAAGCTGCTTAATTTGCTTCACTTTCAACGCGTCCTCCCCATGTCAAGGAGTCTGTCAGCTAGGTTCTGTACAAATTCGACGTCATGATCGTATCGTATCTGGGAAGTAGGATCACCAGACTCAGGCGCGTGGATGGTCATGAGGTTAAAACGCCTCTGGTCGGCTAAAGTTGACCATGCAGGATGAGGATTTTCTAGCGCTTCACCTGGTATGGCCTATCGTTGATTTGCAGTGGCTGAACTCTTTTCGTTTTTCTCCCTTTTCCTTTTTTGTACTTTTCAAATGATTTCAGTACACAGGCCTTCACACACTGGGACATCTGCGCCTGTAGAATACAACACAGGTGAAATATTCGCCTCAGGTGTAGTTGAGCTGCTGGTAACTGCGGGAATTCGTGCCGTCGAGTTCGTACTGGACAAACAGGAAAACTTATCTGAAACCTGGACACCCTTCGGGTTAGCTTGTTGGGCCAAACACACGGAGCTGCCCTCAATGAAATGATTCACCCTAAAAGGCGGTTTGCGATACTGCTCTGCCTTTAGCTTAGTATTCAAGATATCGGTCTTTTTGACTTGGGAAGTATTTGGACAAAAATAGCTGTCAGATGGTACCTATAAAGCTTATTATATCCGCAGCAGATTAAGTAAAAAGGGCGTTCAATTAAAAAATAACGACCGACTTATGGGTCCCGTGGAAGACAGGGATTGAACATTCTTGGTATTGACTAGTTAGATAAGTTCCATTTTTGAAGCACCCCTTTTGATAAAGTGTGCAAACTGACACTAAAGATAAACATTCTACCCGTAATTATCGATGCAGGGCTCCAGCAGACGATTTCACAAATGTCGTTTCAGCGATACGCCGTAGTGTTTCAGGACTGCCTCGGACTTTATACCAAAATGAAGGCCTAATTAAAATTGTGAACAGATGCTAAACTCGTCTTTTGTCCAAAACGTCCAGTGCCGTATTCTGCCCTAACCAGTGTTGAGCAAGAGCTTAATCGCCCACAAATAGCAGATGTCATACAACCGGTCGATTACTCTGACTGGGCTGCTCCCGTTGTGGTATTAGAAAAGCTAAATGGCTCCATCCGTGTACATGTAGATTTTTCAACAGGTTTAATGAGGTCGTTCAGACGCACAACTATCCACTACCAGTTCTAGAAGACCTTTTTGCGAAACTTTCAGGTGGTAGATTTTTTGTCATATCTACAGCTCGCTGTTGAGGATGACTCATAGTAATTGTCAGCAAATAACACACACCCTGGATTATTTCCGTTTAACCGATTGCCGTTCGGAATTAAGACAGCACCAGTTATTTTTCAACAGCTAATGGATACAATACTGACTGGCCTCAACGGTGTTGCCGCTATTTTAGATGACATCTTAGTTGTGGGAGCGAATCCAGCGGAACTATCATTGAGGATTGACCAGATATTGGATCGAATAAAGTACTGCGGATTACGTTCGCGACAGGAGGAGTGCAGTCTACTCTTACCACAACTTAAATATCTGGGGTTTATCATTGATCAGAACAAATCTCGTCCCCATCCAGGAAGCAGTTAATCTATTGTTAACTTGCTACCACCAACAGACGGCAGTACTCTGATTTCCTCCCCGAAATGCACCAGCTGCGAGCATCTCCGAACGCGCTACTCATGAAGGAGGGCAAGTGGAACTGGTCAGCCCGAGTGCCAAACAGCCGTTAATCGGATAAAATGTCTGTTGACTCCCGATCTCCATCACACACATGTTGATCCTAAACTTTCGATTGTGGCAGCTGCCGATACAAGCAACTATGGCATCAGAGCCGTGTTATCCCACATTTTCCCAGACAGCTCTGAGAAAGCAATTATCCACGTAGCTCAGTCATTCGCAACAGCAGAAAAGTATTACTCTTAGGTGGCAAAGGAAGGCTTGTCTATTGTATTTACTGTTAATAAGTTTCACATAAGGATATACGGCAGACGTTTCAAGTTACAGATCACAAACAACTGCTGACCAAATACGGATCACACAAAGGTATCCAGGCAGCCACCGCCAGCCATTTACAGAGATAAGCTGACGTTGCATTCATGATGCAGTTAGGTTAAACCAACATACCCTTAATCCAGGTCCTTTTAAGCTGTGTAAATTTCATGCCACGTTATCTGGTTTGTTCTGCCTAGCTGTATAATCTTCTATTAACTTGCACACGTTACTTACGCCAATTGTGGTTGTCTTCGTTAATTTTATTGAATTTGTAACATATTTAGTAACTTCTAGACAGTTTGTACTTATCGCGGATGCGTTGCTAGCCAACTTACTTCATATGCTAATTTAGCGAAGAGTTATGTCTGCATAGCCGTATTCTTCAACAGATATATTTTATTTAATTATGTCATTTCAAGTGATTGGCTGTTGTTTGACATCCACGTTGTGGCAGTGTTTGATGTATGTTGACAAGGTGCCTACCTGTCTATTACCCTCTACCTCGTCCATACTGGCTTCAGGAGACAGTTGATCGTTGCTGCAGGGGACGGGGTGCACTGTCCTTGTGGCCGCGCTAAGCTCAAAGTGTGGTTCCATGCAATCAGTGTAGAGCGGACTACGGTACAGCCACCGCCTTGTGGGCGATTGATTCCCATCTACAGCATGCTTGTATTTACCTGTGAAGGAGTGTGGGCCGGCTCCGTTGATGAAGCCTGGCTCCCATCCACATGCCTTCCGGTCTTAATCCTTCGAGTTTACAGTGGATATGGGGTGTGTGGTTGGAGCTGTGGGTGGTGCAGCGCAAGCCACCCATGGTCCCTCTGTAGGCGCAGACGTCCTGTGGCTGGCCACAGTGACAGGTAAATCCGAAACCGGATGCTTCAATCCATGTACCCACTTACACTAATGGATTCTATTATAGACAGATAGATGGAAACGCAATGGGTTCTCCAGTAGGCCGGCTTTTGGCCGACACCTTCCTTTCAACGCTCGAACGTGGACAGCTGAACACCCTTATTTCTTCACTTGCTTCATACTACCGTTACACGGACGACAACTTCATTGTCTGTAAGTCTACCGCAGCTTATTGAACTCTATTAGATCAGTTTAACCGAGTACATGCATCATTAAAATTCACCACCGAAGTTGAACAAGATGGCTGGTTGGCGTTCCTAGACGTTCTATTGCATCGGTGTGAAAACGGGACAATCAAAGGAGTATTTTGTGCAAAGGAACGTGAGTAGGTCAGTACACCCACTTTCTTAGGTTTGTAGCGCTGAGATACAAGAGGAATTCCGTTCATTGCATATATTATCGTGCCAGAGCAATCTGCAGCTGAGACGCTGGAAAGTGAAACCAAGCTCATCTTTAACACGCTGCAAGAAAATGGGTACCTTCTGCCTTTCATCAAATAACACTCCAAACACCTTGATTCCGTCAAGTCTATCGCAACAGTGCCCGAAAAAGATGTATTCCTTGCAGTTTCCTTTAAAGGTAATGTCGCGTTCAAACTGTTGAATAGAAAAATCTCGACGGCAGTTGCCAAGACATTTTTAGCCGCCAAGCTAAAACTACTTACCAAAACAAGACCATTGATTCTTTAGCGCTTAACGAAAAAACCGGTTCGGTCCGAACCGTTTGTCTTACACAAGTTCACCTGCCCCTGTGGTGGTAGGTATCTTGAACATATGACCAGGCGTTTAGCCAAAAGAATCGCTAAACCTTCTCCCGCGTCACTATGAAAAGACACCGTAAAACTCATTAACAGCTCCGTCTTACAACACTTGGTTAACACTGGACGTCAAGTCCAGATGAACCAGTCGTTTAAAGTAGTTTATACCACCCCTAAGGGCTACGCAAAATGGCTAAAGAAACATCTGTTGACCATTTCTGAAGCCATTGCAATCAAGCTTCTGAAACCGGAGCTGTGCACACAGCGCACATTGCTACAGGCTTTGGAATTGCCTTGGTCTCGAACTTGGCATATGATCTGCCTTGATCACGTGCTTCCGAATGCGACAGTCTGATTCATCGAACCATTGATGTACTTTTCATATTGAGTGGCTGCGTTGTTTGCTTTCTGCACAAGCCTCTACGATCTTTATTCGCTCCAATATTTTGCTTTATTATTGATCAAGGGAAGTATTTCGGTCATCAGCGGTCCATCAAAACCCCGCAGTACATGCAGTAGGTAGAAGGACCGGTAACTTACTCTTCCGTTGTTGTCATCCACATGACAGAGGCACCGTCCATTGCCCCGTGCATTGTCCATTGCATCCAAACCAGGTGCAGATACTACTGCCATGCTATCGCAACAAATATGATGTCATTTGTCGTTCCATCGAAGGAAGCAGCTATAAGCATTGCTAGGATGAACATCAGACAAAATCAAATCTTTAGACTGTTTGTGTAGCAGTTCGCCTGAACCTTAGACAAACCCGATCAAGGACGAACTGTTATATGACCGGAAAATTTGGGACTGCATGTGGCAATCGGTCATGGTTCAAAACAAACATGTCAGTATGATGCACTTCGTTCGTTAGTTAAACCCCTTAAATTACGGTTAGTTCAGTTTACGCAAAGTAACACTTCAGTCAGGAGATGATTCAACAGTCTTTCTCCTGTCCGCATCTCGTTTTCGAATTCCTTCCATCAGATGTTCCTACCAGCGAATGCTAGAAATGTAAACAAACCCGGATGACTACTGCAAGCAAGTGGACGTCAAATCGCTTCTCCTTGGGGTCTCGAACTTGAGACTTCATGCAAGCTGGAGTATCAAACACGGCTGTGTTGAATGGCGTTTCATCCGTAAAGTGTTTTCTCACAAAAACGTAATCGCTACTTCGGCCTTGTCACTTGCGCAAATCACTTCGATCCGTTTACTTCAGTTATGCACGGATTGGTTACCATTCACACCAGCCAGACAATCATCTGACACACGCCTACAGTCTAGCAATGCAAGTTCCGTGAATCCTCTATCTTCCTTAATTGACTGACAAAACTGCTGGGTCTCGGAAGCGTGTATTGCATACATATTAGTACTAAGTTATAGTGCCGACGAAAATGACGAAAGCAATGTTGTATTTCCCTCCCATCTTTTGGTCATCTGCTGAGGAAAATGCGACCTTACCGAACTGGATGCGATGGAGGGAATCATTTACTAGCTACGTAGGATTACTTCCTGTACAAAAGTTCACCGTTTTCCTCTCTGGGTCTCAGAAAATCAGACTATTCATGCAAGCGCCTGGCGCTGAAGGTCAGTGGCACCCCGGTGCCCTGCAGCTGGAAAATTATGCCACCCTCAGTTCTGCTTTGGATCCGTATACTGCGTTATGGATGCTGAAACAGAATGCGCAAGCCACTAGATACTGGTATTCAAAACTTGTCCAGAAGCCGAACGAATGGGTCAATGGTTATATGGCACCTATTCATCAATCTATTCCTGAGTGTAAGTGTAATGATATTCCACCCTGGAAAATTGAAGAGCAAATGAAATTCATGTTTAATCGCAGGAATATCGAGCGAAAGTGCTAGAGAGAGTCTTATCCATGGATGAGTCATGCGCCACATGGGAAAGCGTTTGTCTCGTCGTTCGCCAACGGGAGACTATCATACACTAAGTGCGTGAGTTCATTGGTTGTCCGGTAGCTCATGATGTGCACGCGGTCCGTAAACCAGGCATCGGTGAACATCGAAAACAATTCGGATGTTGTCGTTGCGGTTTGTGACACTTTCACGCTCCCGATTGCAGGCATAAAGAAAACATCTTTCAAAAAATGTGGCAAGGTAGACCATCTAGCTCGCTTTCGCAGAGCGGAAATTTCCCGTCCGACAAACATCGCCTCACCGACTCGTCAAAGCAGGATAGAGCTGCGTGAAGATAATGTCCTAGAGAATTTGAACGGTGGACTTAACTCAGAGTACTTGAACAGTGTGACACTCCAAAACTGTCCTCCTTACACAATACGTTTGATGATAGAAGATGAACCGATAGATATGGAGCTAGATACCGGGCGAAGGTTGTCATGGTAAACCGCGGTTCAATGAAAAAGCTGCTGCCTTTGTAACCGTGCAACTCGGGATTACAGACGTACACCGATGAGCCAATTCAAGTGTTAGGTAAATGTCTCGTTCAAGCCAGCTACGGGGAACGAGAATTTATCCTACCCTTACTCGTTGTAGGGTTGGATGGGGCTTAAAGTCTCAAATCTGACGTTTCATTGTTTGCCAATTACGGCATTTATGGTACAACTTTGAATTGTTGCTCATTAGAAAGCTCATCCACCCATCCTCTAATTAAGAACAGGTTAAGAAAAGCCAAAAGTATATGAACTGGTAAAAGTTTGATGCAATGTAACAAAACTTAGTAGGTGACCTTTTGCCCCACTGCAGGGTAAGAAGTCATAGCCCTTGGGACGAAAAGTCCCAACTCATGTAATGACAAATGATCCCAGCTTTCCACAGCAGAACTTACTTTACTTTACTGCGGCTAGTTCCTGCGACAGGATGAGCCGACTTCATGAATGTCACGGATTGCAGATGCCCAAACGGTCGGCGGCAAGCTCCACACAGATACTAATCCAATGATTCCTCCGGCTACGAGTACCTTGCACAACATGGAGTTTCACAAGATCGACATCCAATTTCACTACAGCCAGGCACTTTTTCCATTGTTCACCACGCTGACGACACCAACCCTGGAAAGGTGAGGGTGAAACCACGGCCATAGTGAAGTCAGTGTCTAGTCTGCGGAGGACATGACCGAACCAAGGAAGTCTGTGGCGTTGGATGAGCACTGAGAACTTCGGAAGAACGTAACAGCGCTTGCGGATTTCGTCATTGGTGATATGCTTAAGTCACTGTGTTTTCAAGGTAAGCCTTAGACACCAACGGTCGAAGTCTTCCAGCTTCCGGGTGTCTTCGCATGGCAGAGGCCATGCTTCGCAACCAAGGAATAAAATGGAACGAATGGATGCTGAGAATACTCCGATCTTGGTTCTCAGACTAATTTCCGTCTTTACCATGATGTGTTTATCAGCTGTAAGCAGGCTGTTCTAGCGCTGTCAATACACTTCCGGATTTCGGATGTAGTCTGACCATTGGGGAGTATAATGGATCCAAGATACCTGAACTCAAGAACAGATTGGTTGAGTTGTCCATGTAATGAGAGCGACAGGGCAGACTGCGTGGCTAACGATGAGCTACACTTCGTCTTGCTGATATTAATTTCGGGGCCGAGCTTAGAGGCTGATTGGTTGACCCGATTTGGCAGTGACTGTAGTGATATAGCATCTTCCGCAAGGATAATGATATTGTCAGCGAATTCTAGATCTGACAACCAGAAGTCAGGGGTAACTTGAACACCACGATAGCCTTCAAAGGCATGATGCATAACTCAGTCGACTGCGAAGTTGAACAGCACTGAGAAAGTGGGCAACCCTGCCGGACTCCAGTATTCCTGTGGAATTCCTTTGTTTCTTCTCCACAGACCCGAATCCGGGCCTTCGTGTAACGATAGTATGATATTACCACGTTACCGAGTTTAGCAGGCATGCCGTCGGCAAGTAGGCTTCTTTAGCGTGCTTCACGGTCAACTAAGTCAAAAGCAGCTCGCAAATCAACAAAACACACAAATGTGGGCTTCTGGAACTGGTACCGGTGTTCGAGTACTCGACGTAGATTCGGTTAGTGCAGCCTCTGCCTGGTCGAAAGTCACCTTGGTTATGCTGAGTTCGCAGGTTTCTTATATTCGCAAAGCGGGAAATCAAGATTCCTGCGAAGCTTTTGACAGTCACATCGATTAGACTAATCCCGCGATAATTACTGTACACAGTTCGGTCGCCTTTCTTTGGAAATGGCAAAAGTGCTGAGGTACTTCACGAAGAAGGACAGATTTCCGTCTCCCATATCGAGCATTTTCACAACAGAATTTGTAGGATGTTTGGGTTCTCCTAGTTTCACCAGAACAGAGCTTTGGGAGCAACATCAGGACATCTGACGGAGGTAATTCGCCAGTATCTTCATGATCTGGTAAGACGAACAAGAATCCACCTGTTTTGTAGATTGTCTCCTCAGAAAGTGGACTGCCGGTGTTGTCAACAGGGGCAAAACTTTCTACTTTTCCATTCCATTAACGGCATGGCTTTTTGGTAGCGTATCGGACCAAAACAAAGTCACCTGCTGAAAGCTGGGACATGTTGTGTGTTTCGATGATAGCATTTCCGGGAATATAGGTCTCATGCACAAATTCACAATCGCGTGACTCAAGGACACACACATTGCTGTCAATCTCAGTTGCAGTAAGACTTTTAGGTACGGGCAATGTTGTAAAATGTAGTATCTTTGCATTTTTAAGCTTTCCACTCCCAGACGGTTTAAGTGTCAAAGCACTCTCAATGACTTTCTTCACTGGAGCTGCAGTAGACACAACGGAGGAATCTTTCTTACACTTCTGGTGTGGCTTCTGAGGAGGAGCCATTCGTGGTGGTCTTATTTAATGAGGAAATGTGATTGTTTCTGAACTGTTTGGGGATCTTTCGGCCATTACTGCCCTTGACGTTTGCATGTAAAGGATTTTGTCATTTGTGTCTTGGGTAGAGCTTACTTTTGGGGCAGGCTTTGTATTTGCTTTTTGAAGGATCTGGTCTATCCGTTGTGAATGACGGGAAGTACCTCTCCTGCGCAGTTGCATGTCGGTCAACTGGATAGATACACGTTGAATGAAAACTAGATCTTATATTAGCGGGCGTGGACGTTTTCTCAAAGGCATATGTGGCCAAGGCTGGAAGTGTATGGTTAGTCATTGATTTTTCTCGCGTTGTATGGATCGTGCATCCAGTTATCTGCAGCCTGGTTGACAAAACTATTGAATGGACCGAAAACTGTCGTGTCAATAGCTGTAGCTCATGAGAGCAGTGAAGGGGAAAGGAAAGTAACGTTACGTTGTTAGCTTTGCAAAAATCGATTGCCTTAATTGTAATATTAATCTGATGGTTGTGGAGTAGAAGTAGAATTGAGGCATCTGAAGAGGGTCTGGCATGCCAGATAAAGTGTTGCAAGAAAGATTGGGACTTCTCACTTGGCATCCATTCTGATGACTTGGGGTGATCGTCGACAACGCTGCCTGCGGGCAACATGGTTCTTCAAATCTCTTGGGTCTTCACACGCGGGTAAACTAAGAAGGGAGGAATGGAGTAGGCAGTTGCATGTACAGCTGCACAAATCGTCACCAACACACCGCGTTCTCGTGACACTAATGCTCCTACTCTTTTGTCGTCCATCTTCGCCTGGCCTTGAGACTTTTACCCCAGTCCTGTAAAAAACTTTACGTCTTTCATTTAAAAACAAACATCAACACTACATTCTTAAATGGTTAATGAACACACCATTCAAATAAAAACCATTTGGTAAATTAGACGTTGACGTAAACTCACCTTTGTTTCAGCTGCAGAAAGGTGAAACTGGACAAAAGCGGGAAAATTGCTAAGTGCCCAGGGTGTAAGCTCTCAATTTTGCTTGAAAATTTTATACCTAAAAATCAACGGAACAATCTACATATTTTTATTCCTTCCTCTTTAGCTTTCTGTAGGAGTCAATTTTGACTTTTTCCCTTGAGACTTTAAGCCCATTCTCCCCCTACCTGGGAAACAAATTGAATCTCATGGGTCGAGACTGGCTACGGTTCATCCCCGAGACCGTGCAACAACAAACTCAATGTTGACGATGGTTGTTTGAATGGATTATTGAACCAGTTCTCATTGCTATTTGAAAACATATTGGGGAAAATGCGTCATTTCCAACTCCGGAAGGGCGCCAAGTCAAAGTTTAACAAAGCCAGATCATTACTCCATGCAGTGCGCCCTAATGTTGTGGCAGAAATTTAACATCCGCAATTAGAAGTAGTCGTAGTTCCGGTACAACATTCAAATTGGGGCACTCCAATTGTACCCGTGCTCAAGCCTGAAGGCTCCGTCAGCATTTGCGGAGACTACAAATTGACAGTCAACCAGGCATCAAAAGTGGAATAATCCTTACCATGTAGTGAAGGCTTGTATGCAAATTAGCCGGCGGCCAAAGGGTTTTCCAACTTGGATCTCAGTCTCGCATGCTCCCAAGTTGAACTTGCTGATTAATCAAAGGAACTGACCACAATAACCACCCAACGGGGACTATTTCAGTACACGCGCCTCCCGTTTGGCATAAATTCAGCACCCGGCATTTTCCAACCGATCGTAGATAATAGAGTTACAGATATATCATTTCCCTGTGCATACTTGGACCATATACTTGTTACTGTCCGCTGTGACGCTGATCATGTAAACACGTTGCGGACTGTCCTTGAGCGTCTGGAAGAGTGTGGGTTGAAATTAAAATAGTCCAAAGGTGAGTTCTTATCCGATTCTGTTTGTTACCTCGGTTAGAAACTGGACGAAACCGCTTTGCAAGTCCTGCAACATAAAATATTGGTAACATAAAATAGTAGTGCAGGCACCACAGCCCAAGAATAGTGATGAATTACGGTCATTCTTAAGAATGTTGTCGTCCTATCAACGTTTCCTAACGGATTCCCCAACCATACTTGCCCCATTGAACGAACTGCTACAGAAAATCACCCCGTGGAGGTGGAAGACCAAGCACCAATCAGCTTATTCTTGTGCAAAAAGGGCCCTGCTTCCGAACCTATTTTCATCCACCACGTGTCGTAACCCGGTACTATTAGAATGGGCACATTTCCATAGTTCATTTATTTGACCAAGTTCGGCTACAGGCCTGAATTTGGACAACCGTACTGAGTCAGCCATGATGTCGAAAGCGAACGTTGTTCTGGCTATGGCGAAGTGTGCAAAACATTGATGGAGAGAGGTTGAGCGATGATCATTGTGGTTGGGTTAGTTAGGATTGGTCTAACCCTGGCACTACGACAGTGGAATACCGTTGATCTTACAGTATGATGCCTCTCCATACGGAGTCAGAGCAGTCCTATGTCACAAAATGTATGGGTATTATTCACCCGATTGAGTTTGCCTCACGAACTTTACAACCCGCCGGAAATAATTACTCTATTAGATAAAGAAACCCCACCAGTTATATTTGGTGTCAAGAGGTTTCATCAGTACATTTGGGACGCCTATTTAGAAATACAAACAGACCACAGACCCAACACTATCTTCTGTAGCAAGATTTACAAAAACCGGCTGGTCTACTACAATCCCCGTCGATCTTAAGCCTTGTGGATAATGGCAAAATGATTTGAGTCTTCATGATGGATGCCTGTTTTAGGGATCTCGCCTGATTCCACCGCTAAAAGCACGCCCGTACATCCTAAACGAAATTCACTACGCACATCCAGGTTTATCCCGAATGAAATCCTTTGAGATGTTGGTTTAGTAGTAATAGTTTACCCTCCTGCATTGTCCACCCTGCAAATGGATCAGTGCCTAGCTTCTGCGATGAAACGAGTCCTCGCACGACCACACAGTCACCCACTTCTGGTGGGCGAGTTTAACCTGCACGCAATCAAAGTCCCAGCATCGCACAGCGAACAATTCAAGGCTGACTTGTAAGATGCGATTGTCGATGAAGCTCTGTAAAACCAGGTCACCACTCTCTCGCGATTCGGAACGAGTGACGCACCATCTGTTTTGGACCTTGTGCACATCAACGGGGAACTAATGGTCGACACCGTGATCATAGATTCACCACTTCGCCGTAGCGGTCACGTGCTGGTGATCTTTTGTTATATCTGCTACTCGGGGTACGTCAGTGAGAACAACGACGAAACCTATGTCGTTACCCTTTACGATATCCTATCCAATCTCGTTCAAGAAACCAACTGGTCTTTCCTGGCCGAACAGCCGCCCGACGTCGCTTGGATAATGTTGTCACCCAATTCATCGAGCTAGCGGCAAATGTGTAAAAAGGCACGGTCTTTCGTCCGAAGCAAATGAACTCGTTCCGAGGAGCCGTACTGGAAAATGTATGACCTTAAGAGCTTCAGCCTGGCGCGCTTGCAAACTGTACGAGTAATCTGAACTAGGATGCATGCACAACGCAATCAAACAACTTCGTTGTGTTGCTCCGCGAAGACAAACTCCAGCGCCAACAGAATTTAGCGGCGAGATTCAATACAGATCCCAAGTTACTGCATAAACAAGTCAACAAGCTCCGAAGGGGCTGCGGGGGATCCCAGTTTTATGTGAAGCAGATGGTCCGGCGCAAACTACACAAGATGCGGCCGACGTCATTCGTCAACTCTTCATCCACACTTTCTAGAGTGCATCCTAATTTGACACAGCTCCCATCGTCACGGAGTTAAACCGCGTATCGTTCACCGCAGCCAATGTGATGGGAAGCTTAATGTGATTGTGCGTGCACAGCTCACCTTGTGTGCACGACAACAAACCGAAGGCATTGAAGACAACAGCCATGAACCTTGCCGATCAATTAGCTCGGTTCTTTCAAGATTATCTCGATGAAATACAGGTTGCCACGATGTGGAAACATGCACTAGTATATCCTATTCAAGAGCGTGGTAATCGTGCGGAGCCCTCGAACTACCGTCCAGTCAGTCTCCTCCATTGTTGTATCCAAATTAGTGGAAGGTACATCGCCGAAGCGCTCATGGGATACCTTGCGAGCAACAACATCCTAGTATCACAGGAGCACGGATACCGCCGAAATCGGTCTTACACTCTAAGTTGGTGCTAGCTCGAGCATGCTGGACACAGTCAGCCTATGCCAGAGTGGGCATGGACGTTGTCCAGCTGGACTTCTCCAAGACGTTCGATCGTTTGGACCACCACATTCTTCTTCACCAACTTCGAAGCCTTGGAATTGTTGAATCCGTACTCCGTTGGATCGGCAACTGCCTCACTAAACGTCAGCTGAAATCGAGGGACCGCAGCTCAATTTCCAATCTGATTGACGTCCAGTGTGGCATGCCCCAAGGATCGGTACTGGGACAATGTTTATTCCTGGTATTCATTAACGATCTTACCAGTGTACTGCAGTCGAATTTCTTACTGGTTGCAGATGATGGCAAAATTTGACATGGCATCAAGACAGCGGATCATCACATGGCATTGCTTATCAATCTCAACAGGGCTAATAAGTGGTCATCCGATGACCTGCTCCACTTCAAC
Source organism: Dicrocoelium dendriticum (assembly GCA_944474145.2). NCBI lineage: Eukaryota > Metazoa > Platyhelminthes > Trematoda > Plagiorchiida > Dicrocoeliidae > Dicrocoelium > Dicrocoelium dendriticum. The sequence continues at coordinate 59,994,859 of OX104071.1, read as the reverse complement.
GTGGCAAAGTACAAAGTTGTAACCATACGCCATCAGCTTATCCATGAATATCGACTTGGGGACCAACAGCTGCAATGTGCTTCCCAGGAAAGCGAGCTCGGGGTGATTGTGCAGGACAATATTGGTTGCTCGAAACAGGCTGAAAGGCATCGGAAAGAGCCAACCAACATACTGGACGCTTATGGAAGGCTTTCGGAAATTTCGAGTCATCAATCTTTCCGCAAATGCTGAACGCCCTGGTGCGGCCCCCCTGGAATATGCGATCCAGGCCTGGTTTCCCTGTTGCCAGCGCGACATCCATACACTAGAAGCTATACAACCTAAAGTGACCAAACTCGTTAGAGGATTGTTTCATCTCCCGTACCAAAGCAGACAGCAGTCCCTGAGACTGCACCGTGCTGAATATCGACGTCAACGATGCGACATCATCATGGTTTACTTAGTACTGACCAACCCCATTCGCCCATGTCGTAATCTGTTGCAGCTGAGCCAAAATACCAACCTGAGAGGCCATCAGTTTAAACTGGCTACGCACTACAGTTGACTTGATAGTGGAAAAAACGTTTTCTCCCGCCGTATGTCCCGTGTCTGGAACGCCCTTCCGACTCACGTCATCCTTGCCCCTGCATTAAGGTTATTCAAAAATCGCCTTGTTGACACACTTTTCAACTTGAATTATTTGATGTAGTCCGTTTCACTCGGAGAACAAATAACGCAAATCAAACTATAGACTTAACAGTCCCCTCTTTGACGTGACAGTGAGGATACATGTATAAGTGTCCTTGTGAGTAGCATGGAAGTATCTAAGCCGGATTAAGGCATCACATCGGTTAAATGATGCAGCACACGAGTGTGCATTGCCATTTCCTAGTTTTATTTTTAACCGAGTTACTGAACCATAACTGCGTTCTATACTAGTTTGTGTATGCACGTCTCATTTACAACGCAAACCATCGTTGTGCAGTGCATTTAAATCGATAGACGATTAGAATGACGATTTGGTTGTCCGCTAATCTTATCCATGTTAATTTTCACTCCAACTATCTTACGGGACCTGTCAAGCACATGCTTGTTTACCAGTGATGAATCATTTTTCCTTGTTCTTCGTACGTAGAAAATTAGAAAAGACGGCCGTACAAATATTTCTACATTTTTGCATTTGGAGTGGTCGGGTCGATGGTTCGAGAGAAAATTCATGCTTCGGAGTCTATTTTTAATCTTCTACCAATGTGTTATGAGTCGCGTAAACCGTGACCCTAATTGTGTGCACAGATGATCGCTCCAGTCTATGGGTCGTATAATGCGTGTCGATAAATAGACGAATTTTGTAATTACTTATTTACTTTTTAAGAGACACAACTTCCAGTAGTAAATAGTTGTTACATCGCAACATGAAAGTCAGATCAGTAGCAAAACAGCATCAAAAGACATCTTGTCTCACTGGACAAGAGCAAGCTTATCAACCCAATGAAGCTATGTGAGTTGCTGGGTAAGCATTTCTATTTATCGTTTAATACAATCGCCATTGTAGCACAAAAGGACTGCTCTCACTAACGGAATCAATCGACTCTGGAAACTTTGATACGTGCAACATTTGCATGCAGATGATAGCCTTAAAGCACGCATTGTACTTTGGACGATATGGCATGCGGACAGCATTAGTTTATCTCAATGGGACTGACAGCCCATTGTTCTCGCTGAACGTATTCAATCTGCCACTAAAAGCACGCATCTACCATGCTAAATGGAAACAGGTTATTTTCAGAGTCCAACAAAAGGAAGATAGTCCCAAGAAATAAGCAATTGCCAACTGTTGTACAAGAGCGCCATGTCCGGATATTTTGATATGGAAAAGCCTTTCTCTCTACCGACTGCATGTTCGTGTTTTCGTTTGACTTTAACTAGGCCTTAGACTACGTTCGCATAATACAAATAGAAATCTACGCCCTTCAGCCATAACGCAGAAAATGGGAAACAACATTCTCTATCGGTAGCGTAAAGTGACATCCTTCGCTGCAACCTTGCAAAAGACCTATTGTTACATGCACAATTTTCAGATGCCAGCGATGTGTGACCTCGGAGTTCGCTACTCTACCTCTTCAAAACTTGCTGAATACGTAACTATATAACAGTCAAGAATAGATTAGGCACGACACATAATTTTACTACAGTATGGCTAAAGGATTGTAGAATAGCTGTCTGTGAGACATATTCACACCCTCTTTTAGAATGTTGCTCATTTGCATTCACAAAGTCGAAAATGTGCCCAAAATCACCCTCAGAGAAATGAAATCGTCAGATACTAAAAACTTGAGAGAACCGTGTACTTGACTTACTACCAGTAGTGCTAGCGGTTGAAGTTCGAACCACTGTTACCGAAAAGAATTAAGATGAGCTCAGTCTTTTGTTCGCTCTTCTCTACAACACATGCATGTAATCTGAATCTGTACAGTTTAGCATCTCCTATTCCTATTCATTCAGATGTACGTCATCGTGCCACTGCGTCCCAAAAGCATGTACAAAGCTGCGCTTCAACCGGTGTGTGTCTACCTTGTGGTTGCGTTCTGCTTGATGTCGTACATCGCTCGGGCTTACTCTCCCAGTTCTTACTGCACGCACCTGTAGTTGCACTCATTCGAGACCGCTTAACCAGCGCTATTTACTATACATCACTTATAAATGTAACTTGTGCAGATCACCCTTGACCTACATATTGCATTTTTGCCACACTTCCCGCAGAAACAAACGCGAATGATTTTTCACATCCTGAGTCGTACAACACCTTTGTGGTCTCAATCGGTACTGAAATCCAACGTCTATACAACGATCCACCAGACAAATCTGTCAATCGCGAAATGAAGAAACTATCCGATAGTTTGTATCCCTTTATTTCTCGCTCACTTTATTTACACCCTAGACAAATCCTAAGAACACGATGCTTCGCTTAACCTGCCCCGCAAGGTCCTGTGACACATCGGGACACGGTATGGACGTTCTGAAATCAGATAGGGCCCATTCATCGTGAAGTAGATTGTCAAAGCCGCGCGCACTAACTCTGAGTTGCATTCAAACGCCCAGTCATTGACCTCAAATGCATCGATCGGCAGATACGCTGACGCAAAAGAAACGGAGCCTATGGCTAAAAAACGAAAGTAGTATCTGAGTTAACTTCAGGCTGAGAAAAATTATGAACAGCGGTTCAGTGTTCTAATCGTTTTTTCAACTTTTGTCTTAATTGTGTTAAGCTCATATAAGACAAGGTGATGATGCGCAATGGCTAAACAGATTCTCTATCCTTCTGAACAATAGGTAAGGTAATTCCACTGGTCAAGGTTGTGCATAAATAAGGTAGCCATATGTCCCGCTTTAGGCGAGCAGTCCCGCATTTCAAGCTGTCGTCCCGCAATTTTAAAAATGCTGGGAGGGGCGCACTTATATCCAGCTTTGAGGCCGAAGACCTCAGAATGTCCCTCTTTGTGCACGAAGAATACAGATGAAAAAAGCAATCGGTGGCGGTGCGGGCAATACTTAAGACCAAAATAAGTGGGCGTGCATGAGTTGGGTGGGATAGTCGACCGTATGGGTGGACAGCGCTGCAAGCAGATGTTTTACGACAACATAAAAGCGGGAAGAAAAGTGCTGATGAAATTTCTGTGCCTTTAGTGAAGAACGCTTGCCTTAAGTACGCTTTGGTGGGGAAAATTATGTCTAGACCTAGGTGTAAAAGGACTACTCAATTGGCGAGCGATTTTCCATTCATTAAGGAGACAACATGTGACAAAGATTCAGATATTCTATGTGACACATGTAAGTCCGAATTTTCTATTGCGCACAATGGTACTTCAGATATCACAAAGCACATTAAATCGGATCGCCATAAGACAGCAGTGTCTGCGGCAGAATCTTCTGCTCCTGTAACAAATTATTCTCGATCAGTAACGTTTGGAAACACCGAAGCCAAGTTAGCAGCGACAGTAGGTACATTCGCTTATCACGCGCGTGACCGACATTGTCCAAAACACATCGCAAACGGCAGCTGACACTCATCGTATTGATATTGAAACAGTTGTGCTGAAAGTATATTCTTAATTTTACATTTACACTGTACTGAAGAACTAAAGGAATTCCGTATCTCTGCAATAGTAGAGCAGCAAAGCATTCTGGGATACGGGCAAACCGGATGCCTTTCACTTGTGGTTGCTGTGGAGAAATTTTTGTAGGTCGTTTCAGCTTTGAAATCCTACTTTTGGTCGCAACAGAAGTGTCCTACAGTATTACAATGTTTCTTTTCAAATCCTTGCACTGAGCTGCGGCTCTTCTTCATGCGCAACATCACTGCCAATTTGGATGCTTTTGCACTAAAAATTAAGGAACAGAATATTTCAGCACTGGAGGTCTCGTCTGCAATGTACGAACACATGCAGAAGTGCGGGGACGGAAGCATAAACAGCTTTGTTCCAAATGAGGCAAAGGTCCGAATAGGCCAACTCGAACAAGTGAGTCTCAACAGAAAAATAGATGTGATGGATATTGTCACCAGCTTCTAGGACAATTGCGTCGATTATCTACAGAAAAGAATGGACCAATTACAAGAACATTGGCTTCAGTTAGATGACACTGAAACAACACCGTCCTGGGAAACATTTGAAGCAAACTTCGGTATTTTTGAATCTTGCAGGGTATCGGAAAACACGAACTTTCGGTAGTTTGCAACATTAGAGTTTACAGTTGTCTTAACCTTCAAAACGACCACTTGTATTACTGACTGCACATCCGTTGACACAAAGCGTCTTGGTGAGTATCTTGCTGAACCCGTTTCTCGCTCTGGCTGATTTGCTTCCTATTTTTGTAGTCTGCACAACACACGTTGGGTTCAACCTCCTCCAACTGCTATCCGCTCCCGTATCTGACAAGGCCCTTAGGTGTCATTGCTTAACGACTATATCCCAGGATCCACCCAACAATTGGTGACCCCGCTCCACAACACGCCTTCAGCCATTTTGAATTTTCATTATAGTGTGCTCATGCCAGTGATTTTGTGATTCATTAGTTGTGATCATATTGTTTTCTCACACACCACATGTTTTATTTGCTATTCGCAATGGATTATCTAGAGGATAAGTCATCTCCATACGCAGTTAACGCCGTTGAGCCTGTCATGTTCAATTCTGCTGCGTTAGCCCTCCACCTTTTCCGAAGAATGATCTTTCGGTATGCTTTTGCACCTAGATCCGTTTTTTATATTCGTGGGATTTCGTCTGATTTCGCCAAGTATAATCAGCTAATATCTCGCCTTCCTCAGTGTATATCCTCGCAAGTGAGAAACATCATATTCTACCCCCTCTAGTAATGAAATACAAGACTCTTAAACAGGCTATTATTCAGCGAATCATGCCTTCTGACAAGGTCCGTCTGCAGCAACTATTTAGTGATCTGCAACTAGGAGATAGGATGCCCTCAGCCTTGTTGTGCGAAATGCAACAGCTCATTGGCACGTTCAACATGGACGTAGGGATTCACCGCGAGCTGTGGATGTAACCCCTTCCAGAAAGCACTCAGGCTATCCTTGCAGTAGCAAGTGACTTTCTAATCACGACAATTGCAGATCTGGCAGACCGCGTCATCGAACGGCACCAGCCAGAGACTGAAACCAAAGCACCTAAGCAGCTTTGTGCTGGCGCAATCACACCGACACCCGCGACTAGCCAACCGTCGACAATAGTGGCATTATCATCGCAGACAGCGTCGCTTCAGCGCCGGATCGAGGAGCTCTTTTAAACCGTAAGCACCGCAGCCGCTCTGGATCGTCACCCCGTCACACAAAATCTGATGCCACAGGTTACTGATTTTACCACACGCGTTTCTCTAATAAACCACGTAAGTGTGTACAGCAATGCAGCTACTCCGCTACAGATGGTCTGACAGGCAGGCCCGTATGGCAACTAATGGTGTCGGAAGAGCACAAAATCGTCTCATCTAAAATAGGGACTAAAATTCCGAGACAGCTCTTAGTTGATTCCGGGGAGGAAGTCAGCGTCATTCCCCCTATGCCAGATGAGCCTCACGCTTCTTTGTCGACAAGACTCAGTGCCACCAAGGACATGCCAATAGCCACCTGCGGTCATCGATCGCTTACCCTGGACCTAGGTCTTCAGCGCACGTTCCGCTGGATATTCACCGTCGCTGCAGCCCCCTTTGCCATCATCTGCATTGACGTTCTCAGGCATTTCGACCTCTTGGTCGATGCGAAACGCTAGATGCTAGTCGACACTGCAACGAAACTCAGTGTAGGTGGCATCACCGCCGATTTCGCATCTATAATACCAGTCTACGCCTTTCCTCAGACCTCGCCAGATTACGCCAACCACTTTTCCCAGTATTCCAAGCTCGTTCAGCCAATGGACGCAGCTTTGCCCGTGGCATCCCAAGTCACTCATAACACACGGACGAATGGTCCACCTGTCTCATGCCGTCCACGTCGACTATCGCCCGAGAAACTAAAGGTAGCTATGGCGGAGTTTAAGCACATGCTCGAACTAGGAATAATACGCCCTTCCGACAGCCCTTTATCCTCGCCACTGCAGATGGTCCCAATGAAATCAGGTGACTGGCTCCTTTGCGGTGATTATCACGCACTTAATCGGCTAACCGTCTCAGATAGGTATCCCATCCCACACATGCAGGACCTTACCGCATGCCCCACAGGTAAGACGATCTTCAGCAAGATCTGTCGTGGCTTTTGGCGTCACCCGTCTAACTGCTTCCACAAACTACCAAGGTAGCGGGCCACGAATTTTGAAAGTTACCTTGGCTGCGCCTGAAATGGTATCAGTGGCAATCCAAGCATGGCATGACAAAAGGAAACTTGGGCCACCAGAAGTACGGTTAAGACCATTTCTTCAATTAGCACAGACCTCAGATACAGATGAGCCAGCCTCAATTGTACCCATCTCAAACCAGCCAACTGTGCAAACAACCGTTTCAAAAAACTTCAGCAGACCGGCACTATTTGTGCCGGTCACTCACAGCGAACCGAGCTCCTGATGCGTCAACAAATAAAATGCTGCTACACCAACACTCAGGGGTTGTACTCTAAGCTCTCGGAGCTGCGCCACTGACATGAAACGACAACTTGGGACCTCATAGCAGTCACTGAAACTTGGCTCTCAAACGACATACTTGATCCGGAGATTGAACTCAGTGAGATGTCAGTCATACGAAATGATCGTCCATCTCGCGGGGGCGGTGTTGCTCTCTACTATCGAGATTATCTGAAATGTGAGGCACTTACCGGAAAATTCCCTCGTTATTCCCGACGCACTATTTTGCCGACTGCACCTAGCAGGTCGAGATGTTGTTTCACAGAAGAAGAGTGATGCTTGCCTCTTAGCAGTTATTTATAGACCTCCGAACTCATCAGCAGACAGCGATAACATTCTGTTAAACGCCCTCCGCTATGCTGTTTCACAAAAGTACTCTCACTATCTTATAATGGGTGACTTTAATGTTCCTTCTATAGCATCAGTGTCCCCTAATGGGCCATCATTTAAATCGAAACTCCTCGAATTTATGGATATGGCAGTTTTGTATAACCATGTGCATCGACCAACCAGACATCGCGGTTCAAACAAGCCATCACTCCTGGACTTAATCCTGACTAATGAAGAGTTGATGGTTGAGTCAGTAGCGTACGATTCTCCACTGGGCCGTAGCGACCATTCAGTCCTAACATTTGGTTACGTATGTTATGCCAGTATTGTTGCTACAGAAAGTGAGACTCAACGAACTATTACGGACTATTATAAGCTGCGCAGCTTAGCAGCAACCGTTGACTGGGACCTACAGACGCACAGCTCAGCGAATGACGCGTGGAATGAATTGAAAGACAAAATTAACTGGGTCATACAATCAGCATCGAAGGTTGTACCATTACGAGCATCGCGCCGGACCAATACGTGGATCCGGAGCAGAACACGTAAATGGATCAACAGAAGAGATGAAATCTGGAGGCAACATTTGCTAAGCCCATGTGATATCACATGGTAGGATTACAAAGTTATAAGAAACTACTGCACGTCACTCATTAGAGTCGATAAGTACGAATGGCAGGAGAATATGGTGCTGAAATTTACGAGTAACACCAAACTGCTATACAGATTTGTGAATGGCAAAAGAAAGGTTAAGCCCGGAATGCCACCACTCAGGACGGCCAGTGGCCTAACAACTACTGCTGTGGATGCCGCGAATGCTCTACTCTTGCAGTTTGGCTCGGTAGCTACAAATGTCATGGAACCTTCGCCCTATCAACTCCCAACAAATGTCGTTGGCTTATCCAGCGTCACCTTTACTCCAGCAGCTGTTGCAAGCAAACTACAGTCTCTCCGGGAGTACAGTGCCCCTGGAATCGACATGATCTGCCCAAAAGTACTAAAAACCCTTGCTCCCACCATAGCAACACCACTTGCAACATTTTCCAGCGTCTGCTTAACTCCCATACACTCCCATCTGAGTGGAAAAATGGAATTATCACTCCAATATATAAAGGAGGTAAGCGCTCGGATCCTGCTAACTACCGACCTATTACTCTCCTTCCTGTTTTGTCAAAAGTTATGGAATCGGTAATCGCAGATGAACTGACGAGATACTTTGAAAGTCAACAGATAATTTCTAATGCCCAACATGGTTTCCGACGCAGACGATCTTGTCTCACCCATTTGCTGATTACTCGGGACTTATGGACCAGGGCGGCTGATGAAGGAGTGCCCATAGATGTGATATACCTGGATTTTTCTAAAGCATTCGACAGGGTCAATCACTTCTTTCTCCTCCAAAAGCTTGCTGCCTACGGTATCAACGGTTCCCTGCTCACCTGGTTGGAAGACTACTTACACGACAGAGCAATCAAGGTAAGAGTAGCTGACACCTATTCCGAAAGCCTTTACGTCTCCAGTGGTGTTCCACAAGGATCCGTCCTCGGCCCGCTACTATTTTTAGTCTACATTAATGACCTTCCAGCAGACATTCTATCTCCAATGCAAATATTTGCAGACGACGCTAAAATATGGAGAGCTATTCGCTCAGCATCCGACCGTGTCTACCTCCAGGAAGATCTGACCCGGATTAACGAATGGCAGAAAAGAACCAGCTCCCACTGAACCCTGCAAAGTGCCACCTGCTGACGGTGCACAACAGCTTCGTTAACACATACCTTTTGGGGCAACACGTCATGCAACACGTGACTAGTGAACGCGACCTAGGTATAATCGTGCAAGAGAGTCTTGGAAATTCGCTCCAATGTTCGAAAGCAGCAAGTGTAGCGAACTTGAACTTGAGACTTTTGAGGCGAGCTCTCGGCACTTTTGAGCGACAGCTAGTACCATTGTTGATTAACTCCTACATTCGTCCTCATGTTGAATATGCAATTCAGGCCTGGTGTCCATGGTTAAAACGAGACATCCGCCTCTTGGAACAGCCCCAAAGAAGAGCCACAAAAGCAACGCGTGGACTATCCGGTATAAGTTACGAAATGCGTCTTCGTGTACTCGGTGTGTTCTCATTAGAATACCGACGGCTTCGCGGAGATCTTACTCTCACATACCTGATAATAAATGAAAGCGAGCATCCATGTACATCACAGTTGACTCTAGCCCTTACAAACAAAACCGAGGCAACCACCTGAAACTAATGACGCAACACTCTCGTTTGAATTGTAGAAAGTATTTTTTCTCACTTAGAATCTGTTCTCACTGGAATGCATTACCAAACTATGTGGTGAACGCACCAGACATGACGACATTCGAAAGACTCTTAGATTTTCATCTTAGTGATAAACGATACACAACACTTTGTTAAAGTGCAATGATTTAAACACTGATACTTTACGTTCCACGTTGGAACATTTTGATTTTAATTTTCTTTTGCATATCCATCCTGTGGGTCTTTTTATCCCATCATACACCATTGAACCATTGAATCGATCTGGTTCGCGCCTATCACCAGAAACCCGACGAAGGAAATGACATTCCTAAAACAGCCGTCATCACTGCTTTCGCCTTGTCTGAATAGTTATGAATGCCATTTGGTTTGTGCAACGCCGCACAAACCTTCCAACGCTTCATCCACCATAACACTCTTGGCTTAGTCGCAATGTTCCTTCCATAGTCAAAGGTCCACGTGTACGTTATGCGCTAAAATGCTATAAGGAAAATAAAAAACACAAGAATCCAGTACACATATTTACCTTAATCACAAGGAGCTTTGTGTGAAGTCTAAAATAAAGCATACAGAATTGCCACCTTTGGGAATGACACAAAGACAATTTCTCTTCGATTCGCGAACTCAGGTAAGCACATTCGTCTAACACCGAAGTATCTACGCTTCCCTTCTGGATTTCCGTGGGTGGGATCAGACCAATGGGACTCCCTTATTGATTGGTCGATTTCGGGGATCGTGCTTTTCGAAGTGACAGTAAAATGGAGCCATCTGCTTTGCTTTTCGCCTCGTTCCGGGGTACAAAGTCGGGGGTTTATGAGCACGCGTTGACACAGAATGACCCGTCCAGACTCTACCTGTCGCATCAGGCTGAGATTACCATTCTATCTTTCTGATATTGACAGCTTCGTTCACTCATCTTTGAAGTCCCTGGCAAAAGCAGGTTCGTTTTTGGAAGGAGTGCGTTTTTTATTTGGGCCATTTATAAAACTAACATCATATTTATTTCAAAAGCAGACGCCGGTGTTCATGGTATGCGTTACTATTCTAACGACAAGGCCCGCCAGGCACTGGGATAACGAAAATTGTGTGACAACGAAGCAATCAGTTGCTGATGGCTATTTGACTCATTTGTAGAATGGGAATACATCGCCTAGTGCAGTAGAATGCGACGAACAATTTACCGGAACTAAACCGAAGCAGTGTGTTTTGAATCAGCTGATGACACCAAGGTATCATGTAAACAGTCGGACAAAAACAGTGAATCAAAACCGCCTGTCACCGAAATTCGTTGTGATAATCAGTTTTCCTTAAGTTGAAAACCGGAAATGGCTACCCTAAGTGAATTGGTCAACGGACCACAAATTGTTGCCCTTCGAATTGTCACACCCAAACGGCACACATTCACACACTGCCACATGTGTGGCACCTTGGCTGTGATGGTGTCACGCATGCCAGTAACACGATAGACTCTGTGCACTCGTTCTGTCATCATTGTAGAGCCTGTTCGCGGAGCGTAGCTCTTGAACGACGTGGGTGGGTTTCTGTGATAACTCCAATCGGAAACGATGTGCGGGTCAAGTGCTTGAAGGCATCCACAATTCACAAACCAGACATAAACATGGCTGCTGTTTGCGCGATAACGCAGCCCGATATATGGTCTACGTTGGTTTCCAAGAGCATATGTGTGAAAATTCCATACTACGCTGAGTGATCAGCTGTGCTTGTACTTGGCTCCAAAGAGAGCCCAAGCTCCTACTTAACTAAATTATGAATATCACATTATGAGAAGCATATGAGGTTCCTCGATCATAATACACACGCCACTAATGTTAGAGATGAATAGAACTAGAATGGTTATGCGGTGAACTTGCATACGAATAAGATGACGAACTTCTTTAGGTGTTAACCGTTGTTCGCATAGTCATTCCGTTAGTGGTTTTTCGCTACCAATTAACTCACGCACTGCACCCCTCGAAGGTCATCCAGGCCAAAGTTGCAACACAATCATTTGCTGTGCAAACGTGTCCACAGCAGCGCAGTTGGCTCCAGTTTTTGTCCCAGCTCTACACATCCGACAGATAGGTTCCCAACGAAGTCACTGACTATACACAGTCAATGGAATGGTAGTGTACTCCCGTTCACAACTTTCATCTGTAGTATCTTGCATTACGGCCGTGTTCGGTGTTAAAATATGGTTGATGCACACATTGAATACTGAATTTCAGCTAATCATAGCTCTCGTTATTAGGACATTGTTTCCCTTCGCGAAGAATTTTTCGGAAAATAAGACTGGAACTAGTTGTTCGAGGCATGGGAGTTTCTTCTGATCCGACAGAAACAAGATAGCAAAGTAAATGCTTTACTTTGGGCGGTGCGAAATACTGTTCTCGCTTAGGGACAATCCAATAGCCGGCTTTCGTAATGCCACTGTGGAGTAATATTGCATTTGTATGATCATGAATTTTACTCTCGTGTTTCTTGGGTTAACTGCATGCTTTAACCTACTGCTCGGTCTGGTTTTTCACTATAGCAAAGCGCGGTACGCAACATGGACGAAGGAGGGTTGCAGAATCTAGCAGGCCTCTCAATAACAACTAGGCCAATAGGCGTGATTCTATGCTCTCAATGCAGCAAACCTACGGAGTCGAAAACCATGTCCCCGGATCATCTAGAAACTTCCTTCCTCAGCGGCGCTTGCAGGCGTTGGTTCGGAGTTCATTTTTCGAACCTATTGTGGTGTAGGGGATGTTCCACAAGGATCACTACTGAGGCCGCGCCTATTCTTAGTCTTCCCTAACAAGCTGGCGCGTGTCACTCAGTCGAATTACTTGCATTTCGTCAGTGATATCAATATGTGGTGGACGCTCGGTGATCAGAAAAATCCCGACATACTACAATGAGATCTGAATCGTGTCCCTGAATTGATGAAGGTGGAGCTACTTCTAGTTAACGCGGATATATGCAAATTTGAAATTGGCCACATAGCACATCCAGTTGGAAAACCACCGTAATTTCCTCCCACGAAATGGTTAGCTGTGTAAAGCTCTTTTAGCTTATGTGATTTCTGGGCCTGCGCTATCCACTTTCAAAGACGGCGCGACGACACATCACCCAATTTACACTATGTGACGTGTGTAGCGCGTTAGTGTTGCTGTAGCAAATCAACAGGTAAGATGTCATTGAGAGTTGCCTGGATTGTTATTTTCGTTGCCTCTTCTCTTTACCTTCCCATTTCGTCTTCAGTATCGTTGAGCAGCCATCTCTCGTGCGCATTTTCACGCCATCCATCCGTCACCTCATGCTAGGTCCTCCAAATGCAGCTGTGAAAATGCCGTCCAGCTCGCCACGAGGCGTACCGCAGACACACCTTCCATCCAGCTCCGACTGTTACTAGGTGGTTGTCCAGCCGACTACAAAGTATCTATTTTGGCTTTCAGCGCCATCGGTCTATCATGACCCACGGAAGCCCTCGGAACCATCGACCGGACGCATACTACAACGTGATGTCCGTTCATCGATTGAGGACAAAAGGCGAACAAACACTGTACGCAATAGCCACCCACGAAATCGGGGCAGACTGATTTGCAGGAGTGTTGGCTAATGTGCTGAGTGCACAGATGTGCAGTTTAGTTTACGGGCAAATTTCGTTCTTTGAACTTTGTATTCTACAGGACTTATCAAGCCATAGATTTTTTACCTCTACTATACCGTTGTTCTAAAGTTGCCATCACAAACGCGTGAAACCACAATTCTTGCTTTCTGCATTATAGATAGTAGCGCCTTTGCTTGTTCTACTCTTTTCCATAACTGCATCGAACCGCCCAACTGGAATTGCAAAGCACAGATTCTTAAACTGAACAACATTTTTATTCATTATTAATTATACACTTTAAACACTTAATTGCGAACAAGCGCGGCCACTGCAATAGAGCAAAGTATTCGATCTAAGATAGTGGCGTAGCAACTATTATTGCCGCCCGGGGCGGACGTAAATTTGCCATTGCGGGAGCCTTGTCTGGTTCAATGATGATTGGAGGTAGTTCGCTATAAGCTTGCGTTTTGAGAATGCGCTCTCACAGCTGACAGTGCGAATAGTTCGGGTAAGAGATATATGCAGCAAATTCCCCAAGGCGATATTTTTGTGTTAGGATCGAAGCTCAGAATGTCCATTGATTTTGTCATTTCCGAAACTTTCACAAAAGACTGCAATCTTCTTCGTTTGGCAAGGAATTCCTATATATTTCTGTATCTTGGTCGACTCCACTACGCGGACAGCCATAGTTATCATCAAGCTGATTTGACAGTGTAAGAAAGCATAGTTGTCCGTAAGGTCATGAATTTGCTGAAATCTATGGCATTTCATTAGTCAAACTGTCTACAAGGCAGCATTTCCCGTTTCCACTCAGCCTCAAATCCCATCGATACATCAAACAATTTTTCACCGTCCATTCCTTTCCTTTGGTGAATTCGACGCTTCATGCTTGTCCCCAATCCAGCCTGGTGTCTTTTGGATTCATTCATTGCAACGTGCACCATTTTTCTCTTCTGAGGAGGCTAAACTCTTTCCATTGGAAGATTGACAGAAATTTGCTGCAGATCCAGGCGTTTTATTTACACAAATGCCAAAGGACAGAAAAACAATGCAGTCGTTTTCGGGACTACTTAACTTACAATAACTTTGTCCCGATTAGACACTCGCTAAGGATACCGTTAAATGAATTCTTGAAAACTAATACAAAATGGGTATCGTTCCCAGCTTGTCAGTCGGCATTTGGTGAAATCTAGCACATTTTAACTTCCGATCTTGCACTTACACACTATGACCTCAAACTACCTATCAAAGTTGCTGCTGACGCTTCAGAGTACGGGATTGGAGCAGCACTCTTGCACTAGTTTCCGGATAGCAGACTCGAAGTGGTCAGTCATGTTCCACTCACGCTAACAACAACTGAAGGGAATTACAGCCAAATTGAAAAAGAAGGTTTAGCAATTGTGTTTGCAGTCAAAAATTTTCACATGAAGTTGCATGGTCTGAAATTCACGTTACGCACTGATCACATGCCCCTGTTGTATATATTTGGTACCAAGAAAAGATTTCCTGTTCACACCGCAAATCACCTGCAACGTTGAGCAACAATACTTCTCGGATACGATTTTACCCTTAAACACATCCGTTCGGAATGCTTTGGCCATGTTGATGCCTTATCACGCCTGATTGCTAACAGATCAAATTTGCCGCCACATGAAGACACGGTTATTTCATCAGTTGAATTTGATGCTGAGATCAAATCTCTCTTTTAGGAGTATATACGAAACTTACCACTTACGCACAATGACATTTGTGACTCTATGCGGTCAGATAGCTGTTTACGAGTCATTTTATAATCTTCGCAACGGCTGGCCAAGAATTCTATCGGAGGCTGAAATTAAGCCATATTTTGTGTGTAAAGTTGCCCTAACAATAGTGAACAACTGTTGAATGCTGGCAGATCGCATTGTGATCCCCAAAATTCTCAGAGTAAAAATGATTCATGTGCCTCACGCCGGACACCAGGGAATTATACGAATGAAATTATTTGCGAGATCTTATGCTTATTGGCCAAATATTGATAAGGGTATTGAATGCGCTGTTCGTAGTTGTTCTAAATGTGCACAGGCTGCGAAAGCCCCCATCAAAGTTGACCTTCATCCTTCGCCAAAATCAACTGCCACCGGTATGCGGATTCATGTGGATTATGCAGGTCCACTAAGCAATCAATATTTTCTGATTATTGTTGCTTCATACTCAAAATGGCCAGAAATCGTTCGTGTCACTCAACCAACGACAGCTTCAACAATCGCCGTGCTTCGTCGTTATTTCACATAGTTTGGGTCCCCAGATACACTCATCACTGATAATGCTCTATAATTCACATCGAACCAGTTCAACCGATTTTGTCAATCCATAGGTGTACAACAAATCCGTAGTCCCATTTATCACCCCCAGTCGAATGGACAGGCTGAGAGATTTGTGGGTACATTCAACTGGGCTCTGTTTAAACTTAAAGGAGAGGGAGATATTGTTACAAACTTGGATGTATTCTTACGCATGTATCGTTCAACACCGAATCTTGTTCTCCCAAACCGGCAATTACCGTCGGCACTTTTTATTGGTCGACGTTTACGCATACCGTTAGATGCCATGTTTCCAGCAAAAGAGCCTAACGAGTGTGACCAGAAATTGGCAGATCAGTTCAATCGTAAGCACGGTACTCACATGAGATATTTTCATCACGGTGACCCAGTCTTTGTGTACAACTACAGGGATACACATAAATGTTGCATTCCAGGAATTGTCAAAGCAAGAAACGAAAATGTCCTGTATGAACTGGAATGTCTAAACCGATTGACTACACGTCATGTGAATCATATCAAACATCGATATACACCCGAACAGGTTTAGCAAAATGACACTACAGAGATTCCCTTACACATTCTTTTAGATACATTTGCTTTGTCTAAACCAATGGAACCACAACCAGAGAAACGCGTTAGCGTGAGCACAGAAGTGGAACTTAAACGAAGACCTTCAACACGTGTATGCCCCCCAATTCAGGGACTCAGTATCATTCAGAGCAAAAGAGCTTATGTATAACAATTTAATTTTTAAACCCAGCAGGGTGTTAGAGAGATCACGTATGTCAGCCACACATACTGCACTTGAAATCGATCGATTTCCAGCTCATGTGTTTGTAAGTTAGCTTAAAATTTTCAGCCGACCACATGGCACGTGTGCATTGTTTGGTTTGGACCAAGTTAACGGCTTTCCCGGATGGTTGTAACATCAGTGGTGCAAGTAAACGTATTCAAGCAGTGTCAATCCTGTTTTCTTACTACTAAGCAGGAGTGATAACAGACATGATCTATGCTATTTATCTCACCTGATTTAGCAGAATGCTCACTAATGCATTTCAAACGTGTGACGGCAAAGAAAAGTACTGAGTTTCCTTCCCAGCTGAACTGGCAGCAAATGTTCGCGAAGTACAGGCTCAGTGTTGACCAACAAATGTGCAAATTCCGAAAAATTCCCTCTACGTTTTGGCCTCCTTTGTCATCCTGTATGTCATCTCGGTGATCATACAGTTATATGCGTTGCCTGGTGCGAAACCTGGCGATATCAATTATCCTAGCTAAAATTTCACGACACCACTTTTCTACAACCACTTGCTCCATTTTGTTCAGTGTCTTTCCTTCAATTAGTCAGATCGCTAGCTCATTGCGGGTGAAGAATGACGGAACACGCGATTTATTATATTCGTGTTCACATGCTTTGGGATTTAGTTTCCACTAGCCGAAAAATTAGATTATCCCGTTGAAAACATCCTGCAGCCGAAACCAAACAGGGTCTTTTTTGTGGGAGAAACATCATCCGTGTCTGCAATTTTTCGTTCACCATTTCGCAAATTCCGAAAAAGCAACAGTTCATTGGAGGTCAAAGTTTGGAGTACACGTTGTCTGATTGGATTGCGACGCGCAATCTCAATGTAATGGACGGTGATTCACATTGAAGTGAACCTTAGTCACTGCGATCTCTGAGACCGTACTCAAAGCAGATGGGAATTGAGTGTTGCCCGCCCGAAAACAATACACAACCACGACGCGTTTCTATGTAATTGCATCTCAGCAGGTGGAGACGGCAGATTTCGAACTAAGGTTCGCTTCAAAGTGAGTCACGGTCCATTACATTGAGATTGCGCGTCGCAATCCAATCACACAACGTGTAATCCAAACTTGACCCTCCAATTAGTCATTTCCGTTGTGCCAAGCGTTGTCTGCCGGGACCCAATAACCAAAGGGGTAGAGGTTTCGGCTACTATTCCAATGGTTGCGGGTTGGAAACCTGCTGTCTCCTCCTGACGAGATGAAATTACATCGAACCGCCTCGTGGTTGTGCAGTGTTTTCGGACGGGCAACACCAAATTCCCAAACAGTTCATTGTTAGCTTCTTGGCTCCATCTTTGCGTTCGTTCCAGGTGACAGCACTTATTAAATTCATGAGCGAAATCCTGCAAGACAGTAGATGCGAGCCAGACAAGCACTGTAAGAATTTCATGAACAATCATAACAGCTCACTGGCATACATCCATCTAATCGGTCGATGTGTGTGTGATAGTGCAAATGTGTGTTGCATTTCCAATCCTTCAACTTCGCGCGCCTGCATCAGCATTGCCAAAATTTTCCGCTGCATCCATGCTGTCAATATCTCATTCTGTTTCTCGGATATCAACGTATGTAGTACCAATTTCATCTTCGGTCACAATATGATTATCCTCCATCGTTTTTCCCACTACAAGCATGGAAGTAATTTCGATGAATTTACACTTGGTATTAACCAATCATCCGTATTAAAAATGTCGCCCCCTGTTACACGCTGCCCCCTGTTAAATGCCGCCCGATGCGGACCGCCCCCCGCCCCCCCCCTATACTACGCCTTTGATCTAAGGGCATTCTTGAGGTTAGCACCTCAGGCCATATGCGAGGGGGGCATGTAATCCGAATGGACGAGGGATGAACCAGGCAGCCAATGAGGTGTGCACAACAAAATCGGGCATTGGATGCACAGGGCATGGTCGCATGGCTACGAGACCACTGGCAGTTCCATGGAAAAGTCTCAGTGTGGGAAGCGATTCCATTAAAAGTACTGCTCTCTCAGAGATAAACGGTATTTTCGACAAAGCAAGCCCAGCGAAAATGACAGCCTGATAAGCATGTAGGAACCTCGATATAAATAACTAAGTCATTTCCATAATTAGCGACGCTGCTGCACTCATGAGATTATCCTTTTGAAGCAGTTACACAAACGCAATCCGGCAAACCAATCAGCGCGTAAGCAAAATATGCGCAGGTGTCCAATCAACTGCTCTGTTCGATTGCGGCAAGCTAGCAGCTTGCTTGCCCAATCCTATCACATCCTTCCAACTTACAGGATCAGCTGCATCGGGGTCCCAGACGACTCTTTATGCTCCTCCGCTCCGCGTCGTCTTTGCTGCCTCTGTCGTTGTGGTCTCTCCGGAAGACGTCAAGTGCTTTACTACAGGTTCACGTTCTCGTTCCCGGTGTCGTCTCAGCTGCACTCGGTTCCTTCTGACTTCATAAGATCTTTCTCCAGACTTCGCGGTCACTACATCTTTCTTCCATCGTTCGCTGACACGCGGTATTGATTTGATCCACACTTCATCATCTACTGGTAGCTCCGGTAGCGCTTGGGTCCCGCGGTCGCAATACCGTCTCTGATCTGCCATCCGTTTTCCTAAGCATCTTCACAGTTGCACATGCGATGGTGCGACACGGTGTAACAGTTCAGCAGACGCAGGAACTATGGTTCTTGTTCTTCTGCTGTACAAATGTTACACTGGACTAAGACCGATATTCGGTAATGGCGTATTGCGAATCTCCAACAACATTAAATACCGACCCTCATGAGTGACCCTGGCTTTCGACAACAGCTTCTTGGCTTGTTTGACTGCTGCCTCTGCTTTTCCGTTAGACTGGCTGTGATACAGGCTCGTTTGTCGTTGCGCAAATTCTCACTTGTTCGGGAAGGTCTGGAACGCAACACTTATAAATTGTGGACCATTGTCGAAGATCAGTTCCTTCGGTATTCCGTGTCTGACGAACTGACATCTAAGCTTTTTAATGACTGTTTCCGTGGTAGTAGCGGTAAGTGGATCGATCACAAAATAGTCACTGTAATAGTCTGCAGTGATTAAATAGTCCTTCCCGTTGTCACAGAACAAGTCCACCGCTACTTTCTGTCATGGTCGATCTGGGATCTCAAGCAGCATCATTTGCTCCCTGGCTTGGCAAGCCTCGTGGGAACAGCAGGCTGAACAGCTTGATACATGGTCTCGGATTTGACTTGTCATCCCGGGCAAAGAGATTACTTCACGTGCTCTACTAATACTGTAGTTTACACACAACTGGACTCGATGAGCGTGTTCTAGCGTTATTTTGCGAAGTGACGGTAGGATCGAAATGCGAGTTCCTTTAAACAGCAAACTTTCGTGCACCGTTAATTCATCCCGAAAGTTGAAGAACGGCGTTAATTCCTTCGGAACTTTATCCCTTGTATGTCGTCATCCCCTCAAAATAACCTCGCGCAACACCACGCTGGTGGTATCTGCTTCCGTATGACGTTTTACAGCATTTTGGTGATCTGCCGTTGCTGTCACATATGGTGACAGATTTACTGACTCGAATGCTTCATTTTGGTGTTCGACTATCTGAAGATTTGCTCTCGACAGAGCGTCCGTGATGAACATTTGCGTCCCCGGAGTGTACACCAGATCCATGTCGTCTTTTTGGAATCGTATAAGCATCCGTTGAAAACGTCGACGGACACTGTGTAATGGTATACTAGCTATTGACACCAGTGGTTTATGGTCAGTATACACTGTAGTCTTCCTCCCCAACGTGTAGTCGTTGAATCGCGCCACTGCGTAGACGACAGCGGGCATCTGCTTTTCCATCTGCACATAGCGCTGTTCCGCCACTGTGAGATCCCGACTGCGGAAATCCAAGGGTTTACCATCCTGCAGGAGAACGGTACATATTCCGCTTTGGCTGCTGTTAGACTGCACCTCCGTAGGTAAAACTGGATCATAGTAACCAAGTACTGGTGCACATCTAATACGACGCTTGATGATCGTAAAGCAGGCCTCCTGCTCTTCTCTCCAACTCCATCTTACACCTTTATGTGTCAGTCTCCGGATGTGCGTCATGATTTCAGCATGTCATGGCAAGAAAGCACTGAAATAATTCACCATGCCATTTAAGCAACTATCACCCTTGACTCGCTTAGGTTCTGGCATCTGCTGCACTGCCTTGATTTTTCTGGGATCGCTCTTTATTCCCTTGGATGTCAGAACTTGCCCGTGTAAAAGCACTTCCGGTTTCCGGAGCTCAACTTTCTCGCGTTTGAGTTTTATATATTTTTGCACGCCTCGCTGCAAAAAGTGGTGCAGATTGGGGTCATGTTGCTGTTCGGTTGAGCCGTAAATTAGTCCAACGTCTGCTGCACACGTTACACTGTCTACGTAGTCAACAACTTGCAGTAACCATCTTTGAAAAATCGCGCTCGAAACATTCAAACCAAACGGTAAACGTAGCCAGCGAAAACGCCCGAAGGGTGTGGCGAACGTCGTCAGGAAGCTGGATTCCTCATCTAGGATCACGTGCCAGAACGTCAATGTGCGAGCAACCTTGGTTAAGTAATGCGCCTTAGCCAAACGCCGCAGGACTTCTTCTAACTGGCAGTGTATAGTATTCTCTACGCAACGCTTCATTCAACGGCTTAGGATCTATGCACAGACGCAAACCACCGTTCATTTTCATAGCAATCGCGCCTTGGCTATCCCAGTCTGTCGACTCGTCGACCTTTGTAATTACACCCAATTGCGTCAGGTTAATTAATTCGGTAGCGAAGTTATCAAGCAATGTAAATGGAACCGCTCTAGCTGACAGCGCAGTCGGTCGTATTGACGGATCTACTGACAAACGCGCTGAACCTTCAAACCTCCCCAACCGTGTCTTAAACACGAACGGATGCTGTTCACTAGCATCTGTCCTCGCTTCACATAAATGTACAAAACCGTCATAGTTACAATGAGCAAAGCCAAGACTTTGGAGGGAATCAATGCCGAGAATCGGCGTGAGCTCTTCCTCGACAACCAAGAAATCCAACTGTTCTGAAGAACTGTCTTTGGGACTGATCACTTTGATTGTGGCCAAACATTTCGGCTGAAGCTTGGAACCGTTCCACATTCACAGGACTCCCTGAGCAGGTCGCACACGAATTCCAGGACACAGCTTCGCTGGAATTATGTTTGTGGTGGCACCCGAGTCCAACTGGAAATACACCATCTCGTCACCAATCAATAAGCTTGCATAGACGCACTTCTTTGGTCCTGTCCGCAACATGTTGCTGTTTGACTGTTCAGAGGCGGAGGGCGTTGTGTCATGATTGAGTGCATTCACCTTCGACGACTGGCAACATCGAGCGAAATGATTCTTTCTGCCGCATCTGGCACAAATTCGACCCCACGCCAGACATTGATCTCGATCCTACGGGTGTCTCGAGGCGTAGAGTTTGTAAGTTTCTTGGGTCTTGATAACAGGCTTCGCAGTTTTGTCAGTTAAACTGGATACTGTACATAGCTTTGATTCAGTCCGCAACCGCATTTGCTGTATGTCGTGTACATCTGATGATTCATTGTGGCATTTATGAAGACATTGTCCGAGCGATAAGTGGCGTTGCCGCAACAGCCACTTGGTGATGTTTTCATCATTGATCCTCAGCAAGATTCTATCACCAATGAGACTGCTAGCCAGACTATTACAAAAATTACAGGAAGCAGGCAGGATCTTCTGCTCCGTAAGGTAGTTCTCGATAGGTTCGTTTGGGCGCCGGTTTCGGGTAAAAGACGATGCCGCTGATACGTCTCGTTAGTCTGGCCTTCGCAAAATCACCGAAGTTTCGGACGACAGTTTCCAGATCAACTGGGTCCTCGTCCTCTTCGTACTGCATCTTTTCCAAGACGCGGATTACTTCATCTCCGACCGTATGTCTAAACAGCACCAATAGATACGTCATCAGTTGTTCATTCAGCCGCAAAAGTACCTAGAATTCGATCCACTTGCTTTTCCCGATTCTTCAATTATTGGCCAAATTCCGTTCTTCCATGTTTAGTGGGGCAAGTGGTTGCACAGCTGGTTGCGCTCTAATCAGCCACTGATAAACATTGAGGGGTCTTGGTTTGCTTTTCTCTGAAACCATGTGGTAGAACTCGGTCCTTCAAGAACAAACGGTCTAATCGACAAAGCAAGCTCAGCGAAAATTCCAGCCTGACAAGTATGTTGGAACTGCGATATGAATAACTAACTCGTTTCCCTCACTAACGACGCTGCTGCACTCATGAGATTCTTCCTTTGAAGCAGTTAAACAAAAGCGATCCGGCGAACCAACCTGCGCGTAAACGAAATATGCGAAAGCGTCCTAACAAATGCTCTGTTCGGTTGCATCAAGCTAACTGCTCGTTTGCACAATCCCATCACAGGATGCAAAAGCCGCGGTGGCCTGGCTGCTAGACCACTGGTTGGTGGGCTTCTGGCCGTTCCATGTAAAGGTCTCATTGTGCGTAGCGATTATGTTAAAAGCACAGGTCCAAAAGTTGCACTCGAACACATCCGAAAGCAAGTCTGTATTTTGGGGACACTAATTGACCGCCGTTTTATGTGCGTCACTGTATTCTCTCTTGAGGGACTTAGAGTGTTGTGTCCCCACTGAAGCCTTCCCCCAAGAGCGTAAGAAGTCAAAAGACGCACCGGAAAGTGACTTGTATACCGGAAATCACAGGTACATATGTAGTTTTGAAGGCACAATGAAGGGAAGCTACTAAATTACACTTGAGCCAACCAGCAGAAGAAAAAGATCAAATGTAACGGGCGGATGAGCAACCGTGTAATCAAGAGCGAAGCGCATTTGTCCAACAATTAGCCTCATGGGACCCCAAGCGTAAAGCGAACATCCATTTACTGTGACGGGAACTGGCCAATCAGAATAAGTAACTTTAACGTTTAATAAATTGTCACGAAACAAACGAGAATAAGAAGTGTCGACCCAAAGCTTAAAAAATAGTACAATAGTTGTGTGACAACTGAATATTCCTTTAACATAATTAAGTAGAAAAGTGCTGAGGAGAAAAACCAATGGAATGTGTTCTTGAAAGTGGCCCTGCTGCAGATGGCACGAAGATGATCGTCCATTAACAGTAACGTGCGTGTACCCAGCGGGCTAACACAGTGGAGCGTTTAAACAACAGTCAAGATGTAGAACATAGGAAGAATACAGATTGGCTATTAAGCTCGTTTACAAAAATGTATGTCAAATAGCTATTCTGCTAACATAGAGCAAAGCGTTCCCTGTAAACTTCCAACCAAGAATGTAAGCAGAAGCGTTGTCAGATGACACCAGTAAAAGCCACGGTGTTCGATCGATATCCAGCGCTACCTTGCATGCAGAAATGGTTGACAGGTAAATCCTCTGTGTCAGGGCCAAGTATACCAACTGAGTACCGCTTGGTCAGTTGTTCATCTTACATGGCCTTGTCCCCCTTGGGTTTATTAGTGATTGCATGTAAACGCTCTATCAGAATGTACGAAATGACGAAGTCCTTGCCCACCCCTATTTTCCTAATATCTTATTTGGGATCCATAATGGCTTCTGTACAGTGTTAACAAATCCGAACGTGGTTTCAGTTACGGCAGGCACTAGATGATTAGAGAAGCAACAGCAAATTGCGTGTGGGCAAAGGTCCCCCATTTGGCACAGTATCTGATGGGCATCGCGGATCAACCATGTCAATAATATAGAAAAATTCAAATAAAGGTTCAGTGTAAGTGACCCATTTGCTCATTAGCGGTAGACTTCTGATCACTACCCTGACTTCACTTCGGTTCTTGATAGGCAGCACCACGATTACCATCATTAAGTACACTAAGGTAGGTGAAGAGTCGCCGGGTACTGCTCCTGCATTATTAACATTGCAGGCGCAAAATTCCAAGCCCCACTAGGTTGCATCATTTATCATACTACGTCCCGTGTGGCTCCTTCCACCCAGCTTCGGTGAATCACTAGTGCAACTTTTCTCCAGGCACGCGTAATGGAGTGCCCCGACTTCCGTTTACTACCATGGACGCAAATGGAGTGGTACTGATTCAGCTAGTATTGGCTGTGCTGCACAACACACACCAGTCATTGTCACTAACATACTTCGTACTCATAACTACCCGGAAAAAAAGTATGGAGAAGGTTGCGCTATTCTCATCGTCAATCGATCCAGTCCATTTTCCATTCTGGGGATCACACGGCACTGACTCTCAGTGGTCACAAGCTTTGGAGGTTACGGTTCGCAACAGACAGCAGTAGAGCTAGTGTTACTCTGTCGTATCGTCTAATCTTTAATGGTCAATCGAAAAGCAAAGCGCGCAGAATGGCATGTGTGAAATTTAGGAACTAACTGTTTCTTTTGTGCTACCATTGTCTTCTATTTTTGTCATAGTTGTGATGGAATATTATTATTGCTCAGACTTGTGAGTATAATTATATATGGTTGGCGACATCCAGTTTTGGATTTATCTGTCACTGTGAGCAACCACAGGACGCCTGTACCTACAGAGGGCCCGTGGGTGGCTTGTGCTGCACTATCCACAGCTCCAACCACCTACCTCATATCCAGTGTAAACCCGAAGGAATAAGACCGGGAGGCATGTGGATGGGAGCCACATTTCATCAACGGAGCCGACCCACACTCCTTCACAGGCAAACCCAAGCACGCTGTATTTGGGAATCAATCACGCACAAGGCGTTGGCTGGATCGTAGTCCGCTCCACACTGGGTGCATGGAACCACTCTTCGAGCCTAGCACGGCCACAAGGACCGTGCATCCCGTCCCCTCCAGCAACGACCAATTGTCTCCTGGAGCCAGTATGGACGAGGTAGTGGGTAATAGACAGGTAGGCACCTTGTCAACGTGCACATCAAGCGCAGCCACGCCGAGGATGTCAAGCAACAACCAATCACTTGAAATGACATTATCTGGTAAAAGATATCTGTTGAAGCATACATGTACGCCGACGTAACTCTTCGGTCAATTAGCATATGAATAAAGTTGGTTAGCAACGCATCCGCAATAAATGGAAAAGGTGCATCACTTATTCAAAAAATGTCACAAACGCGACAAAGTTAACGAACATAAGGCATTAAGCGCAAGCTACAAGTGAAAGTTAATAGAAGATTATTCTGGTAGGCAGAACAAAGCAAATAAGGTGGAATGAAATTTATCCAGCTTAAAAAGGCAGTGTAATTGTAAATTAATTTAACCCAACTGCGGTGAAGTGCATCATGAATGCAACATCAGCCTCAGCATAGGGCCAGTATACTTAGATAACTATTTGGTTACTCTCTTGATCTGCTGCGTTATATGTCAAAGCACATTCTATCCTGAATTTAAACTCGGTATAGCGCAAATTAATCAGCCAATTTCTGCTGGAAATTTGATTGGCGTTTATATTGAAGCTAGTGACATACTACTGTTCACCCACACAATCAAGACATGGGAAGTTTGTTCAGCCATCATCAACCCATAAGTAAAGCAACTCACTTAAGTATGTTATGCGCTCATCCGCTGTAGTGTTTTGCGAGAGAAAAATCCAACCAGCTGGCAATTCATTCATCATTTCCATACAATCCTCGAGCTTGTTACCTACTGGGGGCACAGAATGAAACCCGTGATGAAGAGATCATGGGTCATATTTATGCAAGCTCCCGAATCGATCGGGGTGCAACCTTCGGTGTGGGATTACATCCGCAGATCTGCTGGACGAGTGTTTCTCCTGCGTCGTCTCCAGTGTGACTAAAGTTCCTGGAGTCGCTCCAATTAACTGCAGCATCTGATTTAAAAAGACTAGCTAATTTAAGGTAATAACGGAAGCGCCTGAAGCATAGGATCTTCGTTGACTGCTGCACAATCTTTGCTGTCATAGAGACAGAGAACGAATGCACTACAACCTAGTAAACGCGCACGTAACAGATAACACCGTTGCTGACGAACACGTGTGCCTCCGGTGTACGATCAGCATTCCGTAGCTATCCTAGTGCACACAAGTGCATATGCTTGAGATCATCGACCTTATTCCGCTTAGCGGACGCTGAACCCCACGCCGCGTCTCATCGCATGACCCCATGCTTACATGTCTACACACGCTAGGAATCGAATCAAAACTCAACTTTCATCATGCGTGCAACTGTGAAGTGGGCCAATTGATAACTATGCTAAGCACCTAGCTTCAGCCTTTCGGTGGAGGACACTTGATAACAACGCGAGGAGAACAAGTTACTCTTTGGTAAACCCTCAGCAAACTCGTGTGTTGATGTAGATTAGCTGCCGTCCTTGCATATATGCGTATATCGTTATCAATTAGTACAGTTGTAAAGCAAGCACTTGCGTCTCACATGGCATCATTAGCATTAGAACATGTGAACTTATGGAATTGACAGGAATCATGAACGAGACATTTGCATTACTCCGTAATGCAACAACAGTAGTGTGCGTTAAAAGTTTCGATAGCCCACCGTCTTCTTGGCCATGACAGGCATTAGTAAAGGAGAAACAAGACCCGATCAACAGTTGTGACCATGTAATTCAGCTTTACTCAAGCAGAAATGTCCAGTGATATACTCAAAGTTCGGTTTGGATTACCTGCTGGGGTTGGATTGCGACACACAATGTTTATTGAGACACCGGTTTATCTTGAAGAAGACCTCGGTCAATCCGATCACCAGGTCAGTATCCGAAACACCTAAACATTTGACGTTGGTAAGAAGAAGTGACAAACGAGAAACCGCAGTAAAACAACGCGAACTACCTTGGGATTTGAATGTGTATTGGACAGTTAAGTAAAATGTTCGAGACCCGAGGCAAAATACGATCCTTGGCAAAAACCCACAATTGAAGAACGAGCAAGCACACTTGCGTTACAATCCTTCCTACCGTAACCGCCTTTTAAATACCGGTTGATGTTTCGAAGATATATATCAGACTGATGGAATAGCGTGGCGAAAGCGTATACACACGCAGCAACAAACGAAACCAGCAGGAAGCGAGCGCGTTGAAGAAGCGCATAAAAATTCAAGCATTTCCACAAATGCTAAAAATGGTCGGTAGCGGAAGTGTCATCACAACCGCCACAAGTGCTTCTGGTAGTATGCGCTAACCACAGACTTGCACACCTCGTACGCAGTGGTGTGTATTATTAGCCATTAAATACTAGTGTAGTGGCATGGAAGGCAAGTGTCACAGGCGGAAAGGACAAGCCGCAAAAACTGAAGAAGTTGAAAAGCAACGCGGACACCGGAAGCGAAAGTTGACAAAGCAACTCGTGACCTACGTGACAAAACGGAACTGGACAACGAGCGAAAATGATGTTAGGCCCATACGGAGAAGAGCGGCAAACGTAGTGGTGGATAGACAAAATTTCCGAAGGGATACGCGCTTGACCGCACCTCCAGAAGCAACCACGAGGAGAGCGATCCAGCCCCGCTAAAGAAAGTCAAAAGAAGTAGAACGAATAGAGCATGGTCGGAAAAGGACGTGCGGAAGTGAAGACATGAGGGTAAATGGGGGTGCAGCAATTTCACTCACAATCACTGTCACCTGAAATAAAGTTGGCTATCACTTCTTTCCAATAAGAACTGATCGCTTTCTTATGGCTGGTGTTTTGGTTGCGGGAATAGGGGATGGTTGTTTTGCTGCTGAAGTAGCAGCTGGTAGTCTTCGGGTAGCAGTGCGACTGATGCTAGCATGTACAACATGATGATGGTTGCTGCGAACTTCTTCTCTTCCGCTGTCATCATCTGTGCTAAAACGGCTGCTGCTGCTTCTATCAGCAAGCGGTGGTAACGGTGTGGGATTGTAGCCTCATTCGCTATCACCACTGTCACTGAGATTGCGGGCATCACTTTCAACTGGTGGAACCCGGGTTCAAAGGTTGATCCTGCATTGAAATCTGATAGCTGGTTTGCCATGCGAAGTTGATTGGTCTATTTCTAAAACCAGGAAATAAAGAGCATAAGATATGAAATACAGCAGAGAAATTTCGCTGAAAACGCGATATTTTTCATTTGTCGACATTTGCTGCTCCTGGGGAAAATGGTGCCCAAGGCATTTGCTAAGTGAATGAAGTTGCAGACATTCACCCATCTATGTACGGGGTTTTACTTTGCCAGATACCACTGCACTATGTGAGCAGAACATGAGGCATGCCATAGCATAGGGTGCAGCCGAGTTACCTGTCAAAAGCTGTTGAGTGTAAAGAATCATAAGTCTGACGGATAAGGAAAGCATTAACATATGCACTGCACTGCACTGTGTACGGCCACGAGATATGCGCTATCACATATCAGCAGACACCTACCAGTAACAATGGTGCCGTTGTCATTAAGCATTTGCCGCAACCACTGTGCACACCTTTCCTTGTTGCAACCCCTCCCGCTTAGGACGACGTATCCTGAAAGTTCATCTGCAGTCGTTGCGCTGATTTAGTAGAAATTTTGTCCACGAGTGCTCGCTACCATACACTGCGCACATCTGTCATGGACGAAATGCTCTTTTGTGCGAACAAACGACAGTATGAATTTCATCTCATCGATCCAAATTACTTGACGCCCATCAGCTTCCAATTTCACCAGCTGCAAAACACACGCCTTCCTTCGCTTCATATTCTCAAGCACATTCATCGACTCTGGGGTAGCATGTATCTTTCTCGTGGCAATGAAGCGATCATCTAGGTTCGAACTTACTTTGCTGACCCTCACCTCCACATTGAACTTCACTTTCAATGAAAATCAAAGACATTCTAAGGTTCTCGTAAGCTCCGCTTACACCCATTCCAGCCGAAAATCTATGTACATATCAGTTGGTGACTTTCGACGTGCCCGCCACGTCTTCCTTTTGGTTCGTTTGACTCTAACGTTTCAATTCAATATTGACAAATTATCAGATTGACATTGAACACAGACGCAACCTGCTTCTAGTCATCGCCCTCGTGATAGGTGTTCAGTGTGGGAGTTGGCGTGTTTGTCCCTATTTGACCATGAGTTGCCTGGATTGAGACGGGAGGTAGCAAAACATTAGGCACCGAGTGGTGCACTCCCACGGTCAGAGACAATGCGTGGCACTCGAGCTGTGAGATTATCCGTAACCTGTTGTCTCCCATGATTGTTTTGATGGACGAGAGCCATGGACCTCCACCAACTTCCGGGGAGGATTGTGAGACTGGGTTAGTCCGACGTCTAACCATTGACACGTTGGTATGTAGTTCTGACGGCCCTTAGTAGGTGACACCCAACGGAGCTCAATAGATGACGGAGGTACGCAAACCATCGCAACAAGGTAAAGTCCAGTGGCGGTGCCATGCGATTTATTTCGACGCTACCTCGTTGTTGTACTGTGTTGTATCAAAGACTTGTCAGCGCTTACGAGAATAGTTATCATTTTTGTGAGATACTGCGATTTATTGATGATGAGAAAGATTTTGGTCAAAATGTTCACAATCCGTTTGATAACTGTGCATCTGAAGAATTCACTTCTCGTAGCTCGGGTGATTGCCTGCCTGTGAGATACCCTGCATGCGATACCAGAGCTTCTACTCCTATCGGTTCGAAACTCATGCCCTACAATTCGCTACCGTGCCAGCGTGTTCTGAGTAGACGGAAATGACATTACAAGCTGGGGACCATCACGTTGAACAAGTAAATTAAGCAAGGCAACAGAAACTGAAGCACGATATCACGGATCTGGAGCAGACTCAACGTCGTGTTTCCAATTGTGTCATTGGAAAGCATAATATGCCACCTGGAACGAGGCGGTAACACGAGTATTGCTGTTTTCCTGACAATCTGCTACTGATTGCATTGTTTTGAGCTGCCCAAATCATGTGCGCCGCTCTCTACTACAGGTTAGCAATAGCACCTATCTGAAATCATTCCTTGAAACGGGCAGAAAAGTATCACCAGCTGGAGTGTTGCGGAACTCCATGTTCTGTTCGTGTGAATTGCCCCTGGAACGACCTACCACATTCGGTGTGTTTCGCAACAACAAAAATCATGTTTAACCATGGTTGGATGACACACTCAGGCACTTTCATGTATTGGTAATCGCAATTGGAATCACGAGGCAATGGCATGAAATATTCCCCAGGAGCAAGCTCAGTCGAACAACATCGTAACTAAAGCAATAGGCGAGGGAAACCTCGGTGATGATGACAATGTGCAGCGCGCGCGCACTCATCCTGATTCGAATCGCTACATCCATCAAGCGCAGATCGTTCAACATTGCGCTCAGTGAGCATGCCGCACGCCGGAACGCACAGCAGTCCACACGCGCTCACCGCCCCTCTGGTGCCACTAGCCCAAATTCCACGCCAGCCGATCCTCGACAGCGGTATGTGTGAGCACCTTCCTGTCAGGATTCTCAACGGCCAATTCATTCAGACACAGTCATGTGGGTACCTTGCAGTATACGGACAGCTCAGCGACAACATGCGCAGACACATCGCGCAATCCAATTTCACGGGGAAATGCAACTGCCTGAAATGTTACGTGTCAACCACCATGGTCACGCGTGACTGCTAAGCGCAGATGACACCACGTGAGTTTCACGTACAGCGTCATTGTAGCCAATCATGCCTGGATAGGAGTGACCAGCGCGACTAGTCAGCTACCAAATGGCACGCGATCTGGGCCACACACGAGCGATCTCGAGAACCCATGTCGTAAACTGGTCTGCTAGGCTATTGATTGAGTTGGGATTGGTCACTCAACCAGTTGCTCGCTTTGAGGCGTTCGCACTCGTAGGATGAGATTTGATTGCCTTAAGGATGATTCTGGGAGATGTATGAATGAAACCGATTTCCTCAGCGATTTAAAGCCGGGTGTGGTGAAAACGACTCAAACCGTTTTTTTTGCTGATACAACCTTCAATTCATATATTTCCTTTCAGCTCTGGTTGTGAAGTTTTCTTGACTTGCAAATTTATTTACCTGTTTCACAAGTCACTGCAGTTTGCGTCTTGTGTTGAAGTTACAACTATTAGAATGTGGGGCGTGTGAACGGGTTGCTACGCGAAATTTGGCTCATACTTGTGGTGTTTCTAAATAATGGAAAGTTATGCTGAAGCAGATAATATGTACTTGCTTATTACGCGTTTGTCCTGCTAATATTCCAGAATGTATGATCTGGGATGAAAAGTTTTTGAGTTATTGGCGATGTTTGTGTATGTGGCGTATGTGCCACATTCGGCACAAATGGCGACAAATGAAAAAGATCGCGTTTTCAGCGAAATTTTTCTGCTGTATTTCATCTCTTATGCTCTTTATTTCTTGATCTTAGAAATAGACCAATCAACTTCGCATGACAAACCAGCTATCAGATTTCAATGCAGGATCAACCTTTGAACCCGGGTTCCACCAGTTGAAAGTGATGCCCGCAATCTCAGTGACAGTGGTGATAGCGAATGAGGCTACAATCCCACACCGTTACCACCGCTTGCTGATAGAAGCAGCAGCAGCAGTTTTAGCACAGATGATGACAGCGGAAGAGAAGAACATCGCAGCAACCATCATGTTGCGCATGCTAGCATCAGTCACAGTCCTACTAGAAGACTACCAGCTGCTACTTCAGCAGCAAAACAACCATCCCCTATTCCCGCAACCAAAACACCATCCATAAGAAAGCGATCAGCACTTATTGGAAAGAAGTGACAGCCAACGTGAGTGTGCGAAATTGTGCAAGAACCTAATTCGACGGAAGACATTCCAGTTTGGTCTTTTGCTTTCCTTGCTTGTGAAGATTTCAGAAAACCCATTCATTTTTTCTTTGAGTTCTTCGACACAGATTTGTTTAATGTCATTTTAAAGGGAATTGATCTATACTGGAAACAGATAAAGCCGAACATTTTCCTCCAGTTACATGGAAATGATCAGAACGTTTTGCTGGTGTTGTTGAGTTACCACCACCATGGCGGATCATACCGATGTTTCCGATTTGGGGAGAGGTTATTGCCGTCGCTTTGCCTAGCTGGCAGTTGATGACTAATCACTTCGCAGGTAAAGCAAACCGATTGGCTAGGAGGGTGAGAGCGGCAGCCGTGCTCCACTGTTGTAGCCCGCGACTGCGTCGGACCCATTGACTTATCGGGTCACCAGTTCATTGGTCGCTTGTATGATCCAACTATTTTAACGACTTGTGCCGAATGTGGCGTTTTGCATCACACCTACATAAATTTCTCAAATGGGTTTTACAATATAGTTAACGATCCGTACCAAATTCAGCATCGATATTTTA
The DNA here is from genome assembly GCA_944474145.2 of Dicrocoelium dendriticum. NCBI lineage: Eukaryota > Metazoa > Platyhelminthes > Trematoda > Plagiorchiida > Dicrocoeliidae > Dicrocoelium > Dicrocoelium dendriticum. Next base: position 59,962,206 of record OX104071.1, on the reverse strand, counting down.
GTCGAATAACCAAAGGAAAAATTTTCGAACGTCGGGAAATTAAATCCCGCAAGAAGGGGTTAAGACGGAGATTGAAAGCGTTATGGATGCACTTAACTGAGAAAATGTGTACTTCGACCGCGGTCGCCCAACGGTGCGAGCAGAACAGGCAGGACAGATTACTGACGGAACGCCGCCCATACGGGCTGACAGGACAGGGTCCAGGGCCGAAATAAGCTTTCGCTTAATCAGCGACCCGTTTCGTGTGCCAAGCAGCGAGAAGAGCCCCCAGCACTTCGATGTGATAATAGGTTCTTACGTTTACACTAGAAAAAGAAAGAAAAAGCAAGGACAGAGGTAAGAGCAAAAGAGTAGCTGCATTTTCAGGTATTTGCATAGGCTACTTAAAATTATCCTGTCCACCTTGGTGTGGTTGCGCAAGGTTTTCACCTATTGTGGCTATGCATTAACTGGAGGCTTCCCATCACTTTCAGACATACGTTGTGCGTCGTTATCAATCGTTGCGCAATTATTTGTGACGTACGTGGACTAGTTCACTGTGTTTCTCCTCCGTTTCAGAGGAACTGCACAGGCAGATAATTACGGCGGAGTCGACCTGACCCAAAACTAACCAAGTGTAACGTTGCCATAGGGGTGCAGCAGTGAGTTCAACCGATAACAGTGACCTACATAGTTGCATGTAACTCAGTGGACATAAGCAGCCGGCACTACGACGAGAACTTGTTAATGTTAGGTCTCCATATGGGAATAGGGTTGCAAATTTACGTGCAGTACAAATAATCCGAAGCGCAATACACGAGGATTATTTGTATTGCACCATACACGTATTGGGCCATACACGAGCACTTCTGAGCTGGCCTCGGTTGGAGCGTATCGGCTCCCTGGTTGGGGTCCGAAAGACGATGAACACGTTTGGTTGAACACACTTGCTGATATGCCTAGGGGCCGACCTCAATGGCGTTCGTGCTGTGAGTTTCTTTGTCCCACCCCATCCCTCTTAGCCCCCTCTCTAACTACGATCTCATTATTAAGCCTTATGTAATTTTGCATAGTAATTTTTTTGGTGCACAGCAGCCGGCGGATAGCTTACCGGAACGATGCCCATCCGTTGCCGGTAGCCCGGCCGGCTTGCGCCAGTTGCATTTTTCTCCTTTTTTCTGTGTATTGCGGTACAGTAGCTGCGGTGTTCCCCATACAAGAGCAGTAAGACATCGCTTACTAGCAGTGGCCGAGGCGATTGTCATCCGCCTCCAGAACCCAGGATTATGTGCGCAAAAAGGATTTGCACAGTTTTTTTGTTTACCTTGACGTCTCCCCACAATGACCCAGGTTGGAGAACACGCCACTCACATGTCCTTGACCTCTTCCCAACCAACCACCTAACTGTGTCATTCAGATAATCTATACGTTTGAACTTTGGCATTGTCCGATGTATTTCGCGTACTTCATTCCTATCAATCGTAGTGCATAAACCTGATGAGATCCACCGAAAACAAGTCTTTTTGCAAACTCGTTTCTGAGGTCTACGCCTGAGATATTTTTCACTTGAAACAATCCTGTTGTTCCTGATTAATCGGTTTTATTCGCCAACTAGATTTTGTTTTTCGGCGCGCTGCGCAGACCCCTCAGCCTCCGTCGGCCTCTTCGGTGAGTAAACCTCCACTGATCTCTGGTTACATACTTGATTTCGCCGTTTCTGTTGCAATAAACCGAATACAACCATACCTAGTGTTCAAAAACAACTACTCACCGGATTTCGGTGCCAATGTAAGTGGGGTCTGTAGTTCCGTCATCCAGTCTGCACCTCGGGCCCACCTCATCACACCCACTTTTAGACATGCACAGGTATCATGGTTACTGTTACTGAAATACATTGGAAATTGATTATGATGCCAGCTTTCATCCACTTAGGATGCTCTTCTAATTTGAATCACCACACACCAGCCAGGTTGTCCTTTTGAGAATTGTCATCTGTTTTCCAACCGACTTTGCGATGCAAAATTTGATGGTGAATTAGCTCTGCATTAGAACAGTAAAGTGTTTCGGTTTTTTTGAGGTGAGTACGAGAATTTGCCCGTTGGCCTCAGTGGACACCAGATTCGTCGATAGCTTTCCGACGGTATATATACTCTGTATACCTTAAAATTGCTCCTAGTTCACCTATCATCCAATGGATGGTTGATAGAGATAACCGAGCACTGATTACAGGAGTCTGTTTGTACCGCAATAGCATAAAACAACCGATGCGTAGTGATTGCTTAAAATTTGCGTACATGGACATTAAGGTTACACTAATTCCGGTTCGGTTTACTCACGGTTGTTGGGATTTTACCCGAGTTCAGCAGTCAAACTGGGGGTATTCGCCTTCTCACCCGCATCCACTGGGAGTCAGGTGATAAGGTGGTTTAACAAACACCGGCCTATGTGAAAGTTTATGAGCTTGTACACCGGATGTAATTCCTGTCGGTGCTGGTAGTTAGTAGCACACTTCATGTCACATGATAAGACTGACTTTACCGTACTTAAGAATACACCTTGACCGGGATAAATGACTCGCGGCTGAATTGGTAAGCTATGTCTGTAATTTCAGTCCACGGCCTAGACAGCCATCAGAAGAAAGCCCTACTAAATAGTCTAGCATCTGGCATACTTAATTAAAAGCACCACCTTCTTGCAAAATCACTGTAGCTAAAGCGACCTAGGGTGCGATGACCGCGAGGAACCCTCCACAGGGCGTAACAACACGTAGGTAAGGATGCGGTAGGCTGTGATTACACGAAAAAGGAGAACGTCATGGAAACTGGATAGAAAGATGATATGCGCAGACCTCCTGAACGAGATTAGACGGAGTAACACAAGCCCTACGGAACCAACTGAAAGCGGGTCTTGAGCGACGACCGATAGCGGGCCCGAGACAAGGAGAAAAGAGAAGATGTTGATCAAAAGACCAGTAAACCAAACAGGTAGACCTTTGTTGGTGTCGTCAGGGTCAACTCAAACGCAGTCATGTAACAGAGATCGGTCACCGCAAAAGCATCAGAACAAATTTAGCTTAGTCATAATACCAATTACGGTAGTGAAACTAGGAGGTCAAACAGGCAATAATGATTCATCGAATAAGGCAAGTAGGCGCACAAATGTGCCATCTGGTTAGCCATCATGTGTGGTATGTAGTGGGACGGGAACCTCACTATGTATACGCGGGGATGAGATTGGCTAGCTGTCGTCGCTTGTGACGAAGGTTGACGTTTCTTACTGCTTCCTTCTTGCTACGAGAAGACAAAGTGGTTGGGCGCACTGGTAGCAGAGACAGAGTTCTCCGGGAGGGGATGTGTGAGTCAATAAAGACGTTCTCCCTGTTTCGTGATCCAGAAATACGCCAGAGATCCAGCTGAGCGCTCACACCACTGCCCTCTATGGTTGGAGCGGTAGTGAGGAATGTCTCGTGCCAGAACACAACGTTGACACAAAACCAGTGTCATAAATGCAAATATGCCTAGACGCGTACTTGGTGAATTCAGAATTGCACAAATGTTTCCAAGTTATGACTGCGTTCAGTTTTGGTTGCGGTGGAACCAGAAAGATGAGTTCACTCAGCGCAAAGAGCAACATCTTAAACATAAAAGTGGACGGAGGACCAATGGCAGAATCGGCGAAAGCAAGTACGGCAAATGTGCCAGAGGCGACAGCAAAACGGGTGCAGGGGAAAGTCACATCTGAGATTGCATGAACTGGATGGGATGATTCGCTGAGGTACATACATAAAGCGAGACATGGCTTTACTTGGCTAATCTCGAGCCGGACTCTCAGAGCCCGCACGATGTTCGGTGCAAGTGTACCCAAGCAATGCGACGTGAAGATAGCAATTATCATAGAAGCCCCTGTATTGCCATAGAGCCATAAGTTATCAAAATCTCACATATGAACCTTAGTAACTGATTGCCTAATGACAAATTGACTAAATTCTGATGAAGTTGCACAGCCTCTATTTCATTTCGTTCCAGACAAAGCACAGGAATCAGTGTTCCAAATACAAAAAATCCAGCACCAACGATTGGAATTTCATAAACCCGGGTATTTAGCAATAGACGTCATTAATGCGTTAGAAACAAGAAATACCCTGCCAAGTTCAACTAGAGAGAGTATCCAGTGATCAATCACTGCTCTAAAACAGTCGGGCTCGTCAACTAGAGGTACGATTTAGGTTTACTTCCTCTAGAAGAATACATTTACTTTGCTTTTTGATAGTAATGTGGCCAACCTACCCAGTGACCAAATGCATTATCCTGCTAATATTAGCGAGTTTGTATCGCCTGTACTAGTTTACCTTTTCAAATATGCTTACTTACCTAGCATTCCAGGAATTGCTGTACCGTCTTTCTGAACCTACACACATTTTTCAATTATAGTTTACGTTGTTTTGCCGTCTGATGGTTAGGAGAATAGCTATTTGACGTTCATTTTTGTGAACGAGCTTAATGGTCATTCTTAATTCTTCCCATGTTCTACTTCTTGACTGTTGTTTAAACGCTCCACTGTGTTTGCCTGATTGGTACACCCATGTCATTGTTAATGGAAGCTCATCTCCGTGTCCACTTCAGCAGTGTCATTTGCAGAAACACAATCCATCGGATTTTCGCCGTTTCAGTTTTCTACTTGGTTATGTTGAAGGAATATTTAGTCGTCACACGACTATTGTCCTATTTTTTAAGATTTAAGTCGGCACTTCTTATTGTCTTTTGTTTCGTGACAACTTTTTTAACGCTATATTTTGTTATTCGGATTGGCCAGTGCCCGTCACTGTAATTGGATGTTCGTTTTGCGCTTGTGGTCCCATGAAGCTAGTTTTAAGGACATATGCGATTGGCTCTTGATTACACGGTTGCTTATTCGCCCGTTACATTTGACGTTTTCCTTCTGTTGGTTGGCCCTTCATTCTGCCTTCAAAACGATTTAAGCAAATATGCTTTCATGTATACAGTGCTCTTTCAGCTTCTCTCTGGACTTCTTTTTGACGTCGTGGGGTGGTATCAGTGACGACACAACACTGACGCTTGCGATTACTTGGTGCTTAGTTGCCACAATGGCATAGTTTCCGCCCTTCGGAATTATCATTTAAATCGAAATACTTTGTAGTACTGGGCTTACGGTTGAATTCTGGTATGCCGAAAACTACGAATTAGCAGATCAGATTAAAGGTTTTGTTAACTAACCGTGAGCTCTTCATTGAGTTTGTGTTGGTCTTCTAGGCTTTAGAACTGTCTGGATCTTTTGTTCTAAATCACTTCATTTGCATTTATGGTGCAGAGCGCTCCATGCACACCATTCGGAGTCTATCTAGGGGAGATGCTTAGAACTAACTATGATCTATGCGGTCAAATACTTTGGAAAATTCTAGGTAGATGATATTAATGCTGGTCCCACTGTCGGCTATCTAGGTCCAACTGCCACGGGCAATAAGTAGCTTGGTAGTCCATGACCGATGCTGACAGAATCCGTCTTGCTCCAGTGCGATAATGTTAGACCTTACGAAGTAGCCCATTACAGCCTCGGCTATGATCGATTCCAGCACCTTTGAGAGCACCGGGAGGAGAATCGCTGGGCGATACTAGGATGGCTCTGAACGGCTACCACTTTTGGAAATCGAGGTAATATGATGCTTTGATTCCACATGCTAGGGATCCGCTGTTCGTCCAGGCAACTTTGGAAAAATCTCGTTAACGGTTCAGCTATCCTCGTAGCTGCCACTTTTAGCGCTTTCGGGGGAATGTTGTAAACTCCTGGGGGAACTATGGGTGCGCAACGACAGCAGTTTTCTCAAAATGGTCACCGAACTAAACGTGACGTTCGTACGTACTGGCATCTGGGAGAATGGGACAGGTATGTTACAAATGCTGGTAGCACGTCGGAAAATTGGAGCATATTGTAGCCGTAGAAGGTTGGCTGCCTCCTCGGCGGTTTGAGTAAATCCATCTGCTGATATTAGTGGGGGAACACCATGTTTCACATTCTGGAGGCTATTCACATGGCTGTACAGAAGCTTTTTGTTAACACAAAACCTTTCCGCTAGACTGCTTGTGTTCTAATTTGTCCTTACGCACAAGTGTGGAACAGTGATTATGATGCACAACATAGTTACTCCAGCTGTCAAGGCTAGGGTTTGCTCTATACACAAGCCACTCGGCGTCTCTTACTGTCATTTGTTTTCCGGTTCGCTTCCGAATGAATGATTGCAGAACGAAGGGGCTTGTTGACCGATGCAGATGTAATCAGATCACTACACTTGCTAGTAAGACCCAATAAAGCACTGTCAATGGAACAGTTGTCCGGAAACTCCCAGCTGACATCTCCCACAAGTTCTGCCAGTATGTCATAGTGGGTGATTGTTCGAAATAACTTAGTATGTTCTTGTGCATACTCCGCATAACACACGGTCATAAATTATGATCACATGGTTGCTCCGCCCCAGAGGGCTCTGCGGCCTTGGTTTATCAACCATGAGCTTTTCGTTCGTGAGCACTAAATCAAGCACAGATGGCTTATTTACGGCGCTGTCGCGTGGGTGGACTGACATAGTTGAAGAGCAGAATGCTTGCAATATACTCTTGCAGGTCGGCCTTAAACTGTTCGTTGGGGGATGCCGGAACTTCCATATCATGAATATTGAGGTCGTCTGAGATGAGAACACGATTGTATCGTCCTCGTAGGACCCTTCCCAAGCATAATTTCAGGCTGGAGTCCATCTCTGATAAGATTTATTGGGGAACAACTGATCATTGCATTTTAGGTAAGTTTACGGGCATAAATATGAAGCAGTTGGCTGGTTTCCAACCAACAGAAATAGTGTAAGCTGTTCACTTAACACTGTAAGAATGTGTGCGTGTGTGCGACGCAAACGAGTGTTGTCTTTCTATCGCCGGGAATATCCGCAGTCAACCGGCAAACCGACCATCCTGAGCGCATTTATCAGGTGGGTGGATGTCATTAAATCTCTCTGAGAAAGCTCGCTCCTGAACGCACACCATTGACGCCGTACTCATTCTGACAGCAAGCCAAGTGCCCATACTGTCACGTCCGCGTGGGTGGACCAATGTGTTTGCTAGCCACTAAGTAATACTCAACGTGAAATGGTTTGCAATGCTAAGGTGGATAGATTCCACCGCCGAAGGATTAAGCCGCATATGTGGACTGAGGCACACTCCACAGTGATAACAAAGCGAGTTATTTTATCACAGTACATCGTCAAGTAAAGACGAACCGCTATGTTAATCCCGTCTTAACAACAGTGCATTTGTGTTGAACCGCCTATCGATCAGTTAGACACATGGATAGTAAGTGAAATGGACAGCCGAGTAAAGCTGAGGAATTGCTTACATGTGGACACAGGAATTTGATAGACTTGCTGGGTGCGCATAAAACCTTCCGACAGTTGAAGCGCTTTGACGAAAACCACCTCTTTTCCAACTCAGAAATAGAGTCCATGTCAGGTATTGAAAAGTGCTACTTCCAAGCGGAGTTCTTTCTCAATACTAAAGATGTTTAGTTGCCCTCTAGGCGTTTGCTGCTTTTACCGAAACCTGCTGTACCAGAATGAAACCATGCATGACTCGGAATGCACGGAGTTAAGCTGTTGGAGCAATGCTTTCCCGAGCAAAGACGGTCTATCGGGTATCGTTCGTTAATGCCCAACGTTTACTGCTGGATTAGAGATCCTATGCATTCATCTCGCCTCTTTAGAAGTTGACAACCTGGCGTGGGAACACCACCGCCTACTTGCAGATTGTTCTAGGTACGTATCTTTGTTCGTTCATACCAGTTTTTCACCACGTTACCGTCCTGTTTTTACGCATTCGTTTCAGTTTTATTGGCCATCGCGTGGTGTGCGGCCATTATGTGCCATGGTGAAGTACCGATGACCAACACTAGTGTGATCTACCTTGCGCTTACCCAGAATTTCCCGCCAAAGTGCAATAAAGTACTGCGTTCTCACATACCGCATCGCGTACGATAGTATCAACTTGAACCGCACTACTAATGTAGAGAAATCGCTAACATGCGTTTATCTAAGATGCTATGGTAGTCATCTATAAACTGCGTATTTAAGATTATTCTTCCGTGCGCGGTAAATACTGTAGTTTTGGAACTTTCACAACAGTTTTACTCAAACTACGGTCAGAATTCCGTCTGTCATTATTCTCCACGTAGAAGGGAATCCACAAGCTGTCGTTCGATGGGATTTGATGCATCAGGTTAATTTCACGTACCTTCTTTCATTTCGTCACTTAAATTATGCTAAACGTCAATGTGAATAGGCAAAGCAGAAGTGAATCGATGCATGAAATCTATGGGATTTTGAGGCAGCCAGAGTTGTGGCTGGAGGATTTGTCATTAGACATGGGAGGATTTTCAGGCAGGAGAACGGGTTGGGTTCTCCAATGCTAGGGTAATTATTACATTATCTTTTGAACGGGAAGCAAATGGCATGAGTTTGGCCACTGGCTGGTCAGTCCTTAAAGAGTGCTGCATTGACGCTAAAGTTACGCCACTGCACACCGCTGACTTACTTCGATCGTACTCACAAGCTCACTTATAATGGTCGGGCTGACAGGGGGTCGCTGACTATGAGTTTCTAGCGTTTAGAAGAGAGCGGACTAGGTTGATGGCAAGGTTACCCACTGGACACCGGACCGTATGTGCCATTTGACCTGGTATTAGTTCCAGCACATATGATAATTCGAGCCTACTTCGGTTTACTGAGATTCTCGCTGTTCTGCGTCTGCCTAGGCTGGTCTGGAAAAGCACCTGCTGCTTGGGAGTGACGATGGTAAATTAGCTGAACTATCCCAAAATCCTCACTGCTACTCATCAGTACTATAAAATCTGTCCGTATAGCTTCTAAGTCCTATGTGGTACATAGGCGCTATGCGTAACTTCCCAGCTAATGAGGCTAGCCATTGTCCTCTGCACAGTTCGTAACTGGCATGGCAGTGGAAGACGAGCTGGGCTACATCACAGTCAACTGTCAATCACGCAGATCCACGGTTGTCACCCATGGTGAAGTGGCACTAGCTGCTGGCATCCTGAAATAATGGGGCGGAACCCGGCAGGGGCCCACTGCGAGGCGCACAACTGACGAGACCCTAAGGGGCGAAACACCGGCGGCTGGTGCTTTCCCAGACTAACCTACGCCTGCTGATTGGAACTGGCGATGATGAATTAGCTAAATTATACCAAAATCCTCACTACTACTCATCAGTACATATAATTAAGTATGCTTTTCCCTCTGGCATGAGGCGATTTCCCATGCCGCCATCGAGGTCTTCAACACTTTCACACTGTGTTATATGATCACTATATTAAGCCCATTCAAATCGGGTGACTGGAGTGAGACATTGGCGTATGCGTCCCAACGTTTGCTTCAAGTTGATCAAAGGTCCACGGCCAGCCCACCGAGTATGTGCAGCGAGGAAACAGCGACAGGCTGATTGGGTGCTGTAAGGAACTCCACGTCATCTACTGGTAGACACTTCGCTAGTTGCCTTTTTCAGGGTGCGCCTAATAGACGTGGTCGGTGGAGGCTTGCGGGGATCGTCACAACTGAGTGTGTTCACAAATTAAGCAATCACTTAAGTTAAGCTAACATTACGATCGCATCTTCGGAGGTCTGGTAGTGCACATTTGGTTCATCTGTATGCCAAAGTCATTAAAACATGTCCTCCGCTGTCGCATTTTGCTGTGTCAGTGCTTCCAGCCAGATGAATAACATGAAAGTACCTGCATGCACAATCCACGAGTGATGAGCAACCGTGGTGAGCAACCTTATATCAAGTCCCTAAGATGCCGATCGGCGGATTACCATATCACCGGTGCATTACAGACATACCTTCATGTCTCTACCACTAGGCTCCTTTACGCAGGTATGTAGTGAAAGGGATGAACAGGGCGCGAATATTTTCCACGTCCTTCGAAGTTTAAACGGAAGGTGTTCAGTCCAGTGTATATCACAGGGATATTCCACTACCTCACTGCACAGGTTGGCTCATCCTATAGTGGCACAACACATGTTCTCGGATTCTGTCAGTCGTTCAAAGATGGACCACCTTGTTATTTATCTGCAAATGGACACGCTTAGTGTAAGATTAACTTTATGTAAAACATCGGAAAACGTCGAGTAATCTACTTCCTAAACGTGGTCCCGATATCCGTGCCTCTATTACTCGTCCCCGAATCAGTCCGTACATAGCAGACTGTTTTTGGACTACGGGGACTACGGTAATGTTGAGTCACTTTTTCCTCTTTGACACAATTGGCCTTGCAACTCGTTGGTCAGATCTGTGGCCACCAAGGATGGCGGATCACGTATGCTTTTCTGGAAGTACTAAAAGGTATCGTAAGTCTTGCAGTGGACATGAGACTTCATGGAACGGCTTTGTGAGGGAAATGGTGAGACCGAGCAGCAGAATTTATAACGCACAACGCAACCCCACTTCATTACAGATTGAAAATGGATCACTCTTTCTTTGGAGGACCAACACTTCCTACTGGGTTCAACCGACGTTGCCTTGTTCTTTTCTATGTACCTGCTTAAATACACTTTACCTATTCAACTATTGGATCTTTTCCAGTTAAGTCCCGCCAAAAAGTTAAGCTCCGCCACCCAAAAAAGATTATGAAAAGGGAGGATATGGAACTTGAATTTAAAATTAAGACAAGTCATTAATACTTTGCATGAAAAGGTCCATTTTTCCGTGTCTTTGCCTCCAAACGAACTCACACAGGTAGCTGTCCACTAAAGATCGGTGGGTGCCGCATTGGCGCTTATTCTGCATCTTGTAAATGTGACAGAGAGATTCGATGGTTTGTGTGTGAGCTCCAGTCGTTGGATCCACAAAGTTTTCGGTATGATTAACCGTTTGATGAGTATAACTCATGCCAATCATCGATTCAATGCCTTGGTATGATGCCCACATATCGGAAATGATAATTGAGCCGGGAGCGATGCAGGCCTGGATTGTGTCCAGCAGAGTGGCCGCAGTTCGATCTGGCACTGCATACAAGAACACTGCTTTAGTCTCCCGGCAAATCCCTCCGAAAATCCACTGCTGGGGAAGGACTCGCCCTGCATGGTTTTTACGACATGATATTAGGGTTTCATCGATCTCGACATGTAGACCTGGGCCGCCGACAATCGTTGGAGTCCGCAAAAGCTGTCAGGCGCAAATTTCACGCAGAAAGCTCTTCCAGTCGACAACGGTCGCGTGGCCAATAGATAACTCCTCTGAGCAGAATTTGATTGTTGTCAGATTTTTGGACCAGCAATAAATGAATAGGATTATTGTCCTGAAATCCATCATAGACCGCTCCAGCCAAGTTCCCTTTCGAAGACCGATTTCTTGCCGACACTGTCGGGCATCACACCACCTTTCAGAAACAGTTGAAAGTGTCATTTGGTGTCCTCGTCTGCATAAACGTTGATGATGAATCACTCCATGGCTTTGCAAAAAACGTATTGCTGTTTCCTTGTCATGAACGACCGCCGAAAGCGTCAAAAAGTTCATGTCAGGTTTTACGTGCGAACGTAGAAACTTTTTGGACAAAAATGACCTTAGAAGCGGATAAGGAGTGTTTTTATGGGGCACATTCACATGCATTACGTACACTGGAGCTGGCAAACAGTGGCGGGGCTCAACTTTTCACGCGCGCCCTTTTTGCATTATTGGTGGGGCTTGACTTTTCAGGTGTACCCTTTTTGCCTTAGTGGCGAGGCTTAACTTTTTGCGCGTGCTCTTTTTGCATTAGTGGCGGGGCTTAACTGGAAAAGATCCCAACTATTGAGTGGACGCTTACTTGGGGGAAGCAAGAAGTTGTGTGCCTGACGTAGTGTAAGTGGAAAGGAGACGTACGGTGGACGTGGAACAGGGAACAATCAGGTGTCAAGGTTAACTGACTCAAACCGCCAGCATTGTGCCCCAGATCGTTAGTGGCATATGGATCGCTCGCATACAAAAGATTGCAGATGAAGCCGAGGGCGTTAACAACTCGTTCCATCGGACACATTCCACGGCGTGCGTTACTGCCCCAATTTCCGGACATCATGCACCATCGTCCCAAGAACTCAAATCTTTAGCGTTTGCCTCAAGCTCGACCATGGGCCGTTAGTTCCGGCTTCTTTTGTGCGTCCAAGTGACTCATCCCATCCATGACCAGGACAATTGGGGGCACGCACACAGACAGGTGACCGCTTCTGTGTCCGCTTGGGTGCCTGGTCTGAGCGCGCTCCTAATCCTACTCTCACCAATAACTGGTTCTTTCCAGTACTTCGTCCTCCCATTATTTACGCTGTGCCAATGTGTAATTCAGAGTGCAACTAAACTGGCGTCGCAGTAGTTATTCCAAATGCAAATACATTGATTGATTCCCTTAATATTCACGTCAGGGCTAATGATATGCTAGATTGGATTAACAGATTCTAACCTTGTTGCAGTATTCGTAAGGAAGATACAAACGAATCGGACCTTATGCTTCACTACTGCAGGCAAGTGCGAGTTCTATTCTCTTCTGGGAAATCCAGAAGTCGATGGTGCAAGAAACGCTTCATTGGCTACTCTTCCGGTTGATCCGAAGCTTGGCAACAAACTGTCGTCATTCGTGTAATCCGTGTTGGGAGTGTCCATCTGGATTGAACAAATAGATCCAGGAAATGCACCACACAGACAGTGGGAAACGAAATTGATACATACAGTCGTTGGACGCATCAAGTATACTTGTCCGTTATGTTGCTCCACTGTTTGAGTGGCCTCCTAGTGTGCCACAGTGAGTTCTTCGTCACGTGCTCAATTGATTCAAAGAAGGAACATCATCGCCCCAAGTGGGACAACAACACATCGAGGTTTTCCGTGGGGAACTATGTTGTTTGTTTTTGGGACATAAACACTGACGTTGAAGGATCGAGGGTTTCGACATGGTTCACCCCATCTAAAGAAACAGCTGCATGCCCTTCCTTAGTTATGATATGAACAAGTGCAGAGCTGCTGGAATGTTGCTTATCACTGACGGCATTTACGTGTCATCAATTAACCTAGTGGGTCACCAGATGTGCTTGACGGTTACGTTGGGATATGCGTGCACATGACCTTAGCGTGTACAATACCCTGTAATCAACTACGTCGCCAAGTGCTAAGAACCGGAATGCATAGTTTGCATAATCAACAGTAACTGGGAACGTTGAGCCCGTGGGTGGCGGGAGTCTGGATATCATCTACTGTTTTTCTGGTCCACCAGAGTACACTACACACGCAATTCACACTTGTTATTTTTCCTGGCACGCGCTAACGTAGCATGTTGTGTTGAGCCGTCTTTCAATTACTGGTGACTCAAGAAAGAGTAAAAAATAGGAGTAAATACCAAATATAAAGCTGATCCTTATCTTAACTATGGACCTCTATTCTACCTTTTCATAGAATGGTTTGGATCAAGAGGTTTGGATTGGGAGAGGAAGATTCCAACCTTAACCCTAACGTCGATCCTTCCGTAATATCCCTCCTCACCCATATTCTTTGTGTTCACGACCAACAAATTCCACGGTCCGGCAGAAACGGAATATCGTCTCTTACATTGCAATCTATTTATGCGGTTTAATTACATGAATCCCACCAGTTTCGTCATCGCCGAGTGTGTACCCAAAGTGGGACAAGTCACGACGGATAGAGCCTCTGGGTTACACATGGTCTTAGACCATTCGTGGAGACGATATGATGGAAAGTTTTCTCATGAGAGTAAACTGCTGTCCAGGACAAAGCCACAATGACTTTGTGGAACCCCCAATTGTAACCCGGATAGGATATTCCTATACGTGGTAATGTCGTTAGAATCCCTTTTACAGTGCCGCTAACCAGGTGTCAATTATCCATTTGGATTGGAAAGAAGTGAAACTCCATATCCTCCACTGTACTTGGAATGGCTTAGCCTTAATCTCCCTCGTTCTTCTCGAGCTCACTTCCGCTAGACTAGCTGTACATTCGGGAACGGGTTTAATACACAAACGCTCGCGCGCTTAATAGTCACTACTTGATAGATGCATGATCACAAACTAGACTAATGACACTAAGTACTACGTAGTAGAAAACAGAATCCTGTTGTCGGTCCTTCATCCCAAATATCGTAGGTAGTTAGCACATGGTAGTGAGAATGATGGGCGGAGAGAACCTGTGACAGTTCATGGATGTCCAAGCTTCAGAGACCCAACCTGATTTGATCCGCTCGATCAAAACAAACACGTTTAGGTGACTTAGTTACGACCCCAACTAAAGCAGCAAAAGACAAATAATGCCACTTTGCAGAAGTTGAATCTACTACAGAAAAGTTCCATACACAGCGAGTTTAACAAATCACAACCTAGAACTCTTCACCCTCTTCGTTCTCTCCTTCGTCTTCGACGCTGTCTACGCCAACCTCCTCATAATCCTTTTCCAGCGCTGCTAAATCTTCACGGGCCTCGGAGAATTCACCCTCTTCCATGCCTTCACCAACGTACCAATGTACAAATGCTCGTTTCGCATACATTAGGTCGAATTTGTGGTCCAGACGAGCCCAAGCCTCTGCGATTGCAGTTGTGTTGCTCAGCATGCAAACAGCACGTTGGACTTTGGCCAAATCCCCTCCTGGCACCACAGTCGGCGGTTGGTAGTTAATACCTACTTTAAAACCGGTCGGGCACCAGTCAACAAATTGTATGGTCCGCTTCGTTTTGATTGTAGCGATAGCAGCATTGACATCCTTTGGTACCACATCGCCACGATATAACATGCAGCAGGCCATGTATTTTCCGTGGCGTGGGTCACACTTCACCATCTGGTTGGCTGGTTCGAAACAGGCGTTGGTTATCTCGGCCACACTCAGTTGCTCGTGATATGCTTTCTCTGCAGAAATGACCGGTGCGTAGGTTGCAAGGGGAAAGTGAATGCGAGGATAAGGCACTAGGTTGGTCTGGAACTCAGTTAGATCCACGTTGAGAGCCCCATCGAAGCGTAAAGAAGCGGTGATGGAACTGACAATTTGACCAATTAAGCGGTTCAAATTGGTGTAGGTCGGTCGTTCGATGTCTAGGTTGCGTCTGGAGTAGATAGGAAAAGGCGGTATGATGATGTTGAAGGCCATAATGCATAGAAGCTGATTTACGTAAAATGCAAACACTCTTATTATTATTACTATTATTGTTGAACCAGTAGACAGATGTAAGGGGCCGGTTGCATGGACGAGGGGAAACCTACCGACAAATATCGTAGATGGCTTCATTGTCGACCATGAAAGCACAGTCAGAGTGCTCTAGCGTGGTGTGTGTGGTTAGGATGGAATTGTAAGGCTCGACGACGGCCGTGGAAATCTGTGGCGCGGGGTAGATGGCGAATTCCAACTTAGACTTCTTCCCATAATCCACACTCAATCGCTCCATAAGCAGTGAGGTGAAACCGGATCCTGTGCCACCACCAAAAGAGTGGAAGAGCAGAAAGCCTTGCAATCCGGTGCACTGGTCGGCCAGTTTGCGAATGCGATCAAGCACCAAGTCGACTATCTCTTTGCCGACCGTGTAGTGACCACGCGCATAGTTATTCGCTGCGTCCTCTTTACCGGTGATAAGCTGCTCAGGGTGAAACAGTTGACGATATGTACCCGTACGGACTTCGTCTACGATAAAAGGGAAGTATCATGCGATTACAGGGAGTTCATGGGACGAGTTCTAAAAATGTGTCAACATAGTAACAACCTCACTTCTTATCGTGCAAAGTTTATCGGTGTCACAAAAAGTTCACTCACCGACTACAGTTGGTTCAAGGTCCACGAACACTGCTCGTGGGACGTGTTTGCCAGCTCCTGTCTCACTGAAGAAGGTGTTGAATGAATCATCCCCGCCACCAATGCTCTTGTCGCTGGGCATTTGTCCATCCGGTTGAATGCCATGCTCGAGGCAATACAATTCCCAACATGCGTTACCGATTTGCACGCCAGCCTGCCCGACGTGAATCGAAATGCACTCACGCTAAAGAAGAAGGAAGAGGAAGCAGAATGATAAGCATCCCCGTGAAATTTCAAGCCGAATACTTCTCATGTATACACCCTCAGTCAGCATACTCACCATGTTGAATGGTGTTTGGATCAAGCGAAGTTACGAGCTAATGTGCTCCGAGGTTGAGCACACTAGTCTGAGCCACTCATCTTTATATGCAAAACGGCGTAGCCTGGCAACCAGACCCCGCATTTTAAGTGTTGTTTAGATGACACCCGCTGAGAAAATGGACCACCTAAGCTGGTTACCAAGACGACGCTACCAGCATTGTGTCCTTCTGAGGTCAAGCGCTGCGATGGGTAGCCAGATGAATTGGAAATTAACGCCATTGATAGAATAGAAGCTAGGTAGCTACCAAGTGTATGCGGGAATTCCAATACCGACACAAAATGCACTAGTGTTTGGGCACAGATGCTGGTCCAACGCAGAAACTGCTCTGTTAGTACTCATCGAGATGATAAGCGTGGATTTCGTGAGACGTTGCTACGCGTCTACACTTACGTAATCACTTTTCCACTGGAACTCCTGTTGCGTAGCTCCGCGTCAGCACCTCTTTGCGCTGAAGAAATTGTGGTCCAATTTGTTGTTGTCAAATGCTTTCAAGGTCGTCACGATCCCGGTCAGTGCGCGACCGACAGCGGTCCGGACGAATTACCAAGTAAATAATAAGATTTACTAAAATCTCAGCGAGTTAGGAGATTTTGCCATAGTGGTCAGCATTCAACTCCATTTACTAAGGGAAAGTGTGCAAGTCGGCGCACACGTTTACTGCAGTGATGACAAAGTTGCGTAGTCGATGTCTAGACGAAATCTTTTGCAGAAAAACGGGCAAGATTTGCTAGCAATTAATAAATTTGAGGTTGTGAAAAAGTGTTAACTGTGGGATAGCTAACGAACCGTAAACGCAAGTGGTCACATCCATACGATTCTTTCTTTACAGCTTGAAGGGGTATGGGTACGTAATCAAGTAACTAGATTTTGCGGAGGCAAGTGTCAGTTTTGACACAGCTATCTTACGTAAACTGACAAAATAGACAATATACTGTCAGGTAACATCAATTTTTAGATATCGCCGTGTGTTCAGCAAACTCGAAAGAAGTCTGTGCAGAACGCATACCCAACGCAGTGAGAAAAGCGGTAATTAAGAGAGGACACCGATGTCGGAGGTCAGATGAGGAGCGTGGAATGAGATTCCAAACGTTGTGGGTAAATATGGAGTGATAACGTGTAGTATTGGTTCGGTCTGATTCCCGGATATTCCATGGATATGCAACATATAAGACTTCGTCGTCCATCAGCATTTGTGGATACCAAGCGATATATTTTCGGTAACCCTCGCTGTTATGATCATGGGTATGGAGTTTTGAGACAAGTTAGTAGGGGATTTCTTCGCAGTAGTTTTCAAAGAAGATAGTCCTCCACATGCACTCGACGGCCGTTTCGACCTGTTGGGTCGCGTCAGTAGGACGCATCTATCGGAAGCCGAACCCATGTCCATTAACGGGTTGTACCAGCAGCTAGCAGCTTATGCGACTGATACTTGGACGATTGGACGGAGTAGTTTCTGTAAGTGGCTGAAGATGTCTCACTAGGTTCAAAGTCAGCACTAATGGACAATGGCAATATAGTCATATGAGGTACAGTTTGTGGTGAGCAGCGAAGAGTTCTTAAAGCGAAGTGGTATGAACTGGGTGTATTTGGCGCTAAAATGTCAGTAGAAAGATTAAGAGGATTGGAATTCGGGAATGAACAAAGTTTATTACAAAAATGCTGACTAACAGTTGCGTTGTTTTAGTCATGAAAACGAACTTGTGCGTAGTTCCAAGTGGATTAGACACAGCTATACTCAGAAATGCGGCTGAAGCTATCCGAAAAAGCGCCGAACGGTCAGCCTCGTTTTGTGTGGACTGATCAGAAGTACGCATGTTACTCGAATCATCCGAGATTCAATAGCGTAGCATCGCGGTCCTCAGTCAGTGGTTCCATTCGGTGCGTAAGAACCAGGGATGTGGATGGAACCGCTCATTGTGTTGAAAAATATTAACAGACGCAACAGTTCTGACCAACGGAACATCCGCTCAGCTAAGCACTCCGGGAGCGTTTGATTGCATAACGTCGAGAAAATGCTGGTCAGGTGGGAATAATACAGTACAAATTTGACATAGCAGCCGAATACATTCTCCAACAATTGCTCTACAATTTCGCTGATATACAACCCTATGTTAACAAATGTTTGTTCTTCTGAAAAGGAAGGAGCATGCATTTTTAGGCTGAGTCGTAGTGGATTCCATGTTGGAACCGCCCATGGGTGCTCACTGCAACGGACAAATCAACGAAAGTCAGGTTGATCCTCGGGAGAATTGACCCCACTTTTACTCCGCGCCTAACTTTCGAGCACCAGCAGCAGCATAGATACAAACAACGGAACATAGTAGTCTCTTTCACTTGAAGGTGACTTCTGATGCTGCTGGTCATACTTGTTTATCGTGACTCCTCGCATTGTCAGGTGCGAGGTGTACCATCCCAGTTCTTCGGTATGCAAATCAAAAGTCTTTCAGAAGTATAACTATACGCAAGGGACTTATTCGGTCCCCCAGTTGCCGACGTAAGTGCTTCACATGGAGTACCCACCAGTGCCCTCGAGGAGTGCGCCAATTGCTTGGCTTATTCTCTGGACAAAAATATATTCTGTGTGTCCTACAACACATGACCACTGGTTACTGAAGAATAGTTTGCACCAATTTAGCGCTAGATAAGTGTAAGAACCTATCGATCTGTGGAGGTGTCGATGTTGCCCGCATCAGACGTTACATGCCACAGCCGACTTCATCTTGATTCATGACTGATACCTTCCTTATTGGTCACTGAGATCCCTGCGTAACGGTTGAACATCGATTGGGAATATATTGTTACGTTCGGAAGTACCAGTGTGCTTTTGATGGCGACACGCGATCTCAACAAGAGCACCGATTTGTTCCAGTGCAAACCTCGGTCTTTCCGACCACTGGGGTCGCACCCGAGGTGGATAATCCTCGGTATCGCTGACAGTCAGCTGGCCGTGTGCGCTTCTATGGGAACGAAAGTTATTCAAACGATACATCTTAGGTGGATGAGGTACACTTAAACAATGCATACGAGCATTGCTGCCGTAGTTCGTGTGTTCGCTTAACCGTGGTACTGTCCATGGGTTATCGCAAACAAAAATATAGATCCACTCTTTCCGGGTCGCAGTTGTTTGCATGGTTAAATTTAATGGTGACTAAGCCAATTGGACGTACTCAAATCCATTTGCTAGTTACTCAACGTTTATACTTACTCGAGCAACCTAATGTGCCATAAGGCATTTGGCTGCTTAGCAAGTGAAATTGTAGGACTAGTTAATACTAGTCCTATACTGTGCGCGAAATAAAGCGCGGATAGCAGAAGGCGATTGGAGTCAGACATAGCGGACTGTATTCGATGGGTTACAAGAAGACACGGACGGATGAAGCAAGACAAGAGCGAACACGTGAGCGCGGGAATTTACAAGGCGGTCGAGTATCGAGCCGGTTGTAAGGAAGATTAAAACAAGAAAGAATAATGTACAATCGGTCAAGCATTAAATTGTACATGAAAGATAGCAGTTATCTTTTCGGCCGCTACCGAGCTCACCCCCTAGATGGCTGAACATAGGAAGCCTTCGATTTCGAAAACGACCGTTGAATCGAGGTTCCTAATGCAAATTCGTGCCGAGTAAAAGGAGCTAGCGTTCGTGTCAAATGGGGGTTCGCCGGAAGTCGGAGTCCGCTGGACCGTTTGTGATTTGTTATTTATTGATTGTAGGGCAGAGTGCATTTCGATGATCCGTTGGAGCGAGCTTGTTAGAGTACAAAAAACTGGCTAGCCCAGAAAAAGGCCGACAGGACCTCAGTCTCCGCTGCTGCCAAACGGTGCACCTGGGAGTGGTCTCTGTCTCCGCCGCACCCCGCCCCGCGTCAAAACGACCCTCGTCCCACGGAGAAATGACCATCCTCCCATGAAGAAGCGATACTCGTCCCGCGGAGAAGCGACGTTCGTCCTGCGAAGAAGCGACACTCGTTTCGCTGGGAAGCGACATTTGTTCCGCGGTGAAGCGACACTCGTCCAGCGGAGAAACGAACAGCTTTCGCCTCAGGGTCCTCGAAAACATTCCTCGTGTGGGCCAGTCGATCGAAGCGGAGGGTTGGGGCATGTACAGACAAGCAAATAGAAAAGCATGCGCAGAAAACGCCAAAAAGGACGAACAAATTATCTGCGTGTATAAACTTTTTGGTTTTTGAATATATTTTTAATAGTTTTTTGCTTTTTGATATTTTTGTTTCTTTGCAAAACGTTACTCTACCAATAATGTTGTAAAGATATACAATAACTACAAAACTAAACGTATTTAAAGTGTACATGGTCGGAAAAACGAACTAGCTTACGCACCTCCCGACCACGGCGATTGGTCGCGGGAGGTGGCGGGCTAGATTCGGGAGATCTCGGAACGGCTGAAGCTTGTAGACCGAGATGGTGGTATGGCTGAACTGCATTAGGATGCTAAAAGCTGGTGCGGTGAGTTGCGACGTCGCATGAAGCACTACTAAACGAAGTAGCCGAGGTGGTTTCCTCCATAAAGGCGGGTTTTAGACGGTCGATGGTGACGACTTCGTGTCGACCACCGCGGTCAATTGTGTACGTCTTACTCGCAAGGTGTAGCATTTAAAAGGTCCTATCTACGGCGACTGAGGAAGATGTCGAACACCGTCTGCGCAAAGAAGGACGTTTGAGCACGTAAATAGCTTCTCAGGCACGTACGTTGGTGTCTTCTACGATCGAGGAGCGGGTGAACGCAGCTCAAGCATCTGGTGAGCCAATCGATTGGTGTAACTTCCGTAGTCAAAAGAGGAAGTAGAGGGGGTGGTGCTACCAGCTGTCCGGGCAACCGCAGTGTGCAACGGTAGACCAGCTGCGCTGGTGCTGCATCGAAATCGGTTTCAACAGTGTTTCTTAAGCCTAGGAGGACGAGAGGAAGTGTTTCAGACCATGAAGGATCCGCGTGTGCCCGTAGGGTTTCCTACAACTGGTGGTGAAAAAGCTCTAGCACACAGTTAACAGCCGGATGATACGCCATCATCTGAACGTGGCGACAGCCCAAATCTTTAGGCAACGTGGTAAATGTCTACGAGAAATGTGACCCTCGATCGGTGGTCACGATGGCGAGACAGCCGGATGGAGGTACCCAGCGCTCCAGAAAAGCTTTCGCTACCGTTTCTGAGGAGCACTTTGGGATAGGGACGGCCTCAGGCCATCTAGTCAATCGATCGATACAGGTCAGCAGATATACAGAGCCTTTGGAAGGCGGCAGAGGACCTACGAGGTCGACGTGCACGTGATGAAAACGTGCGTCTGGCGTCGGAAACGTGCCTAATGGGCTTCTCGTGTGCTTGTGCACCTTCGCGCGTTGGCACGGAAGGCAAGCAGCTGCTCAAGTACGGACGTTCTGATTAACATTGCGCCAAACGAATCGTGCGGTTACGAATTTAACCGATGCACGAACGCCTGGATGAGACAAGCCGTGCAACGTGTCGAACACGGTCTGCCGAAACTCGCGTGGGACGACGGGGATCGGCATGTCCAGAGATAAATCGCAGAGTATAGTGCCGTCTGATGATGTCAGCGGAACGGGTCGTATGTCCAATGAGGGAGACCTGCATAGTAGATCAACCTCAGAATCGTTGAGTTGCGCTTGTGGCCATGGCTGCCAAGTCGATGGCAGTGCCGGCGTCAGCGGAGATGGCTTGAATGCGGGAAAGTGCATCGGCGACGGGGTTGTGCACACCGGAGACATGTTGTATGTCGGTCGTAAACTGAACGATATAGTCAAGTGGGCGCGACTCTCTAGGAGAGTATCGGTCGGTAGTCGAGCCGAGCACGTAAGTCAGGGGTTTGTGATCGGTGAACACGACAACGGAGCGGCCTTCTAAGACGTTTCGAAAGTGACGTATCGCTAGATATACGGCTAGTAGTTCTCTATCGAACGTGCTGTAGCGAGATTCGGTAGGTTGTAGGCGTTTGGAGAAAGACGCTAAGGGCTGCCACGTGTGCGCTACTCGTTGCCGCAAAACAGCGCCGACTGCGAACTCCGATGCGTCAGTACTGAGGGACAGTGGAGCGGCCGGATCGTGATGCGCTATAGAAGCTATGTTGGCGATAGCCTCTTTTAGCGATTCAAAATCAGCGCGTGCTGCGGCAGGAACTTCGAATTTCTTTAGTTTTCATCGGAGAAGGTCAGTGAGATGTTGCATCAGCGAGGCGCAGTTGGGTATGAACCGTCGGTGAAAGTTGACAAGCTCACCAAAACG
The DNA here is from genome assembly GCA_944474145.2 of Dicrocoelium dendriticum. Taxonomy (NCBI): domain Eukaryota; kingdom Metazoa; phylum Platyhelminthes; class Trematoda; order Plagiorchiida; family Dicrocoeliidae; genus Dicrocoelium; species Dicrocoelium dendriticum. The sequence continues at coordinate 59,939,781 of OX104071.1, read as the reverse complement.
TCTGAGCTGTTTGAAAGAATGAGGCTCGGGTAGTCTATGATGGCTTGAATTTTATCCTGCAGTGGCACAACGCCTGCAGAGGAGATACGATGGCCGAGGAAGTTTACTGAGTCGACACCAAACGAACACTTTTCTGCGTTGACCGTCACCCGGCGTTGAGATAAACGATCAAGAAGTGTTCGTACGTGACGCATGTGCTCTTCTCCTGCAGATCTCGAGATTAAAATGTCGTCGAGATAAGCGTAAGCGAAGTCTAAGCCGCGACAACCTTGGTCGAGGAAGCGCTGAAAATGTTGCGCGGCATTCTTTAGACCAAATGGCATGAGCAGAAACTCGAACAAACCAAAGGAAGTCGTCACGGCAGTTTTAGACATGTCCGCTTCGGCTACCGGAATTTGGTTGTATGCGCGTACCAAGTCAATCTTGTTGAAGATAATTTTCCCCACTAGACTGGCGGTGAGATCCACTATGTGTGGGATCGGGTAGCTATCAGGCGTGGTAATCGTATTCAAGGTTTGATAGTTGCCGCAAGGACGCCAGTTTCCCATGACCTTCTTCGGGACCCTGTGCAGAGGCGACGCCTATGGGCTGTTAGACGGTCTGATGATACCGAGCTGAAGCATGTGGTTGAAATCAGCTTGTGCTGCACGTAGTTTGTCAGGAGCAAGCCGTCTTGGTCGTGCACTAACTGGCTGACCACGCGTTACTATGTGATGAGCGACCCCTCACGTGATTGGCGGAAGCTCTGCAGCTGGTCGTACCAGTCGCTGATATTCAGACAGTAGGTTCGCATAATATGATGGTACATCGGCGATTCGAAAAACGGTACTGATTATCGGGGCGTCCGTAAGAACGCCTTCAACCCCTAGTTTAGTACGGTCGTCTAAAAGTCTGTGGCGACCAGCATCAACAAGCAAGCCAAAATGTCGGAGGAAGTCGATACCGATAATTCCGAAGGGTAAGGACGCAACCATGAAGGCCCACTGAAAATCTCGGCGAAGCTTGAGGTCCAGGTTCATCATGCGCTGACCGAATGAAGCTATCAGAGAACCGTTGGCCGCACGCAAATTGTACGTAGGCTCTGAGTGCTTGTCGTTAGCGGTCGCTGGGATGACGCTGACTTCCGCTCACGTGTCTATGAGGAATGTGATGAGAGAACGTCGATTCTTAACGTAGAACAAGCGATGTGCTTGATTACTGACTGATAAGTTTGTCATGCTAGTATGCGGGCTATTCGCTTTCCCTGAAGCAGCTGAGTCTTGTCTAATGCAGGGAGCCCGACAACGTCTAGCTAATTCTTGCAGGGGTGTATCTATAAACATAGACAGCATTACCGGCAGTGGCTCTGGGAGACATGCAAACCACAGCTCCTTTATCTCTTCTTCGCTCAAGAATAAGGGACAAACGACGCGTTGAAGTTCGCGGAGCAACACCGACGGCTTGCGATCTTCAAGCTTGAGACCATTGAGCTGTTCAAATCGAGCTCGTGCGCTGGGTCATAACTCTTTTATTATCACTTGATTCATCATTTCATACTTTGCCTCATTCGATGGGCAGAGTAGACTGTCCTCAATCAGCGTCACAGTGAGGAAAGAAGGCGTGGGACGAACTGATTGTACCTTGTACGGTCCGCTTTAATGTCCTTAATTTTCAGTTCGATCTCGAATATTGTAAACCAAACCTCTGGGCTGTGTTCCATGAAACTTGGAACAGCCAATTAAGCATGATTACGCTGCGAAACGACTCAGATGCCACTCTCGAAATATGAATTGAAAAAGGATGCACAAAAACACGCTCAAAGTACCAACATTACGCAAGAAACAAAGGAATACAGGTATATAATCGAGAAAAAGGAACGAACTCACCAATAAATACAAATGAGGGAAAAGAAAGTCGAATTCGCGCGTGCGAAACGGGGGCACCAATTTCTAGGAGTAGATAATAATAGTCCGATACGGTGCGCGAAACAAAGCGCGGATAGCAGAAGGCGATTGGAGTCAGACATAGCGGACTGTATTCGATGGGTTACAAGAAGACACGGACGGATGAAGCAAGACAGGAGCGAACACGTGAGCGCGGGAACTTACAAGGCGGTCGAGTATCGAGCCGGTTGTAAGGAAGATTAAAACAAGGAAGAATAATGTACAATCGGTCAAGCATTAAATTGTACATGAAAAATAGCAGTTATCTTTTTGGCCGCTACAAAACCGTTCTACTTCGCGACTACTTCGCGTAGTCCTTTCTACCCCGGAGGAACGCAAATCGTTACTGCGATTTGCATTCAAACTTAAGGGTAGTGGTGTCAGCGTTCAGCCGGACCTCCCACTGGCAGATAGGTTGAAGTTAAAGGAGGCTATCAAAGACCTCAAAACTAGACGGGCGGCTGGTGAACAAGGCCTCCGTCTGGTGGGTTTTCAGGTGGTCAGCCGGAAATTACTTTCCGCCCTATCAGAACCAATCCTGATGGCGCACGACCCAGGGATGGTCGTGCCGAGTTCCTTGAGGTAGTACTTAGCAACGTGCGTAGCCTAAGGAACAAGGTGCACGAGTTGGGTCTACTTGTAAACAAATCTCGTCCCGACATACTTGCTTTCACTGAGACGTGGTTGTCTCCGGATATCACGGACGGTGAGGTATATTTACCTGGCTACGCGCTGCTTAGAACTGATCGCTCCGTTGGTCGCCAAGGCAGAGGCGTTGTACTGTATGTGAGCTGTAACTTAGATGTGTTGAGGACTTGCACATTCCAGTCGTCGGATCAGACTGTTGAAGCCCTATCGGCTGTTTTGTGCACTTCCTCTACCCAGTTTACAGTTATATTGGTATACAGAAGTCCTGGAAGTTCCTCCAGGGGGATACTTGACTTTATTCGCACTCAGTCTGCGAATAAGTGTTTAGTTCTAGCGGATTTCAACCTCCCGGAAGTCTGTTGGGCCGATCTTTCTTGCAATTCGGCATTAGGAACATTCGGTGCAGACTTCCTTGAACTGACTCTCCAAGTGCCTTTGCACCAGTTCGTTGACTTTCCCACTAGGTATACGGACAACCAAATGCCATCTACTTTGGATTTGGTTTTCGCTAAGTCCCTGGACTTCGTGACTGACGTTTCATGCGGTGCACCTCTAGGGTTAGCGATCAAGCATGCATATCCTTTCGATGTGCTCTTTCAAGGCACCAAGAGACCGCTGTTGAATTACTTCGGAATATTTGGCGGGCGGACTTTAGTGCAATGCGAACTAAGGCTTCAGTTCTGAACTATGAGATTTCGATGGCTGACTCTGTCCAGTTAGCCTGGGATAAATTTAAGGCATACCTTACGGAGGTTTCCGCACCCTATATTCCACTCATTAGGAAAAGAGGGTTAAGGGCACAGCCTCCATGGATAGATACCACAGGCAAGTACCTACTCAAGAAACGGTCTAGATGCTGGCGAACCTACCAAGCAGCTCCATCAGCCAGTACCTATGATAGTTTTCGAGAGAATAGAAATAAATGTAAGCAACACCTCAGAACTGCTCGTCTCCAAATACGAGCAGGGTTTAGCGGACTCGGCCGCAGCTAATCCCAAGAAGTTTTTGCTTACGTTAAAAGACGCAGCGGGGCAAAATTGTCTATACCAGCTTTATTGCGAGCAGACGGGACCCCTGCGCAAACTGACTATGACAAGGCTTGTATACTAAGTGATCAGTATACTGCGGTCTTTGCTCGGGAGACCTCTTTACCGCAGGTTGAATTGGTTTCAAGAGTTCCAGAGGATTCTTGCTTAGCTGAATTTAGCATAACGGAGACTCAAGTCTTCGAGCTACTGCAAGGCATTAATCCCTCTAAAGCTTCCGGTCCTGATTCAATTCATCCGAAGCTGTTGCATGAACTGGCCCCTGAGCTGAGTGGTCCGCTCACGTGCGTATTTTCAATATCGCTGGACAGCTGCAGCCTACCTTCGGAATGGAAGGAGGCAATCATCTCTCCGATTTTTAAGGGCGGTGACAGCGCTCTACCCGCGAACTACCGGCCTGTCAGTTTGACAAGCGTAGTAGTCAAGTTGTTCGAGAAGCTGATAAGGGATTCAGTGGAGAACCACCTGAATCGATTCAACCTTCTCAGTGTTGCACAACATGGATTCCGCAAAGGATTTTCATGTCAGACTAATTTACTTGTAGCTCGTGAAAGCTGGGCCGAAGCGGTAGACAGTGGCCACGCTGTAGACGTGCTATTCGTAGATTTTTCGAAAGCTTTTGACACTGTTCCACATCTTCGGCTCTCACTAAAGTTGAGATCTTACGGGATATCTGGTCGCGCCCTTCAATGGGTGTCTGCCTTCCTTGAGGGGAGGGAACAGTGCGTACGGGTGGGGCGTAACCTTTCGCTCAGGCAAGCTGTCCTTAGTGGCGTTCCGCAGGACTCGGTATTGGGGCCATTGTTGTTCGCGATCTATGTAAATGACTTGCCGGGAGAGCTAGGGGTGGCATCATTAATGTTTGCTGACGACCTTAAGCTCTGGAATATTGTGGATATCCCGGGGGGTCCTGAGGCAATTCAGCGTGCCTTGGATAGACTCTGGGAATGGTCTATCTTATGGTTGATGCCCATAAATAGGGCCAAGGGCTCTGTTCTCCGAATCGGAGCTGCAAATCCTCCCACCCGATATGTTCTCGGCGGTGATGAACTCCCTGTTGTCACTCAGCAGGTTGATTTAGGAATCGTACACGCATCAGCACTTCATTCTGGAGACAACTGGAAGAAGGCTGCTTGTCGAGGGTTTCGTATGATGTGGTTTATCCGCCGCTCTTTCGGAATCTTAACGGCCAAGTTGTTTGTGAAGCTATTTTCGGCATTCGTCCGACCCCACCTGGAATATTGTATTCAGGCTTGTCCACCATGTCTTAACCGAGACAAAATGGACTTGGAGAGGGTGTTACGAGTGGGCACTCGGTTAGTGCAGGGTCTACGGGGACAGACGTATCCTGAACGCTTGCTCAGTTTGGGGATGTACTCCATGCACTACCGAAGGATAAGAGGGGACCTGATTCTCACTTATCGTATTTTGACGGGTAAGATTGGCCCGGACTTGTCAGGGCTTTTTAGTCCCGCTACTTTACCTAGTCTCAGCGGTCACCCACTGAAACTGCATAAACCACGGTCTGATAGGATTAGGACGGGAACTTATCAGTCGCGCCGAGTTATAGATCGCTGGAATTCGCTTCCAGATCACGTGGTTAGGGAACCTACGGTTAAGGGTTTTGCGCGCCAGCTCGATGCTCTTGGGTGGCAACAGCAAACCTTTCCTTTTTCCTAGCTGACTCACCTTCATTTTTCAGTTCTTTTTTTATTGACTCAAATATCTTGGTATTCCACTTGCTTAGCTCTTACCACTTTCTCTTTTGCCTCCTGCGTTTACTTTTTTCTCTTTCTTACTTCACGTAACCGACCCAGCAGGGACTGCTAGGGCAGGATACGTGGGCATTATTTGGTTGGACAGGGTGTGATGCGGTCTTTGTTTTAGGTCCATCAGTATTTCAAAGTTCGCCAACTCCTGGTTCAACGACCCGCCGAAGAAGGAACACTCACGGGATCTATCCTATCGTTCCAGTGCCGCTTGAACTTGAACTTGAACTTGAACCCGGAACGTTTCCATCACAGTCATGCACCTGCATCGCAGCAACGGTTCATGAGTCACTTGTAGTGGACTAGATAGACACTACTGCGCCAGTTATTAGTTGTGTGGAAGGGGAGCGTTTGATTGCACAACGTCGAGAAAAGGCTAGTCAAGTGGGAGTTCCACGGAACAAATTTGACATAGCAGCCGAATACATTCTCCACCATCTCTTCCAAATTTTCGCTGACATACAGCCCTGCGTTATTAAATGTGTTACTCTGAAAATGAAGGAGGACGCATTTTGGACGTAAGATTACGTACACTAATTCAGCGACAAATTCCTTAACCAAAATTTCATTGTTATTTTTAAGTATTTGACAAAATTCTTTTTTTTTTTATAAAATATTACGAATACAGGCTGACAGTCACCACACATCCAGGAAAGCCTTAGATGGCCGCTTCGTCCTATTGGGACTCGTTAGAAGCGCGCACCCGCCGAATCCTACCTGATTCGTACCCTGGATCTTACTCTTGCGAGTCAGCAACTAATGTCAGTGAGCCATGGGCGACGGCAGCGGTCCGCCATGACTGGTAACTAACAGCGATATACCGCGGCTAAATCTCCTTTGTCTTGCATTTTATGAATGCGCAGAGGACAGGGCTGACCCCCAGAGCAAGGAATTAAATGCCGCCGCCACCAACTGCGGTGGCATGTCGGCCGCCAACGCAAGGAAGCTACACAAAAACTAATAAATCCACCTGCTACTTACAAATAAGCAGTAGTCGCGTTAGCAACATACATGGATGCATTGCAACTGTCTGCATGCGTCAGCGTTGGATCAACACAAAACCCATTTGGTCCCTTACTACTCACGATTTATACGACCAATTTTATTAATAATGCAAAGGACGTTTCATGGATCCACTAGTACTGTGCTGCGGAACACAATGCAGCTCAAATTCAAGTGAACCCGCTTTGTACCATCAAACCGTCCCTCCGTTATCTCCTCGCCGGTGATAGACAGATTCCGACCGCTTCGGCCGACTCAATCCGTTGTGAAGATCGCCAACACCTGGGCCGATAAGTGCGGGAGTCCGCAGATTGACCATGAGTCCGTTAGAGTCAATAAGGCACACCGATCGGACGAAAAGCGCTGTCAGAGGTGGGATTCGAACCCACGCCCGTATTCACGGACCAGAACACCCAGAAGGAGAACCCTTGAGTCTGGCGCCTTAGACCGCTCGGCCACCCTGACGTGCCAGGTGATCTCGAAAAATATATTAGTGGCACTTCAGCGATGTTCAACTAACTACCGCCTGTTGAAAGCCTGTTTGATGTGCACGGTTGTCGGCCAACACACCACTCTCGCTGTAAGCAATGTCATACATTTTAGTCAAACTGGTCGAATGCATACCAACGGCACAATAATGACCCGGGGCAACCCATGCCACACTAGTGTCACGGCGCTCCCATCCTTGCTAATCTGCCATTTCAGTCAAATGTGCATCCTCACGGACACGGATTTGACAAGTGAGGGGGCTCAATCAATGAAGCGACGGGGCGAACTCGCGTGCAATCCGACTCGGGTATTACTCGAATGTCAACAGGTCTACTGTGCATCCGAAAGGCTGCCGTTCCGCTTGACCGAATCATTCCAAGCTAGTCCGTTCGCACCATGGATGACAACGAAGAGTTTTCTCCTCGGTACACCTGATGTGCGTTAACGCGTCGGGGTGCAGTTGTGTACACCCTCTAAAGGTTTCTACTACACTAGCAGTGGCGTAGCAACTGCTTTTTGTCGTTCGGGGTGATGCTAAACTTTTCGCCCTGAATGATAGCAGAATAGGCCTGTGAAGGCCACCCGATCGGCTCAGGGTAAAGTGCACCTTAGTTTCCGATCAGCAGGATCAAACCGGCACTCTGTGTGCAAAAACAGCTGTTTGTAAGCTTAAAGCTCCCATGGACGAAAGGGTGGCATATCTGTACCCCACGCTGCCTCTCTTTGATCCGGTCACACCCTAGCTGTTGTTTATATATTTTTTCCTGTTATTGTATTGGCACTGACAATACGAAATGTTAACATCTGCCAACTTTCGTCTTCTCACAGGGTTGTTTAAAATGATAATCGTTTGGGGCACCGGTAAATGTGGTGAAAGTGATCACAATGAGACAATTAAGTGGACTGTTTGGAAGAACGTTTGCACAGATGTGACACATGGCGCAAATGTGCCGTTGTTCATACAGAGAAAGATTAAAATCAACACTTTGGCTTATCGGGGTATTTTGTCTTTTATATTTAGTATCGAACAACCGACGATATTAAAAATGCTGCCCCCTGTCCCATGCCGCCAGGGGTGGACGGTCCCCCAGTCCCCATTGCTCCACTTCTGTATGCTACTGATTTGGCCTGACCTTCTTTTGCTCAGGTTCATAACCACCCGTAATACTAGTGACCTTGAGACAACACCAGGCCGGTGTATAGGGGATCCGTAGGATCATCAACCGACCGGACGAATGAATCTGTACCCGCTGTTACAAACGATTACCGCGGTTTTGTGGTGTAATCTGGTTTCACATGATAGCAACCGTTATCTAAACTGCGTTGCAGTGCCTATCAGTCCCGACACACACTAAGTATTGCACCGGGATACTTCACAAGTGGTTGTTAAAATGGCTAGAGGGCTTTGATATCCTGGACCCATTACTAGGTTGGCTATCGCCATACCTGAGTACTCGTCACTAGGTAGTCACTTAGATTGAATATCGCCCTTCTCCATGCCTTATCGCTAGTGCGATTATCCAAGGGAGTGTGCTCGGTCCTACGCTGCTCTTGCTATTCATCAATGACATAATTACGTCCGCGAAACATATTCGGCCATGTTCATTAACCGACGATAGAATGCTCGAATATAGACTTCTGTAGGACGAACTTCGCGGAACCCTTCTGTTCACTCAAGCTGACTTATAGTTCCTTGCGTCATGGTGCCACGAACTCAAGCATCCCATCTTACGGTTGTTTCATCCTCGAAGAATCCCTTTTTACTGAACAACGGGCATGTCTCTATACAGCTGTCCACGCGTGACCACAGAATTATACCCGTGTCTAACTACCGTTTCTTAGAACAGACCCAATGGCAAATATTACCTTCCAAACAATCTGTGTCTAATATATTCAACGAAATCTGCATCATCCATGCTGGGGTTGAACTTTTTAAGGTGTTCACCTGCCCTATCCTAGAATACTGCAACAGAATATCCGGCGATATAAGAAATAGCGACAGGATTGCTCTGAAAGTCTTGCAGTGGTCATTTACCAAACGTCTGGTTGGTAAGCATTCTGCCATAAAGTATCGAAAGCGTCGCAACCGACTTCAGCTCGAGCCACTTTGTTTTCGAAGATTTAAACATAATTTGTTGCTCTTTTGCAACTTGATATACAAAGAGTCGTACTCCCATCTGTATACAGTCAAACTGCAACTTGACTCGAAAACTTCGAAATACGATTATGTATTGGTTATATAAAAACTAGAACAAGTATGCGTTGCGATTTCTTCCTGGTCAGATATACCTGTCTGTAGAATAAACTGCCAGTCCCACTCAGGTCATATAACAATGTGGCAACATTTAGTACTATAATGACTATATTCACACAGGTAAAATCCAACAAAGGATTCCGAAACGTCTGAACACGCACGTTTCCAAACTTTAGCTTTCGCCTCAGCCATCCAATAAATCGCTATTACATGAATCTCACGTGTCACTATTCTATATACGCAAATGGAACAACGGAACAATGGAACAATGGATTATTACGGGTAAAGAAGCATGGCTTAACAAGTCTCGTGGGTTGGAAATTATTGCAAAAAAGTGATTGACATGATAAAGTGAAAAGCGTTGTAGTGGACTCACCATAGACTTATGTGGAATAACGGAGATGTTCGCGTAGTTAACGTATAAATCCATGAATCCATCTGTTAGGCGTTTGGCAGGACACCGTTTGATTGCGTTTTTTAGCCCCTGGCTAACAAGTCATAACATGAAATGTAAGTGAGACAATGCATCGTCAAGACGTTTTTTAAATATCGCCAGATTGGAAGCAGAGACGACATAATTAGGGAGGGCGTTCCAAGGCTGTCACACGCGGAGGGAAAAGAAATTTTTACGACATTCAAGCCTGCTATACTGAATTGTCAGTTTCAGAGGGTGATCTCTTAGTTTAGTGTCGTGGTTCAATTCCAGCAGCGGACGGCAAATGTGTTTGGGTTCTTCAGAATCTGGTAAACCATTATGAGATCCCCCCGCAAAAACCGATATCGACTGCTGTAAATTCTTAGAGATTTCAGTCTAAGCTGATAGGGCAGATGAAAGAGGCCTCTAACGTTCTTGGTTGCCCTTCGTTGAGGAGTCTCGAGAGCAACAAGATCCTGTTTCTGCCACGGCTGCCACGCCTGAATAGCATATTCCACGTGAGGTCGCACGTAGGCGTTAAGCATTTGGGGAAACATTGAGGGTTCAAACCGACCGAAGGCTCTGCGAAAAAGGCCGAAGTGTTGATTGCCGGTTCTCGTCGCCTTCTCTGCTTGTTTTGAACACCCGATATCTTCCTGTACCAATACACCCAGGTCACGCTCCTGAGAGACCTTCTCCAAGGTGTGGTCTCCAAGCTTGTAAGCGCTTACCAGCTGGTGACGCAGATGTATTACTTTGCACTTAGTTGTGTTCCGTTGAAGCATGTTTCTCTTTGACCATTCGTAAATGTAATCTAGGTCATGTTGGAGCAGATCCTGATATGCACTGTCAATAATCGCCCGCATTTCTTGAGGTCATGGGCGAAAAGCAGGAAATTTGAAGAGATAACTCTTGCCAGGTCATTGATAAACACCAGGAATAAGCGCGGTCCCAGCACTGAGCATTGTGGAACACCACATTCCACCTCAATTGGGTTAGAGAGTGATCCCCTAACACGTACTTGAAGCTTCCGTTGGTGAAGGAAACTGCCAATCCAACCAAGTACAGCATCTCCGATTCCGTATCTCTGTAGCCGTTGAAGTAGGATGCACTGATCAAGGCGGTCGAAAACTTTGGAGAAGTGCAGATAGATGACGTCAACTCCCACCCCATCATCACCCACTTCCGTCCAACGACCTCGTGCAATCAGTAGGTTGGTGGTGCATGACCGGTGTTGACGGAATCCATGCTGTTCCGGTACCAAGATGTTGCATTTTTCCAGGTAGTCCATCAAAGCCTCAGCGACGACTGCTTCCATCACCTTCGCGAGCACAGAGAGGAGAGTCACTGGACGATAGTTTGCAGGATCTGAACGGCTACCGCCTTTAAAATTTGGGGTGATAATGCCACACTTCCACATAGTGGGCACTTGTTGCTCATCAAAGCACCTTTGGAAGAACTGTGACAGTGGTTCAGCTAGCTTGTTGGCCACAGCCTTCAGTACCTTCGGGCGGATGTTGTCTGCTCCCGGAGAGCTATGATCACGCAGTGAGAGTAACTTCCTTAGCACAATTGATGGGTTGAAAATAACATGTGTAAACAATGGGTCTGTAATGTGCATGACGTTATGGGACAAGTAGAGGCTGCGAGTTCGAAAATTGTGGCGTATTGTAGCCGCAGGGCATTAGCTGCCTCTTCGGCGCTTTGTACTCTACCGCCTGTCGTGAAAAGTGTAGGGATTCCATGCTTCACTTTACGAAGCTTATTGACATGCCTATATAGTAGTTTGTTGTTTGCCATGAAATTTTTGGCTAGGCACTGTTGGTAAGTTACTTTGTCCTCACGGACAAGTGCAGTGCAATGGTTGCGATGGGTCAGGAAATTGCCCCAAGTCTATGAGTCGGGGTTAATCTTGTAGGCATGCCATGCTGCATCCCTTATCGCTAGACATTTTCGAGTCCCGCTCGTTAGAATTGAAGGCATTTTTGCGGGACGAAGGGGGCTTGGTCTCTGATGCTCTGTTGACGATGTCGCTGAGTCTATTAACGAACTCTGCCCAAACATTGTCAAGGGGACTTTTGTTTGAGAATGCCCAAGCAGCTTCGTCGACGAATCCTTTTAATATGTGGTAGCGTGTGATTGTATGAGTTAGTTCCGAGTGTTCAGATGGATACTCTGCATAACACACATAGTTAAACGTTATTACTACATGGTCGCTGAGACCTAACGGACTATCCATCAATAACTTGTCAACCATGAGCTCTTCATTCGTGAGCACAAGGTCAAGTATGGACGGTTTGTTTGCTGTCCTGAATCTAGTGGGCGTGGTGGCATGATTGTACAAGGGAATATTAGCGAGCAGTTCATGTAAGTCTGCTTTGAACTGCTCACTGGGCGATGCCGAAACCTCCAGATTGTGTAGATTGAAGTCCCCGGAGATGAGAATGTGGCTGTACCTAGTGCGTGTTACTCTGTTCAGGCCACAGATCAAGCGAGAATCCATTTCCGGAGTGGACGTTGGGGGGCGGTAAACGACAGCTACGAGACATGCGTCGTTGTGTCGTAGTCGGAGACGGCACCAGAGTGAGTCGGTAACGTGTGTTTCCAGATCACCAACTATTGTACATTGTAGATCGCTGCGGTAGTAGAGTAGGACCCCACCTCCTCTGCTGGGGCGGTCGTTCCGGATGAGTGACATTCCTGCTATCTCAACCTCAGCATCAGTCACCTCTTGGTGTAACCATGTTTCGGTAATAGAAATCAGGTCACAAGCATTCGCAACCTGACGTACTCGAAGTTCGGTAAGTTTACTGAGGAGCGCTTGGGCGTTAGTGTACATACATGAAAGTTTCTCAGATGTAAGCAATGTTTTGGAGGTTCTACAACTCATACGTGAGGTTTCGCCGACCAGTGAGTGGCCGACGACTAATCGTTTTCTCGATGTGTACTTGGTGAAGGGTTTAACGTCTTATTCATCGTCCGTATAGTTAGTCCCGTGTCTAATCTTCTACGTACAGTGTAAGGTGTCTGGTCAATATCATCTTCTACAGATTGTATGGGCTCATTCGACATACTACTGGTGCATTGTCCTTCTATAGATCGCATCGCGTTTGGTTCTTTGAGTGACATATCATCTCTAAGAGGCATAACGCTAACTGTCTTCAGCCGAACCTCAGATGGTAGCCTGTAACGGAACATGTACCAGCTTTTTAGCATCCGTGCTACCATATGTTTTGACCGTAGGACCACCTTCAACACTCTCGGGCCACTTCCTTTGTAGTTCGGTGAGGTACGCAGTCGTGACACGGATTTCGGTAACACATCATCCAAGCAGAGTGTTTCAAGAATATAACACCACTGTTCTTTATCATGGGTTGTTACTTCATGCTCATCACATGCTTCAGTTTCAGGAACCCCGTGAAGAAGTATGGTTCTGGTTGTAGTTTCCTTCCGGTAGTCCTCTAAGTTGCGGTTAACTCGATAACGCTCGCCCCATGGAATGTCATGCAAGGGTGTGATTCTTTTTCTCCATGGTGTTCAGTGTCGTTATATAGGTGGTTTCTCAGCTCATGAAGAATATACCTATTATTATTCTTATACGCAATCTGCAATTAGTCCCAGAAGTCTTGTCCCTTTTTACTCTGTTACTCGGGTGAGCGGAGAGCGCACTAAATTGCCAACTGTCCAATAATAGATGTTGGTCTATCTCAAAATGTCTCACACCCGATCACATGGATGTGAAAGACCGGAGTGGTGGCCGTATTCATGCATCTGGGTGCGGGTGTACTTGTCAGTCTCGTCCATCGTGAAAACGCTGGACGGGCGTGGATGGTTGAGTTGCAGTCACCTACGGCACGCCACAGGGCAAGTTCACCGATTGATACATACCGTGTTTCGGGCTGGTTGGAACGAATGCAGGTGTGCAAAAGCAAGACAGTAGCTACTGCGATAGAATTGTGGTGACGCTTGGACAGGCCTAACTGACCTTAGGAAGGAGTGTTCAATAGGTGCTTAATGTTATCCCAGCTAATGACAAAAAGGTTATTGACAGTCCTCTTGTAGATTGAAAGTTAGCTTCCAATAATCCACCTTAGAAAAATAGGCTTTCCTTCCAATTAGGCCTTGCAAATTTGCAAGGAGACGATTTGAGAAAGGAATCTTGAAAAGCTATGCCGTCTAGAGACTACTCGCTGCCGCGTAGCCTATTCCCCCGTCACAGTCTTGAGTGCTCCTTCCAACCTATTCACTGCTGAGGCAAGATTCCATTAGCATGGAGCTGAGCAACTGCATTTCTAGGCAATATCTAATTCTTGCGGATACTGAGATGCACGTATTCTACAAAGCGCGAAGCTCATTGGCTCGCAAAACTGATTGACAAATCGTAAGACCATAGCACACGCATGTGGATTCTCACGCATACTGTCCACCGCAAGACAGTTATCCCTGTAGTAACTTTGCTGACACACATTGTTGCAAACTGCGATTATCGAATGCGAAAGGATCGACAAGCCACGCTTTCACGGTCTGTATTGTTATTGAAAACTCGTTGGACCATCTTTCTTTCCCCTTTATGTGACAGGTATGTTATTGTGTAGAAGCACTCATCCCCGCCGGAGTCTGTATGCCAATGAACACGATAAAACTACGAAACCGCGTAGTCAAATCTCACATCACCATCTCGTTCACACCCTCCCCGTATTTCTTGGGCATAACTATGGAAAAGATCAAGTATTGGCATTGTGAACCAAGTTGCACAGAAGTGGTCAGTCTAAGCGCTGTCGAATCAGCTTTGCTCGTTGAATGCATTCTGGTCCGACGCACATTTGGCACCATTTGCTAGTGCACCAATGTAGTCCGGAAATCAGTGATAACGGTGAATACGTATAGTAACAGAAACAGCATAAAACCTTGATGTGTTCGTCAACGAAGATACTCAACGTGCCCACCGGCATTCGGCTTGCAGTGCGGAAACCTAATGAGGCCATAGGCTAAAACATTTTTCTAAGTTTTTGTGTTGTTGTCGCGACATTCGTTGACAATACTGCATTTCACTTGTTCCAGTGAAATAGACGTTGTCTTGTCAACTCTTCTTTTCACACAACCACCTAGAAAGAAATGTAAGCGATTCAAATCTGGTGACCGGGAACGCTAATTGGCTGGACTTCCGCGGTATATCCGCGGACATAATTTCAGAAAGTGCTAGTCAATAGCATCCGGAGAACTGCTATGAAAGCAAAACGACGGCGGTCATCTTGAACATCTAATTCATTGATTTTTATGAAGCGCAAATAGATTTATTAACAGAATGGGTAAAATTCTATGATCACACGTGGACAGCTGTATAGAGACATGCCCGTTATTCAGTAAAAAGAGATTCTTCGAGGATGAAACAACCGTAAGATGGGATGCTTGAGTTCGTAGTACCATGACGCAAGGAACTAAAAGTCAGCTTGAGTGAACAGAAGCGTTCCGCAAAGTTCGTCCTACAGAAGTCTATATTCGATCATTCTATCGTCGGTTAATGAACATGGCCGAATATGTTTCGCGGACGCAGTGATGTCTTTGATGAATAGCAAGAGCAGCATAGATCCTAGCACGCTCCCTTGGATAAGCGCACTAGCGATAAGGCATGGAGAAGGGCGATATTCATTCTAAGTGACTACCTAGTGACGAGTACTCAGGTATGGCGATAGCTAACCTAGTAATGGGTCCAGGATATCAAAGCCCTCTAGCCATTTTAACAACCACTCGTGAAGTATCCCGGTGCAATACTTGGTGTATGTCGGGACTGATAGGTACTGCAACGCAGTTTAGATGACGTTTGCTATCATGTGAAACCAGCTTAAACCATAAATCCGCGGTAATCGTTTGTAACAGCGGGTACAGATTCATTCGTCCGGTCGGTTGATGACCCCACAGATCCATTATACACCGAACTGGTGTTGTCTCAAGGTCAGTAGTATTAGGGGTGTTTATGAACCTGAGCAAAAGAAGGTCAGGCCAAATCAGTAGCATACAGAAGTGGAGCATTGGGGATGGGGGGAGGGTCCACCCCTGGCGGCATGGGACAGGGGGCGGCACTTTTAGTAACGTCGATCGTTCGATACTAAATATCAAAGACAAAATAGCTCGATAAGCCGGGGGATGATTTTAATCATACTCTGTATGAACAACGGCACATTTGCGCCATGTGTCACATCTGTGCAAACGTTCTTCCAAACAGTCCACTTAATTGTCTCATTGTGATCACTTTCACCACATTTACCGGTGCCCCAAACGATTATCCAGTTTGAAACAATTAGTTTCCTTGAGCATTTTAAACAACGCTGTGAGAAGACGAAAGTTGGCAGATGTTAACATTTCGTATTGTCAGTGCCAATACAATAACAGGAAAAAATATATAAACAACAGCTAGGGTGTGACCGGATCAAAGAGAGGCAGCGTGGGGTACAGATATGCCACCCTTTCGTCCATGGGAGCTTTAAGCTTACAAACAGCTGTTTTTGCACACAGAGTGCCGGTTTGATCCTGCTGATCGGAAACTAAGGTGCATTTTACCCTTAGCCGATCGTGTGGCCTTCACAGGCCTATTCTGCTATCAGTCAGGGCGAAAATTTTAGCACCATCCCGAGCGACAAAAGTAGTTGCTACGCCACTGCGAGTGTAGTAGAAACCTTTAGAGGGTGTACACAACTGCACCCCGACGCGTTAACGCACATCAGGTGTACCGAGGAGAAAAATTTCTTTCCTTGTCATCCATGGTGCGAACGGACTAGCTTGGAATGATTCGGTCAAGCGGAACGACAGCCTTTCGGATGCACAGTAGATTTGTTGACATTCGAGTAATGCCCGAGTCGGATTGCACGCGAGTTTTCCCCGTCGCTTCATTGATTGAGCCCCCTCACTTGTCAAATCCGCGTTCGTGAGGATGCACATTTGACTGAAATGGCAGATTAGCAAGGATGGGAGCTCCGTGACACTAGTGTGGCATAGGTTGCCCCGGGTCATTATTGTGTCGTTGGTATGCATTCGACCAGTTTGACTGAAATGTATGGCATTGCTTACAGCGAGAGTGGTGTGTTGGCCGAGCTGTTGTGATGACAAGACATTCGACAACCGTGCACATGAAACAGGTTTTCAACAGGCGGTAGTTAGTTGAGCATCGCTGAACTACCACTAATATTTTTCGAGGTCGTCCGGCATGTCAGGGTGGCCGAGCGGTCTAAGGCGCCAGACTCAAGGGTTCTCCTTCTGGGTGTTCTGGTCCGTGAATACGGGCGTGGGTTCGAATCCCACCTCTGACAGCGCTTTTCGCCCGATCGGTGTGCCCTATTTACTCTAACGGACTGATGGTCAATCTGCGGACTCCCGCACTTATCGGCCCAGGTGTTGGCGATCTTCACAACGGATTGAGTCGGCCGAAGCGGTCGGAATCTGTCTATCACCGGCGAGGAGATAACGGAGGGACGGTTTGATGGTACAAAGCGGGTTCATTTGAATTTTAGTTGCATTGTGTGCTGTAGTACAGCACGCTGGTGAATCCAAGTAACTTCTTTTACAATAATATTAGAAATATTCGTAGTATTTTATGCAAAGGTATTTTGACAACTGGTTAAAATTATCAGTAAAATATTGGTTATTATTTGGACTCTGAATGATTGTACGTAATCGTACTGCTACAATGCACGCTCCTTCATTTTCAGAAGGACAAACATTCAATAACGCATGGCTTTATGTCAGCAAAAATTTAGAACAAATGTTGGAGAATGTATTCGGCTGCTATGTCAAATTTGTACTGTAGAACTCCCACCTGACCAGCATTTTCTCGACGATGTGCAATCAAACGCTCTCCTTTCACACAACTAATAACTGGCGCATTAGTGTCTATCTAGTCCACTACAAGTGACTCATGAAACGTTGCTGCGATCAACGTGAATACCTTATTTACGGTAACACAATGTGTGACTGTGATGGAAAAGGACAGGATTGACCCTCGTAAGTGCGATTTTGTAGCGCCTAGTATGATAACTGATATCTTTCATGTACATGTTAACAGTTGTCCGATTGTACATTATTATTGCTGGTTTTAGTCTTCCTTACAACGGGCTCGACACTCGACGGCCCTGTAAGTTCCCGCGCTCACGTGTTCGCTCTTGTCTCACTTCATCCGTCCGCTTCTTGTTGTAGCCCATCGAATACAGTCCACTGTGTCCGACTCCAATCGCCTTCTGATATCCGCGCTTTATTTCGCGCACAGTATAGGACTAGTATTAACTAGTCCTACAATTTCACTTGCTAAGCAGCCAAATGCCTTATGGCACATTAGGTTGCTCGAGTAAGTATAAACGTTGAGTAACTAGCAAATGGATTTGAATACGTCCAATTGGCTTAGTCAGCATTAAATTTAACCATGCAAACAACTGCGACCCGGAAAGAGTGGATCTATATTTTTGTTTGCGATAACCCAGGGACAGCACCACGACTAAGCGAACTTACGATCTACTGCAGCAATGCTCGGATGCATTGTTTAAGTGTACCTCATCCACCTAAGATGTATCGTTTGAATAACTTTCGTTCCCATAGAAGCGCACACGGCCAGCTGACTGTCAGCGATACCGAGGATTATCCACCTCGGGTGCGACCCCAGTGGTCGGAAAGACCGAGGTTTGCACTGGAACAAACCGGTGCACTTGTTGAGATCGCGTGTCGCCATCAAAAGCACACTGGTACTTCCGAACGTAACAATATATTCCCAATCGATGTTCAACCGTTACGCAGGGATCTCAGTGACCAATAAGGAAGGTATCAGTCATGAATTAAGATGAAGTCGGCTGTGGCATGTAACGTCTGATGCGGGCAACATCGACACCTCTACAGATCGATAGGTTCTTACACTTATCTAGCGCTAAATTGGTGCAAACTATTCTTCAGTAACCAGTGGTCATGTGTTGTAGGACACACAGAATATATTTTTGTCCAGAGAATAAGCCAAGCAATTGGCGCACTCCTCGTGGGCACTGGTGGGTACTCCATGTGAAGCACTTGCGTTGCCAACAGGCGGACCGAATAAGTCCCTTGCGTATAGTTATACTTCTGAAAGACTTTTGATTTGCATACCGAAGAACTGGGATGGTACACCTCGCACCTGACGATGCGAGGAGTCACGATAAACAAGTATGTTCAGCAGCATCAGAGGTCACTTTCAAGTGAAAGAGACTACTATGTTCCGTTGTTTGTATGTATGCTGCTGCTGTGCAGGGTTTCGGTGTGGCTCTCTCCCATCCCAGCACTGCACGACCAATGTTTTCATCTTTGTTGAGACTCATCAGTTAGAGATAGCCTAGGTGGGAGTGGAACGCGGCGCATAGTGCTTGGGGGCTATCGCGATGGTCACTAGGCCATTGAACTCCACAAGCCTTGTTTGACACAGCGGTTAGAATAATTTTCGGTTTTTGGAACACCCGCCGTGTGTATGCTGCTGCTGCTCGAACGTCAGCGGCGGAGTAAAAGTGTGGTCCATTCACACGAGGATCAACCTGACTTTCGTTGATTTATCCATTACGGTGAGCACCTATGGGCGGTTCCAACATGGAATCGACTATGGCTAAGCCACCGCCATTTCCTAGTTTGGCAGACAGGTTTCCCACAGTGTTACATGGCTGTCATACGTCTGGAAGGGATGCGGGCAACTCGATATCAGCCTCTGCTTCCATCCGCACAATCCCTCGTCGTGTTCGTATGGGTTGATAGGGGATATGGGATTTGTGTCCGTAGGGTATCGCAAACGTTCTAGGGATAGATTGCATGTGTAGGTAACCTGTGGTTATTAGAAGTTTCAGTGATAGACAAGTCTAGAGACTGAGATCGCCATATCCTGTTATGTGGATAAACCAGATTGAAGTTACTGTGTCAAAGAAGACTTCCAAAGAATTATCGGGGATCGTCCTCTCTCTATTAGGTTATGCCCATGTTTTAAGCCATCTCAGTGGTTGGAATCGCTGGATAATATAACACAGTTGATTAACTGTCAAGGGTTTCTTATGTGATCCTTCCAATATTTGTGCGGTTAACAGCTGTGGATTCTTTCTCCCAAATATATGCGGTAACATCCCGACTTCAATACTTTGCATATCATCCTTTATCACCACATGAGGCCTCTCTCGAAGCTGACAAAAGAAGACGAAACGAATATGATCTCTGCCCGATTCGCTTATGCTTTGCAAATTCTGGCCGAAACCATTCAGTTTCAACTCTCAACCATTCCATCCATTAGTGTCGATGATGCGTTTCAAACTCGAAATCGCATCGCTGATAAATTAAGTTTCGTTGAGAGCCTCAAAACCTGACATAAGAGTTATTGCTAACATTGTCCGCAACGAATAAAGCTATGATATGCAATAAATTGTCCAACTAGGTGGGGTAACTTCAATGTATACAACTGTTCGAAAGTGTCCACTGCCGCGTCAACTTCCCGCTGCGGTATGCCATTTGAGATGAACAGCAGGACGTGTGTGGGGTTCGCTCACAACGCATCCAGACAGAAGCGCACTAACTACACTGGTTTTTCAACGGGTGAAATGAAATCACAGCAAATTCTGACATTTCGTTTAGTTTTGCTTGACTTCATGTGTACGAAGTCTCAGAAGCGACAGATCAGACATCTCTAGCTGTGCAAGGATGGCTGGGTTGGTAGAGACCACGCGACTACAACTACGCTAACAAATCAACCGAAAGAGCACCATACGTGCTTCCCTTTCATCCTATTGGTTCGTTACACTCCAACGCTGGTGTCACGCAGACTGACAGATTAAAAGATTGCGCAGATCCTTCTGCTATCATAATGCCAAGTTCAACCCACTCGGTAAAATAACCTCTAAGTATCAAAGTGGGGTGGAGTTAATAGCCATGATCCTCCCTGGTATTTAAGGAAAAACAATATACATAAGTTGGGTAAATAAAAGACGGGGAGCAAACAAGAAACAGGGAAGTTAAGTGCAAGCCATGGAAGGACAAAATCACCAGATGGAAAGCTCAACAAGTAGGGGGCAATTGGCATGATGCAAGAAGCCATTTTTTAATAGATTTCAGTAGAATGACCAAAAATAAAATGCTTTCGTAAGGTCCATTGTGCAAAAAGGTGTGAAAGCCATTCTCCAAATGTTGCCCGTAATTCTTCATCCCGCTGTTCCTCCGGTTTACCGAGGTGTCAAAATGTGCGTTTTAATGGGCGATTCCATAGAGTTCGCATGTAAAACTTAGGCTTCTTTGTCCTGCCCCCTTGCTGGAATTACGACTTGACACCCATGCATGCTAGTACATACATTGCCATACAGCCAGTTCTTCGGCGTACGTAGTCGACCTTTCCAAATCAGAAGCTTGTTTTTATTTCGTTAGTGCTCCCGCGCCGAAAATCTACTTATCCTGGTTATTGTGAATTATAACGCCGAAAAATTTTCCAATATATAACAACCGTTATTTACATTAGCACAAGGGACACCGTACTTTGAGATTCATACGAAAATGGATACGTTTGCGTTTGAGACCACACAGCATCATGCAGATTTCCGGCCACTGATGTGGATGATTTTTAGCTGTTACTGTGTAAGGTGTGTGGGCCAACCTGGCCATTTCATGTTGTCGATTAACCGTCTGGCGGATAGGTTTACCAAAACAGTATGATAGCGCCACCCACCGAAGTGGCCGGTAGATAGACTGCCGAATTAGTTGGCTTAACTTAAATTTAAAAGCCGACAAAATTCCTCCAAGAAGTTCGATGCCCACTCGTCTCTGACCGGCCTCCTCATCCCTTCATCAGTGGCCCCACCAAGTAGGAGTGCTGCACGTACACCGGTGGGCAATGAAGACTAGATCGCCATCCCTCAATGGCTGTCCTTCATCCGCACGCAGCCCTGATCGCACGTTGCATCGTAACCAACGTAACACAATTCCTCTTTGGTTCCCAACTGGACTTCCAATCGCTCTAAGTCTAGAGTACGGCTGATATCGAAATGACCTGATAGAGCGAAAACACATTCACTTCCACGCGGTTAAACCAGGGAAAACGTACCGAGGATTCTGTGACCCAGCCTCATGCCTCATGAAGAATTGTCCTCAAAGAAAGAAGGAAACGCCAAGCAAAAGCGCTGCTCGATCCAACTAATCGAACTCAACACACAATTTAACATTCTGCACCGAGCACCTAAGTGTACAACAAAATAGTAATTTTACTCAGAATTTGACACAACGAGCTTAGGTAAACCGGGGAAATTTCCAGACTGCTACTGTTGTAGATGAAGTTGACCAGACTCCTTACGCTGTACGTAGAAGATTAGACACGGGACTAACTACGCAGGTGATGAATAAGACGTTGAATCCTTCTCCAAGTGCACACCAAAAAACATTTAGGCGCCGGCCGACCACTGGTTGGCGAAACTTCACGTATGATTTGCAAAACCTCTGAAACATTGCTTAATTCTGAGAAACTTTCATGTATGTACACTAACACTCAAGGGCTCCTCAGTAAACATACAGAACGTCGACTACGTCAGGTTGCGAATGCTTGTAACCTAATCTCTATTACCGAAACATGGTTATACCAAGAGGTGACTGATGCTGAGGTCGAGATAGCAGGAATATCTGTCTTCCGGAGCGACTGTCCCAGCAGACGTCGTAAAGTCCTTCTCTACTACCGCAGCAACCTGAAATGTACAATGATTGATGACCTAGAAACTCATGTTAACGAGGCACTCAGTTGCCGTCTCCGATTAAGACACAACAACGCATGTCTCGTAGCTGTCGTTTAGCGCCAACAACTTTCAATCCGAAAATGGATTCCGCTTGACACGTGCCTTGAACAGGGTAACACGCACTAGGTACAGCCACATTCTCATCTCCGAGGACTTCTATCTACACGACCAGGAAGTATCGGCATCACCCAGTGAACAGTTCAAAGCAGACTTGCATGAGCTTATCGCTAACATTCCCTTGTACAATCATGTCATCACGCCCAGTAGCTTCAGAACAGCAAAGAAACCGTCCATACTGGACCTTGCGCTTACGAATGGAGAGCTTATGGTTGACAAGTGATTGATGGATAGTCCATTCGGCCTCAGTGACCATGTATTAATAACCTCCAACTATGTCTGTTATGCAGAGTATCCAGCTGAACACTCAGAACTAACTCATACAATCACACGCTACCACATATTGAAAGGATTCGTCGAAGCAGCTAATTTGGAGTTCTAAAACTACAGTCCCCTTAACAATGTTTGGACAGAGTTCGTTGAAAGACTCAGCCTTCGATTCTAGGGCGTGGGACTAGAAAATGCAAGACAATCAGCGTTGCAGCATGGCGTGCCTACAACGTTTACCTCGACTCAGAGACTTGGGGCAATTTCCTGACCCATCGCAAAAATTGCACTGCACTTGTCCGTAGGACAAAGTAACTTACCAAAAGGGCCTAGCCAAAAAATTCCTAGCGAACAACAAACTGCTATATAGGCATGTCAACAATTTTCGTAAATTGAAGCATGGAATCCCTCCACTTTTCACGACAGGTGGTAGAGTACAAAACGCCGAAGAAGCAGCTAATGCCCTGCTGCTGCCATACGCCACAATTTTCGAACTCGAAGCCTCTATCTGTCCCATAATGTCATTCACATTACCGACTCCATTGTTTACACATGTAGTTTTCAACCAATCATTGGTGGTAAGGAAGTTACCCTCACTGCGGGATCATAGCTCTCCGGGAGTAGACAGCATACGCCCGAACGCACTGAAGGCTGCGGCCAACGAACTAACTGAACCACTGTCACAGTTATACCACAGGTGCTTTGATGAGCAACCAGTGCCCACTATGTGGAAGCGTGGCATTATCACCCCAATTTTTAAAGGCGGTAGCCGTTCAGATCTTGCAAACTATCGCCCAGTCGCTCTCATCCCTGTGCTCGCGAAAGTGATGGAAGTCGTCGTCGTTGAGGCTTTAATGGACTACCTGAATTAATGCAACCCCTTGGCACCGGAGCAGCATAGCTTCCGTCAACACCGGTCATGCACTACCAAGCTACTGATTGCACGAGGTACTTGGCTGGGACGCACCTTGGCCGAATCAAGTTGCAAACGAGGTATCATTGACCCATCAAAAAAACGAGTAACTGCCGACCTCCCATCGGTCGGCATTCTCCCACACTTGACAGCTTCACCTCTCTGCGGGCTCCTAGAGACCGAGAAACTGGCCTGCTTGTATATAAATGCTCAGGGACTTTCTAACAAACTGGCTGAACTGAAAGATCGCCAAGCTTCCGGCTCGTATGATGTTATTGGTATCACCGAGACATGGTTGCACACGGGAATGACGGACGCTGAAGTGTCGCTACCGGGCATGTCGCTGATCCGGAATGACAGGCTCACAAAAGGAGGAGGGGTAATCCTGTACTACCGAAACGACTTACAGTGCGAAGCCGTGGAGGATTCAGACTCGCAGTTCCCTGACTCTCTTTGGTGCCGGTTACAGTTAAAAGGCAGGGACGCTTGCCTTATTGTCTTGGTGTACCGCGCCCCTAACTCAACACCCGAAACCGACTATTACCTAGCGGCTGCTTTAAGGTGCAGTTTACAACAAAAGTACACTCACATTCTTATCATGGCTGATTTCAACGTACATTGTTTAGAAGCCCCTGCCACGATCGGAGAACAATTCAAAACCGATCTACAAGATCTATTAACTACTGTTCCTCTTTACAACCACATCACTTTGCCCACTCTGTTCAGAACTGGTAACAGGCCATCTGTGCTGGATCTTGTGCTTACCAACGAGGAGCATATGATTGATGCGTTGGTTTTAAACTGCCCGTTGGGTCGCAGTGATCACGCAGTCATCAGTTTCAACTTCGTTTGCTATGCAGAATATCTGAATGATAACGATGAGACTGTGCGAACCATCACAAGGTACGACCGACTCGCCCAGCTAGTCAGCGCCACCACATGGTCTTTCCTCGAAGAAGAACCCCCGGAAGTCGCCTGGCTCGAGTTCGTCAACACATTCAGTCAGCTGATTGCACAGGCTTCAGAGATAAAAGCTTGCAATAAGTGCAAATCAGTTTCTTTCGTTAGGAGCCGAACTCGAAAATGGATGACAGTACGCAACGCAGCATGGCGAGTGTACAGAGAAGCTCCAGCACCAGAAATTTGGGACAACAACGTAGCCCAACGTAACCACTGCACTCAACTGTTAAGAGAAGACAGAGCCGCCTATCAGCAGAACATCGCAAAAACCTTCAGTGCTAATCACAAACTGCTGTACAAGCACGTTAATAGCCTACGAAAGGTGAGGCAAGGATTTCCTCCACTCAAGACGGCTGATGGCCCAACAAGAACGTCTATGGAAGCTGCAAACGCGCTGCAGATGCAATACGCCCCCACGTTTCAAAGAGTCTTGCCACCAAGCGATTTACCAAGCTTTGTATTCTGCTCACCAGGACTAACCCACATCACTTTTACCGCAGAGGCTGTATTGCAAAAGCTGACTTCTCTACACAAACACAGCTCGCTGGGTGTCGACACCATTCATCCAGAAGCATTGGGAGCAGCAGCAAGCCAACCGGCAGGACATTTAGCTCAGTTTTTCCAGCACTGCTTAGACCAGAATCAAGTTCCCGCCATGTGGAAGCTTGGATTAATAACCAGGATTCACAAAGGTGGAAGTAGAACTGATTCCTCCAACTATCGCCCAGTAACCCTTCCTCCTATACTCTCCAAGGTCATGGAATCCATAGTTGCCGATACACTGGTGTGCTATCTGGAAAACTGCAACCTCATCACTCCTGAACAGCACGGTTTCCGTCGACAGCGGTCATGTACAACTAAGTTACTAATCGCACGCAGTAGTTGGACCGAGGCAGCTGACGCTGGAGAAGGCGTTGATGTGATCTACCTGGATTTTTCCAAGGCTTTCGATCGTCTAGACCATCGGATACTACTATCCAAGCTGCAGCATTACGGGATCGGAGACCCTCTTTTAAGTTGGATCGCCAACTTTCTACTTCAACGGCAATTAGTGGTCAGAGTTCGGAACTCTTTATCGGACCCCATACAAGTGGAGTGTGGTGTGCCGCAAGGCTCGGTTCTCGGTCCACGTTTGTTTTTGGTGTTTATTAATGACCTTGCACAGGGAATCGCTTCAAACTTCCTAATGTTTGCCGACGATATCAAGATCTGGCGCAGGATCCAGGCGAACACCGACCAACATGTGCTTCAGAGTGATTTAGATACGGTGTATCAATGGTCGACCCAAAACCTATTGCATTTCAACGTCAGTAAGTGCAAGGTGCTTTCCATCCGACATCAGAGCAGCTACTCATACCGACTCGGAACGGATGTACTGCAACAATCAACTCTCGAACGTGACTTGGGTGTCCTGGTTCAAGATGACTTGGGTTGCTCCAGGCAATCCGAAAAGGCCTCGAAGACCGGGAACCAACACGTTGGGCTGTTGAGGCGGGCGTTTGGACAAATAAAATGCTCCATATTCCGACAAATGCTCAGTGCGTATGTTCGCCCCCATGTCGAATATGCAATTCAAGCCTGGCATCCATGGCTGAAACACGACCTTAATGCACTGGAGCAGCCACAACGCCGGGCATCTAAGAACGTATTTGGAATGCGCAATCTTTCCTACCAGGAGAGGCTGCGACGACTGAGATTGTTCAGTGGAAGCTATCGCAGACTACGAGGCGATCTGATTATGGCATACTTGATTCTGCGAGACCCACATCATGTGTGCCGCCCTTTACTGCAACTCAGCAGCAATACAAATCTGAGGGGCCACTCATTAAAACTCGCAGAACAGTACTGTCGTCTGGAGTGCCGCAGAAATTTCTTTTCCATCCGTGTCTGTCACCCGTGGAATGCTCTCCCAGAATCGGTCGTCTCTGCACCGACACTAACAGTATTTAAAAGACGGTTGGATGATGCACTCATCCACTTACACTTTGTTACTTAACACTATGTCTCCATCCTACACCTGGAGTTTACCATGGAATTATTTGTTGTTAACTGTGGATGCTGTGAATTTAAGAGGATCACAGGACTGCAGCGAAGCAAACGATAAGTCCTTATTTTCATATTTAAAGTATTAACTATTTTACTATCCTTATCATCATTATCGTTATGTTGATATCCCCTGCAACTATCCAACAGGACTTGTAAAGCAACGCTTCTTAACCCGTATAAATTCATCGTTCATTGTTCATTGATGATGGGATCGGAGTTGATGTCATTTATCTGGACTTCTCCAAAGCTTTCGACCGCCTTGATCACCACATCCTACTTCACAGGCTACAGAGCTACAGAATCGGAGCCTGTTCTTGGTTAGGTTGGCAGCCTTCTTCACCAACGGAAGTTTCAAGTGCGTGTTAGGGGACCACTCTCCAACCCGTTTGAGGTGGAATGTGGTGTCCCACAGGGCTCAGTGCTGGGATCGCGCATATTGCGGTGTTTATCAACGACCTGACAAGAGTTATCTTCTTAAATTTCCTGCTTTTCGCCAGTGAGGTCAACATACGGCAGACGATCAACAACAAGGAAAAGCAGGACCTACTCCAACATGACCTAGCTTGCATTTATAATTGGTCAACGAGAAACCTGCTTCAGTTGAACATAGCTAAGTGCAAGGTGATCCATCTGTGTAGAGACCACACCTTGAAGAAGGCCTCTCAGGAGCGTGACCTGTGTTTACTGGTACAGGAAGATCTGGAGTGCTCAAAACAAGCAGAGCACGCGACGAGAACCGGCAATCAACACTTCGGCCTGCTTCGCAGAGCCTGCGGTCGGTTTGAACCCTCAAGCTTTCCCCAAATGTTTAACGCCTACGTGCGACCGCACGTGCATTATACTATTCAGGTGTAGCAGCCGTGGTACAAACAGGATGTTGTCACTCTCGCGAATCCTTAACCTAGTGCAACCAAGAACGTCAGGAGCCTCTTTCATCTGTCCTATCATCTTAGACTGAAATCTCTAAGTATGTACAGTAGTCGATATGCGCCATTGCGGGGAGATCTCATAATGGTTTACCAGATTCTGACGAATCCAAACCACATTTGCCGATCAGTGCTGGTATTGAACCACAACATGAACCTAAGAGATCATCCTCTGAAACTGACAATTCGGTATAGCCGGATTGAATGCCCTAGGAATTTCTATTCGCTCTGCGTGTGTCAGCCTTGGAACGCCCTAGCTAATTATCTTGTCTCTACTAACAATCTGGCGATAGTTAACAAACTATTTGACGATGCGTTGCCCATTTGTATTTCATTGTATAAATTATTAGCCAGTGGCTACAAAACGCAATCAAACGGTGTCTTAGCATACTCCCGACCAGTGGATTTATGTATGTATATTTTATTACGCAAACATCCCCGCTATTCTACATAAGTCTATGCTGAGTCCACCAAATCGCTATCACTTTATAATGCAATTTGCTTTTCGCAATAATTCTTATCCCACGGGACTTGTGAAGCATTGCTTTTTTACCCGTAATTCATCATGGATCATTAATTCCATGATGTAATCCAATTGGTCCAGCAGTATCCAGGAACTGTAAGCTAGCGGAAAGCAAACGATGTAACGGCAAATTCGTGTTCGATGCTCTCTCTCCATTGAACTGAAGGTAGTTCCATCGATTGCACAATCGCAGCGTGAGATCACAATCTATGGGATTAGATTCAAAGGGAGGAGTTGATTTCAGTAAGAGAATGTATATGACACGTTTCAAGTCACAGGTGTAATAAGGCAAGATTCTGTTGTGAAAAATTCCCAAAGAACCAAGATTTATTTAGCAAAATACAAATAGGTGAACACATTAAACCACTGCAAACGGTGAAATCACGGTGGGCACATCTGGTCCGGCAGTTCTCGTGAGGGTCTATGAAGCACAACCTTCTTCATGCAAGAAAATCATCTGTGGATCCAACGAGTTAGTACCACGCAAGATATCCCGCTTGAATTGTACCTCCCTCGGCTTCTCACGAGAGCAATCCTTACCATACTCCTTCAGCAGTTGTTCCACCAATTCGGGTACTTTTTGCGTGAGCTCGTCGTCAGGGAAGAAACATGGAAATTGAGCACAAAACTGCGCTGTTTCGTTGGTGATTGGGAGCTTCCACAAACGATTGAATGGAACCAGATCGTATCCAGACTCGTTGCAGATTTGCTTCATCCAAAAGTTTACCTTCCTCTCCTCAGTGTTGAAGGCCTCGTTCGAGTGGACTGCGCTGCTGATCACATTACCAACGAGAGCCGCGGTGAAGTATCTGTGGAAGTAATTGTAGTAACTCACTTGCACACCTCTGTACTCGGTGCCACGCCAAGTGGCTAACAGATCATTCTCATCCCCTTCAGTCCAGCCTGGTTGGAATCCCTTGGCGTAGGAATCAAGCCCAACCAGATACTTGTACATCACTGGGATGTACATGTTATTAGTCACTTCACCGCCATGCATAAATGTGATCCGATCGACTTGCAGATTGTGACCAACTTCGTGTGGGATCCCAATTTGTTTCCCTTGTTGTATGCCTTGCTTCGATACAAGAGCGTTTCCCCAATACTTGTGACCCATCCACGGGTAGCCCGAATGACCATCACCAGCCGAGATTTGTTCATCGGTCACAAATACCTGCAGCCGATCGGTTGCATAGTCTGTGCCACGGTAATTGTGCATTAGCTTGACCATATTGTCATAGTGGTTGATGCAGTATATCATATCCTCCTTGCTGGTCCTCGTTGCCATTGATGTTTCGATCATGCTGATCATGTTATTACCGACTATCATCACAAAGGGAACGCCATGATATTTACGACGCTCAACATCCCAGTTGTTCCTTGACTCCGGATTCCGAATATCAAACCACGGGTAGCGGTAAACGTTCTTGAAGTGGATGGTAATGTTCGCGGGCCCAGGAATCTCGACCACTATCGGACCTCCGAATGGTGAAGCGAACTCACCCTCCATTTCCAAATCTGCAGATGAGGTGACAGCAAACCAGCGTCTGAGTACCGAGTGTCTCACAGTGTCCGTTTGGGGGTTAACGCGGATACGGAAACCGTTGAGACTACCAGTGGACACATTGAGCACCTTGTACTGGAACCCGTATCCGGGCTTTGCGTAGCCTCCCATAGGATAGAAACTGCCGCGTACACTCACACTAAACGTGACCGAGTAGCATGTGGCGTTCTCGCTGGAGTGCACATCTCCAGGCGTGCGCACTGAACCAGCTACTGGCTCAATTCTGGATCCGGTCTGCAAAGACAAAAGACGGTTCCAGTTTTCGAACGCTGTATCTAATTCTGGAGTCCTTTGGTAGGGGTTTTTGTCACAGATGGGGTGCTCTTTGAAATATTGTTTATATGTTTCAATGAACTTTCGGAGTTCGATTTGAAACTCAGGGTCCTTCTTGTTCACGGACTTCACCTTGGAGAACACATCCTGTGTTCGAAAGTACTTCCAACTTTCTGCTGCTAACTTTAGGAAATACGTATACGGAATAAAATCGGTCGATTCAATCAACCCTGGTAGCGATATGTCTCTCGGCACGTACGTGCCATCATGTATCTTGTATCTGACTCGGAGTTTCTTCATTAGCTCCGTCGAATCGTCGTTTGAAGAATGTGCCTTCCCCATGTAACCGATCACGACGGAATGTTTGCCTGACGCAAGTTTGTCAAATACTGCATTTACATCAAATTTGTCCTCACGTGTGACCAGTAGAATGTCTCCGTCATTGGCCTGCTCCGTCACTTCTACAAACGATGCATTCGAACAATTTGGACTGAGCCAAGAGCGGAAGTTCTCCCGCAACGCGGAGTAGTCAGATGCAGACAACAGTAGGTTCATTGCGTCTGTTCCGGACATGAGAATAGCACGAGCGTTACCGCGCACCACAGCCATTGTGTTGATTCGGTTGTGATGCCAACCCAGCGCGACATCGTTGTATTCAGTGCTCAGCAGGTATTCGCCGTAACTCTGTTCTACACGCAGTTTCTCCTGTCCGCTGAGCAGACGTCGACGGGTTTCCTGCGAACAGAGTGGGTGTACATGCAATCAGGTTAGAAAGGCGATTATTTGTGCCCAGCTAAAAATATAGTTTCCCTAACTACATGTTCAGGTGTTCCCCATGGGTTATGTTTACCGAAAGGCTATCATAAGGGATATTTCAAAATCATGCTATGTGTATAGCTTATTGCAGCAATTGATGAGTTATGTAACGCGGAGCTCATTTGATATTCGTGCACTCAACTATACCGTATAAGCGGAATCTAACCACTCGGAATTTTGCGGATCGCGATGTGTCACTCTATCGTTGTACCAGTATCGCTGCTTCAGTAACGCGTATGTTATTATTCATTAGCTCTTAATCACTCTTGCACCACTGAGACGTTTGCTTTACTCAGCTAATCACTGAGATTAACTGAAATTAGATAAATTATACACACAATGTTCCGCTGCCGTTTGTTAATCCGGGTTACAGGAAATCATCGACGATGGCAATGCAGACATCAGCTCCTCAGTTATGCAGCACTATTTGTTGTTCCAACTGGATATATGAGACCACTTTTATCTGCTTCATTTGGTTGCATTCAAAGAATGGGTTCAATTGTTTGTCTTCTGGATGTAGCACTCACCGTGTGGTAGTTTGGTATGTCCGGTCCGTCTTCAAATGTCACTGGAGTATAAGCATCCTCGATCTTTGTGCCGAATGCTCTCAACTCGCCCATCACTAGACCTTGTGTGGAAGATTCGAAGTTGTCCTTATCCGGCATAACTATAATGTATCGGGCTTGTATCGGGCCAGGAATGACAATCTCCTCTCCCTTCCTGCTGTAGGATAGATTGCGCATTGCCACGTGCCACGGATACAACCGCTCCATCTCGCATCCCGTTGCAAACTGGTCCCACGTGTAGACAGAGAAGGGTACGTGTAATCCTTGATCATCTGTGTCGCAAGGACCAAAGTGAGATTTATCAACACAACTCAGTGAATAACTCTCGGAGTAGTGATTCAAACATGACGTAGATATACCTGTGCATCCAAATATTGTTAGATAGATATATTGAACGCTTTGTGTTTATGTAGGAGGAAAGACTTGCATACGGAACAAGAGGTGGCTAGTCAAACAAATTTAAGCTGCGAAGTGGTTTTAATACTGTTGTGCGCTGTAAAATTCTGGTGCACATGATTTCACAATAGTGCTTGGGTGATTTGCCCGGATGTACCGATTTCACATACGTCCGTCCCATGATTGGGGGATGCACATCTCAACTCTGAGTGAATGCCAACTTTTACAGTGTACGATCTTTGCAACTATCACGGTGTATTGCGATCCACAGTCTCCTGCTGCAGGTAATGCGCGGATCGTGCAAATGCACATCGACCGCGAGTGAAAGACAGGTCTTAACTACCTCCGTGGATTCATGTCATGTCGGTTGGACACTATAGCCCTGCAAGATCAAGGTATGCTCAATGCATCCAATAGCCAAACCGTGTGCACACAGATGTCTCGCCATTGTTCAACATCACAATGTCGATCAAATCTGGAAACGAATGCTAGCGATCGCTGCAGTCATGCCAGCCCACTTGTTGTCGGTCTGACGGATCAACTACAGAATTGACCAGCACATACTAAACCGGATAGGAATGACACAGAAGATTGCCTATCTCTGACGAAATATGGAACCGACGCTCTTCGAAATACTGCTACACCTATGTGAAGCTCGAGTTGTGTATTTAAGAACACAAATAACAATGTTAGGATGTATACTTCTCGACTGAACGGAAGAATATTTCCTCAATGGAAGCAGATCAAAAGCGCAGGCACCATCGTGCTCTTGTGTGAATGAGATCAAGTCAGGTCATATCACTAATTAGCTGCGTATACGAATGTGTCGGGGATGCCAATTGGCTTGTTAAACGACTACTTAAATTCACCTAAACAATCTCAGCCACATTCACTGTGTCCATTGAGAGATGTAAGTGATTTCCTTCGGATGAGAATTGTGCAGTTTGATCTGTGGAAAGTGGAGTATACCCTGGGAAAGAGAACTCACAAAATGACCATTGGTTTTGCGCGTGCACTCGAATTGAGGATAGATTATACCAATGCTGCAGATCGACATAGAAAAAGGGCATCTGTTCATTGTACGGGCTGATGGTGGTGCCATAGTTTCCGTCGACCAAGCAATGGGGCCACTGTGCGTTCCCATACACAGGTTTTCGCAACGCGATGTTTTCGCCCTCATTTTCCTGTGCTCTGACTGTAAAGCAAGAAGGAAGATGGACTTATAAATACGTGTTAGCTAGAGGTGAGAGGCGATTGTTGCAGGCGGTTGTTCGGACCTGTGGACAATTTGTGATCGAGCCAACCAAAAAGTACACAGTGACAGTTCTGTTTAACCTGAAGTACAAGATAGTTCCGATCCCTACAATAGTTTTCCTATTTGTGCCAATGAATTATGGCGTAGTGAACCAGCGCAAAGTTCCATGATGATTCAGCATAAGGAAATGTGCCTAACCGAGCGTGGTTCGATTTGTCCCCAAAGGACAAAAATTGACAGCTCGGCACACAGACATAGAGTAATCACACCAAGTGGAAAGGGGAAGGAAATGCACCGAGATTGCGTAACACCACTACTTACCGCAGGTGAGGAAGGCCAGAAGTAGTAAAACCAACATCGTCCTACCTCTCTGGCCAAGTCACACAAGTAAGACTGTGTAAAATGACCCCAGCGTGCCTGGTATTTATACAACGAGTGAACACGACCATTTCGTGATTCTAAAACAGGTGGCACAGGTGTATGACGCAAAGATCTATAGAAATCCTATGAACCCGAATAGCAGTCGTATAGTCTGTTGACTGAACAGGTAGGTGCACGTAGGATTCGTTGACAGCGCTCAAGTCGTTTCTATAGCAATTTCAATATGGAATGGGAAAGTTGTCATAGTCTGACGCGACTGCACGTTTCGCACTTTTTCGATTGTGTCGAAAGAGTGAAGGCAGCGGTTTCTCGGTCGCGGCTCTATTGCCCCTTGATATGGAGGAATGTGTTCAAAGTGATTGTAGATATTAAGCTAATTTTGGTCCTACTGGTACGTAGGCCACGTATCTCTTTATAGATGACATCGCAATGAGTTAATCGAACACTGAAATTGATACTGTGAACCATCCGGTTTCATTTCGTTCCCAAAACTGTTCAGTGAGTTCAGAGGGCTTTCCTTGAGAAATTCGTTATAACCAAAACGATGTGCTTTATGAGATGCGAGTGAATCGCATCTGAACATAGGGAAACACTTGATAACAATGCAACGCGTATGGAACTAGGCAAACTATGTGCATGTTTCCTTGTAATAGGATGGGTTAATAATGGGCGTGGGGTTCAGATAAGCAGTGAAACAAATCTCTGTATTACTCGCTACAATTCAGTAAGCTCCTTAGCGGCTTCACCTTTACCTCGATGCGCGGCAGCTTCCAAATGAAGTCTATGATTCTGAATGCCAGCCATTTCCTCTGCATGACGGTGCACAGCGACAGGCATTTTAGTACATCTACTACTCGTTTCTGATCACCCGATAACTTCACTAATGTCTCAGCGGCTTAATTCGCTGCCACATAACAGCATAGCCTTAGCATCCAACGGGATCTGATGGGTGCGTGCATCTGACGAGTTACAATGTGACTGCCTGTCTGATGGCAAAGTTGGTGGAACCAATGATCATTCAATAGGATGTAGAACATATGTTGTGTTGTCTTCGATGGAAATTACAATGTAATGTTGTTGAAAACAGCTAGAGATGGTGGACAGATGGAAGTAGATCATTCAGGGTTCGAGGAGAAATGACTGGCAACACTGATGACAATTCTAAGTAGGTAGTATCATCAAAGAGTTAATATGTCATACTTCTATCCTTTATCTAGCGTTACTGCATTCAAAGATGAGGTGTGAGAATGGCATCATCTTGAATTTTTAGAGGCTGGATGTCAATATTAGGGGAGATATCGACACCAAACTGTTTGGACATCCATATTTGATATCCATCCTGATGAGAAATGAAAATTTGTAGAATATTAGTTTCTCGTATTATGATTGCAAAGCTGTACACATATATGCGTTTAATTTCAGATTTAGTTGCCCTAGCGTACGACTGAAACAGCAACCATATAAAACGGAAAGAAATGTTTCTGTGATATGGCGCCCCGCTTGGATCTCTCACTGTAGACATACACAAGGCGGATATTACAAGTTTGATGAGCCCCACTGTCGCAATGTGGTCGGTGGAACCTGGGATTATATGACCCCGGTTGATGATGATGGTTGGACGATGCCAGGACATTTAATGCGGTAGGAAATTCCGATCACACAAAACGGACTACGACTTCCACATTAGCACCTACACCGTTCTTGTCAACTTTATTTGGTAGCTAGGAGACATTCCGTAGGTGTCGCATATTACCATGTCCATTACGTGTGCTGTGGAGTTCTCGATGACAATTATTTCCGGCTTGATGTACCTTGATGCCGCTGGGATGCGGGGCTCCTGGATTATTTAGGCTCCTATACGACCAAGTTGACTTACAATATCGTTGCGCCTCTTACAGCAAGCATCGTGGGTTACTGCACATGACTGCAAGAAATTCACTTACCAAGACGTCGAATTCAATAACTGAGTATAAACATTCGAACTATGTGATGATGACCCCACAAGTTGTATGCTGGCAAAACATGCTACTCAGATGACCAGCAGCTGAGGGTCTGAAACTTACGGTGTTGGCCAAATTATTATAAATTTCTTGATTTCAGCAAACTTTTTTCTTATTTCTTCACATTTCTCATAGGAATCAGATGAGGTTACTGTAAACTGACTACGTTTTACAAGGAAAACCTGTACCGATTAAGCAATAAACAAGCTTAGTATTTGTAAATAATCCTTTGACGATTTTCAATGAGTTAACACACAAATAATGGTGTGAATGAGTTCTGTAAATGATGACAAATTGGTTGATATTACATGTACAGTTGTCCTGTAAGCCGATGGTTACATTTTTATCAAATTTGTTATTTCCTGCTGAAGTCTACATTTTCGGATTACATTTATCTGGGCTTGGATCAGAAGATAATTATAGGTACTTACTTTTGTTTTTAGTTTCAAAGGTAGCTTCTCAAATAACGACACAATTGTATTGATTGAAAGTTTCCAGTTTGTACTAGCATGTTAATGGGTAAGTTATTTGATCTAACCATCGAAAGCGTGCAAAAGTTAAACATTTATTGAGAGAGGTTAAAAGAGCAGGATTTGCTACCAAGCTTGGTGTTAGCTCAGCGTCTGTATACCAAATTCGAAAGCAATTGCAAGAGGATGTACCCCTTTCTCCCAAGCCTCTCGGTAAATGTGGTCGCAGAAGAGCAAAACAGCTCATGACGACTCACTTCTGCTTAAAGCATATAGAAAGAATTGCAAAGCCTTTAGCAGACAGCTGCAAGGGATGTTAGAACAGCATGGTGTTGCAATAAGTGTTGGAATTGTAAGAAGAGGACTTTTGAATTCTGAACTTCGTGCTTGCAGACCTCTGAGGAAGCAAAAGTTGACCAAACAAATGGAAGAAAACGATAGGAATGAGCAAAACAACTTGACAAATGGTCAAAAGAAGACTGGGAACAGATAAGAAGCGAAAGCTTTATTTTTATTAGGATTTTCGAAAAATGTTGTGCCTACATTGCTTGGGTAATTCCAACAGCTTATATGTGTTCTATTTTAGGTGGTTTGCTACGATGACTGTATCATTCGGTACTCTCACCACCACTCTCTATATGTTCGGCGAACACCTGGAGAACAGAATAGGGATAACTGTAACTTTCAACGAGTCAAGCATCCCACTCAGGTCATGATATGGAGAGTTATGAGCAAATACGCAACTGGTCGGCTCTACATCGTCCATGGTAACATGAACCAGCAGCAGTACGAAACACTACTAGAGCACCAACTGATCCCTCAGCTGTGTGAATGGGTTAAGAAAAAGTGATTTACAGGACCACGAAGACTTCCTTTTTATGCATGATAGTGCTCCGTATCATAAGGGGCGTGAAGTAACTCGTTTGCTTATGGGTCGTGGTATTAAATTTTCTCCATGTCCTGATAATAGCCTTGAGATGAATCCAATAAACAACTTATGGACAATTCTGAAGTCAGAGATGAAGAAAATATAATTACAACTAAGCTCATTGAGATAATTATAACGACCTGGGCACGCGATGAAAGCATGACTGAACCTTGCATAAAACTCATTTACTCCATGCCTTTGTGTGTTAACTTCTTGGAAATTGCCGAAGGATCATTTACAACATAATAACCTTGATAAAATTCTAATCGATGTTTTGCTAGGAAAATTTAATCAATTTACAGCTAAATCATTTGATTCTTATGAGAACTGTAAAGAAATATTTAAAGGGTTTGATGAATTCTACAAATTTTTACTAACCTAGCCAAAACTCTACTAGTGGATTTTCCCTGGGGAACTACACTGACTTGGACACCCAAAGTAAAGAAAGAAGCGTTTACTAAGGAAATGTATTGTGGACCGAGGCGTTGACTTGCGGCAGCATCATTTGTCCCTGACCTCGTCGCAAAACCGATACCCGGCTCTTGACTGGAACACGCATGCATTTGTGGATCGCGCGAAATTGATTGCGAAGCCATAAATAAATAAATTAATGCCGTCCTTTTGTGTGTGTTAGACGCTGGTTACATGAATCCAATGTCAAACAGTCTTAGATATGGCATTTCCTCGTCTAGAAATCTATGATTTGTGATCTAATAGAAAGAAAGATTCATGCTGAATATGGTCAGTTGATAGGGGAATTCAGCCTAGATAGTAAAAGTTGATAAAGTATGGGGTTAGTTATCTACTGCATAACTAAGTGATACACAGGTGTCCTACCATGCTCATCAAGTTAACCATTGCTCAGTTTTACAAGATGTTGGATTTAGAAAAACATGTTATGCTCTTCGGATTGGGCCATTTGTAGGCCCAATGCTGAAAGTTTTTTATGTAAAATCTCATCGGGTAACAATGATGAGGGAAACTGTTATGATAGCGGCCGTTCCATCGACATTTCGAAGACATCTCCAGTGTGAGAAACAACTTCTTGGTAAGCCCAGGGAAGGATACCATCAATTACAATAACTACTTAGTTCTTGCCACAGAAATCGCATATAGATTGGTGATGAAGCATCTACAGTCGAAGGCTCAGTTAGGTGAGCAAGTTAATATTTTAGAAGACAACTCGAGCACTAGGTACTTCAAAACACTGCAAACATCGAACCCACGTGATTATTAGTTGCTAATGGACGATATTATACATCGGGCCTCGCTTACATCTCAGGGTGGTGCTTTTTACTACTGAAGTGATGGCGTATCACAGACATTGAAAACTAGCTTAGGTGGTTTGTGAAATCAGGAATCAGAGTCAGCAAAACTCAGAAATACAGTTGAACCAGCGTACACGGAAAATTTGAAGACCTTTTATTTTCAAAACTTGATTAAATCTAGTAACAAGGCTGAAGTATGACTAAAATGCAGTGTCGAATAAATGATATCTCGGAAAGAACTGTCAGAATGCCATGTCTCCGAGATTTGCACAGTTGTGCCAAATGTCTCCCTGACAACGCCGGGACATTTAAAAAGTATAATATTCGCGTTCCAACGGTCAGTTTCATTAGCGTATTAGCTGCGTTGGTGAAGCCAGGTTATGCTTTCATTCGCGCTGCGAAACAGAGAAAGCATGGGTTCTCGAGTTGAGCTTCAAAACCTCCGTATAATACTTTCTTGTTTACACAGTATGGACTGTTTTCCTATTGCAACCACATCAACATCCTTGTTAGTATCAAGAAAATTTTCACTGGATTCTATGAAGCTGTTGCTTTGGAAGAAGAATACTAAGGCCTTTATGTTCGAGTGGGTGCAGTTTGGTGATCTTAGAAGCTAGCGAGTTGACTGCTTTTCTATTCACCGATTATTCACGGCAAATGATTAAGTTGCATGATGAACTCACCACATGTATAAGCAGCCAAATTCGATACAGACAGTAAGTGCCTGCACACGGAGATAGTGAAAATAGATGATGCGACCGGATCTGCGGAATGAGTTGTTTTCCATCAAGAGGAGACAGTACTTTTCTGTTGTGCACAATGGACGGTAGCCTTCTGACCACCAATGCAATTACGTTTTCCTAAAAACACACAGATTGTTCTAGAAGTAATCAAAGCTTTTTAGACCCTATAACAGTACGCAAGTGTTAGTCTCTGCAATCTAACGCAGGCATATCAGCGTGAGTCTTTAAGCAATTATCATTAACGGTGGTGAGTGATTGGAAAAACCCGATGGTCGCAACTACTCACTGCGATTCCACTCCTTAGCTTGCTACGGGAAAACCAAATTTGGTGGAAAGAGACCAGCCGTAATATGCACGTGGTGCATTTTTGTGGCATAAAAAAGGTGTGGTGAGATACATACTATCAATCGTGTAATGAGTTACTTTGACTGTAAGCTCCATTGCGCCCACTTTGCACATGCAAGTCACTCCAGCTACTTAAATTCCTAATGTTGTCTCCACTAACAAATAACGGTAGGTTGTATTTTATTCACTGAAACATGCAAGTCAATTCATCCTTACTACTCAACACCCAACGATGATCAACATTACCAAATCTAAAATTTGCTTGTAAATCTTAGCCTCCAGAAACATATTGGGGATATCCATAATTTATACCAAGCAGAATTTTGAAGCTATCTAAGCACTCGATTCACAGAATGTGTTAAGCAGTAACTGCATCTTCCCGACAAATTCACCAAAAGCGTGTTTATGCTGCTGGAACAATCATTTCACCGCTACCTAAGAGATGTCATCTAGCTGGTAACGAATCACTTGGCATTTCTGACTAGAACCTGTTAGTTGGAGTGAGAATGCGCATTTTGTTCATTCTGAAAACTACAGCTCAAGTCGAGATGGCCGTACTTGAATGGAGATCATTGATTTTGTTGCTAAATTAACCATATTCATAAGATTTGCTCCTTTGCTCTCTAAAATAAACCAGAAAATATGCGAGTTAACGGAGAAGTCACCGTTCGATCCGATTGCATGCTAAGCAGTGAAAATCCTGCAGTAGGTGGGAAAATGAAACGTCAAATAAGCAAACGTTTAATATCGTATTTCTTAAGTTTAAACATCGTAAAATGCGAGATAACGTGACAGTCCCCAAGGAGACACCTGTAAACATGTCTATGTCTGTGGTATGCTCAAATCATCCGATAGTAGGAACGGAAGCATGCCAACCGATATAGCAGCAGATCTCATGGTCATGTTTTCACCAACTGTCCAACATTTCTTCCCACACGCAGTTATCTGAACAAGTAGAATGAATTGGTTGCCGGCATTTAATCGTGTCGAATTGGTACTTTTAAATTGGAAACTGTCGGCTGAATTTCTCAGGAAATACAACCGGTGTGTGTGTCTACCTATACGGTGTTTGGTCATATGTGATTCAAACTGATCAAAAATAAGGTATTGGTGTACGCAATCGGAAATCAACGGGGATTCTAAGACCGTACATAATGCCCGAATAAGAATAAAATAAAGTAGAATAACGGGGTTCTGAGTACTCAAAATTCCTGTGAAACGAATGGCAGAAACTTTAATATGACACTTCCAATTTCAAATTATTCTCGGTTTAAGTACCTACGAACATCCTTTCTGGGATGGGCTACCTCTAAATGCAGGCGCTGTATGTGGAACAACGGATAATCGAAAATTGGAAGGTTACTTAAGTGAACCTGGAATCGCAACCGAATCTGTTGTGATGGTTCCGTTTGGCTCATATTACAGTGGGCGAGGGTGTAATTTATGGTGTAATTTTTCTCATCGGTTGTTTCGGAATTGTCATACATCCAATCGTTGAACTGGGCACCACTATTATAATTACTTTTTATACCAAAAGGAAGATATCTAGCAAGTAATCCACAGCAGCAGTGGTAACAGCGCATACATGATCTTGAAAGGTCAAAAGATTGTTTGAGTAAAGCAATAACTGCGAAAAGCGTCTGCGATAAATAGCAATATCAAGTAAGTAGCTGGGTGTGAAATTTCCTAACGCCTACACAGACCGGCTTATGCTGCGACAAATTGCATCCTACTGTTATTTCTACGTTTGTATTCCAGAAACGCGCAAGCAACAGCCAATGTTTAATGACATCTTGTGTGCACCAATACTGAAGATTCACATACCCCACCGGATGAGCCATTGCAGATTGCAAAATTGATAAGGGAAATTAAAAGTAAGTGAATACTGAAGTACCGATGAAAGAGGTAACCATCTGATTGATTAACGCTTTCAGCAAGGGTCTTTAATCTGATCTTCTTAACAAAACGGTTATGAATTTCCGCATTTTGTCTTTGGGGATTAGTATGTTGAACGTGGATTAGGCGAAGGGGTGTAAGGGGGAAAGAACGATGTCTAAACATTCACTGAAAATGGCTGGTGTTGTGTCAAAATTAATGGAAGCTGCTTAAGATAAGGTAAACCCTGACAACGTCATGATGCAAATGCTTTTACCATTTCTCGTAATTTCTGGCGCTCTCAACGGCTTCTCATGCAGTACACTGCACATATCTGTAACGGTTCTGACTGCCCGACATTGCTCAATCTCCGGGACAGTAAGATTTTGCTCCTACCTTGATTGTGTTCTTGTGTTACTTATTCGACATGAAAACCTAAACGTCTAGAAAGCAGTTGGAGAATCAGTGAATAGAGACGAACGAAAGATCTCCATAAGGGCACTGCATTTAGAAAGCCATTGGTTGATATCACTTTGCAGTACACTAAACAGTCGAAATCTTCCTGAATCATAACAAAGCAGTCTAATGTTTGAAGACGGATCCGTAAAGTTTAGTCGCCTAACCTATAGGCCTGGACTGTTTGAAGTCATATAAATGAAGCACTACGCATCTAGCTGCGTTGAACCGAAGCGGTTCTTGTTCATCTAAAAGCATACTGCAAAATTAGTTAAGCAGGAACGATGGTGCTATGCATGTTAAAGGAGTGTGGAGTGTGTGCTTCTTCCAATTGAAACGGACGGTTTTACGTAGTGCTAGTAGAATTGTGCCCCGTTAAGTAGTCTTTTGTAAAATGAAAATATATGAGCTGAACTAATAATGGTAATAATAATACTAATATGCATTTCGGTTTATACGAGACCTGTCCTCCTCCGTATAATCAAAGTTCGCAATCATCTTGCGTAATATTTACAGCATAATCCAAGTGTCAAGGAGAAAATATAAAATCGTGTTTTTACATTAGCGGTTGCCCATTTCAAACCTCCGAATGAGCACAGAATGCTCCGTGACGTCCTGACGCGGAGCTTCATGTGCCGAAGGAACAAAATTTGCTATTCCCTGGGTGAAGGGTGAGGAGTAATTGCGTGGTGAGAGGATAAACCTTAAAGCTGAAATCATACTTAGTAAACATAACATCTAATTTAGGCTAAAACTTTTTGTATAGATCGTGGCGTTCTAAACATGAGCATTGAATGACAGAGGTGTTTATTTATTTTCAGTTCAGCACTTGTAGATTTGGTCCCAGACAGTTGGAAGTGGATATGTATTTGTGGTGTGTGTGAGAGGAGCGTGATTGACATTGGTCAACTTGCTCAGGCATTTTGGCTTGTATGTACGCTAGATGTATGCGAAATATGAAATAAATAAATAAATAAATAAACGTTTTATTCCTCAGCAGTGCGAGGCACAGACCAATTGGGTGGTCTTATCAACATGTACAACATGATCGCATAATATAGTTAATTATTCGTCTTTTGATCAATGGGTTTGAAATGATTAGCAGTTTGGAAAAGGTAGGGAGATAAAGAAACTGGGAACAATAATAAATGTAGGTTTTGCGGAAAGTTCAAGTAAAGTAATACGGTCATCCATGGAACTGTCCCCAGGGGACTTGCTTCCATGCAGGGTATTTCCACGATGGGTGTCACCCGCACTTCCATGCTCCAATTGGCTCTGTGCCTGTGTGACAAGATAGTAAATAGGCCATCAGAACTAGATGTCAAATGTCTTTTTTAGGGCTGTTTTATGCATACATTATAGACGATGAAGCCTCAGTCCTTTCTGTCATGCGGATCAATCAATTATGGTACTTTTTTGTTTGAAGCCAGCGAGTCAGTAGTAATATGAGTTGCATGATTATACTTTTTAATTTGGAAGCTGTAATCCGGCGCCACACGAGATCAGCCCAGTCATGACCAACGGTGAAACAAAGAAGAAGATAAAGTATGAGGAATTATAAAACATAATGATGAATACAAACGCTTGCCGATAGGCCAGTCACAATTTGATGGAAAATCTTGGCGAGTGATGACGATGGTACAGAGACATCAGCTTGAAAGGTATGGTGCATCTACGAACCAGTGCGTCAAAGGAGAAAACAGAATTGGTTAGACGGAATAAGAGGAGTAAGATCGTTCTCAGTTATATACTCAAGCATACAATTATATGTAGGTAATCTTATGTTATTGAAACGAATAGAGGATATGGTGACTTTCAAACGTATCCAGGACCTTTCTCATACAAATCATCTAGAGTCACCGTTTGGCTTAGTGTTGACCAGATGTTTGCAATAGTCAGGTGAATATTAACCATACGTCTGAATTGTGCATGGGTAGTGCAGTTTCTAACACTCGATGGAAGTTTGTTCCAAATTAACGTATATTTTACAGAGAAAAATTTTGAGCGGAGCTTTGTGCGAGACTTTGGTATTTTCACTGTGCGCTCGCTGTTTCTTAGTTCATAGCGCATACGAGTCTGAAACTCGAGTTGTGGCTGAGCAGTGAAGGTTAATCCGAATAGTAAGCGGTATAGAAGGCACAGATTAAGTTTGAGTCTGCGTAGCCATAGCGGCTCCAGATTTAGCGCCTCGCAACGCTCACGGTATGTCATAGTATTAGGCATGTTCAGAAACCTTTTTGTGAATGATCGTTGAATGTTTTCTGGTGCTATAATATCCACTTTTCTCAGATAACTATGCACTATCGTACAGTACTCAAGTTTCGACCTAACACATCTTTTAAAGGCTTGAAGCCTGGAATCCCTCAAAATAAGAGTACGACTTATATAGGCGATCGCTTTTCTGGCAGAAGCCTGCAAGAATATAACATGCTCCAAAAGTTAAATGAGGCAGAATATCTTAGACCAAGGTCTCGGACTGCGCCACACACAGGAATAGGGGTATCGTTTAATGTAAGGATGTTCAGAGAAGGGCCACAGCCGTAGTACAATAGATTACTCTTGTCAGTGGCAAAGTGCAGCTTCCAGGAGTTACTCCAGAGCTCCAACGCGGACAAGTCAGACTGAATATAGGCTAAGTTAGGACTACATTGCCCAGGGGCGGAACAATACACAATTTTAACATCATCTGCGAAAAGAAACGGCTTTCCATACGCGATTTCGTTGAGGAGATCGTTGAAGTAGATTAAGAATAAAAGCGGGTCTAGCACGCTACCTTGAATCACTCCACTGGAGATTGTAGTGGCTTCAGATATATAGTTAACGATTTTGACTACTTGCTTTCTACCCTCGAGGTAGGAAAACAACCAGTCTAGAAGCGAATTAGTGATACCATAGGACATAAGCTTCAGCAACAGTACATTGTGTGGGACACGGTCAAAAGCCTTTTGGATGTCAAGAAATATTGCGATGATAGCACTTCCGGCGTCTCTTGCTCTAGTCACATTATCAAGATAATCTAACTGGCAGGTAGTGCACGACCTACCTTTCAAAAAACCGTGTTGATGTTTACTGAGAAGGCTCATAGAACTCAAATATTCTATTTTGTGTTCTTTAACTATCCTCTCCATGATTCTGGAGATAATAGATGTGTGGTGGATTGGGCGGTAATTTTTTACATCTTGCATAGATCCGCTTTTGTGTCT
This sequence comes from Dicrocoelium dendriticum, assembly GCA_944474145.2. Taxonomy (NCBI): domain Eukaryota; kingdom Metazoa; phylum Platyhelminthes; class Trematoda; order Plagiorchiida; family Dicrocoeliidae; genus Dicrocoelium; species Dicrocoelium dendriticum. The sequence continues at coordinate 59,895,202 of OX104071.1, read as the reverse complement.
TGGTATTATAGTTGATTGCTTCCAGTGTATAGGATACTCCCCATTGAGCATGGAAAGTGTAAATACATTAAGCAAAAACAGGGGGATGTCTGGACCTCCGTGCTTTACCAGTATTGGAGGGATGTTGTCAGGGACTGGTGAGCATGATGGCCGAACTAATTTGAGTTGGCGACATATGTCACTAAGTGTAAATTCAACAGTTTGGAGTGTATTTCTGCCTCTGTGTATTAGCTTGACTGAGGATCTTCATTCGCATTAGTGCTATAAGTAGACATGAAGTAGTCATTGAAGATCGAACATATGATTGCACGGTCGGTTATGGCAGTTCCATTAGAGTTTACAATGGTGTTTATACAACTTGATTTTCTATTCTGCCTACGGTCCAAAAGTTTTGAGATGCAGCCTACCACGTTGGCGCCCTTCAGTGCCATTACTTCCTCAGAGCATAGCATTTTGTGGTGGTCTTGGTATAACGCTGTAAGCAATCTGGTGTGGAGCATCAGCAGAGTAAAATCGTTTGTTTTCCTAAATTGTTTCTTTATTTTATAAAGTTTAGTGGCTACCTTTTTCGAGATGCCTGCAGGAGCAGCAGTCCTTTCCAACTTCTTGGTACGTTCTGGAGCCACAGCTTCAATACAAAGCTGAATGCAGTGGTAGAATTCCTTACAAGCAATGTGTACATTCTGTGCTAAGAAGAATGGATCCCAATATGAAGACCTTATAAGATCCGAGAAAATTGACCAATTCACAGAAGAGAATGGGCGGTACTTGATCATTGATTCTGTCGGTTTAGAAAGAATTTGGAAAGAACAACCGACAATGTTATGATCACTACCCGGCAACTTGTCACTGATGTATGTGGACACATGCGAACATCCCATCGTAAATATTAGATCAAGTGTGTTACCAAGCCTTGTATGTTCTGTGACGTGCTGTACCCATCCCAGTCGATCAAGATTAGACATAAAAGGATTGTGTTTTTGTGGTTTATTGTTAAGGGACCATGGGATTTCGGGCATATTAAAATCCCCAGCGATTATTTTGTTAGTGTATGAGAGGTCAGCAATAAGAGAGAAAGTGTCCAACAAGTCATCGGTCAGGGTGAGTGTAGACGATGGGGGTCTGTAAATACAAGCTACTAAGAGATTTGTTGGATTAATGGAAATTGTAACCCACACCGAATCAGGAAGTCTCCGTAGGAGTGGTTCATTCAGAGGCAGAACCAAGTATTTGTCTTTGACGTAGATTATACAGCCACCACCTCTACCATAAAGGCGGTCATTACGAAAGATGTTATAACCCAGTATCCGATACTGATACTGATACTGATACTGTATTTAAGAGCAAGTAGAAAGGTTTCTGTACAACTCTATCGAATTACGAAAAATCAAAATTTACTTGTGAATTATCAGCAGTTGTGTCTGGTCCGTTAATCGTTTATCCGTGTTCGGTTAGAAATTTGTACTAGCGTCATTATTTCCGGACATACAATGTATTCTTTTGGCACTGTATGTGCATCGTTTCACAAAAGCACAGGTTTGCAAAATAATCGTCGATACGGGTTTTAAAACACTTCACAGAATCGGCCTCTATTAATCCTTCAGGTAGTGTATTCCATAAGTTTACGATTCTTCGTTCGATACAAAGCTGATGTGATACTTTGTTCATGCTGGGTACCCTGAGTTTGTAACGATGTCCTCGGGTGTTACAGGGTTCTCGCAGGTGAAATATTGGCCGTAGTATGGGGAAGTGATTCAAGTGTAGTACTCGATGGGTCATAATAAGATCAATTCTTACTCGGCGATAGGATAGTGTGTAGAGTCCGAGCTTTTCACAACGTTTTTCATATGGAAGTTTTCGTAGACTTGGTATCATTCTAGTTGCGATATGCTGTATTTTCTCCAATTTTTCAGTTTCCCATTGGGTTATCGGATGGTAAGCTGGGGCACCGTATTCAAGGATTGGTCTAATGAGCGAGGTGAATAGACGAGGGACGGTTTCTTCGGACCATGTGGAGAAACTGCGTTTCAATGCCCAGAGCATACGGAGTCCCGCACGGTACAATTTCTCTGTATTTTCTAGTGATCTTAAATCATGTCGTGAGAGAACTCCTAAGTCTCTGACAGATGTGTTGGGATGGAGCAACTGGCCGTCCAAGGTGTATGATCGAGTGGCTGGACGTCTGGTGATACTGATGAACTCCGACTTGCTTGCTGAACAATGTGTCAGACATCTCTGCTGAACACCATGTTTCTGTAATTAGTACTATGTCAGGAGAAGAAAGGTGAAGAATATTACGCAGGAAGTGCATTTTATTTAACAGTGAACGGGAATTAATTAATATTAAGTGCAGTGTCTTGTTATCCGTTGGGTTGTCTACAGGAATCCAGGTACAGGACCCCAACGAAGTGGTATTTGGAGAGAGTGGAGTGGGGGTAGTGGATACGAGGACATAATTTGCGGAATTAGTGTCATTTGGGGGTGTGGCGGGTAAAACGCCACTGGACCCCCCAAAAAAGGTCGGAAGGGTGAAATACTGGGAAATTGGCGGCCCACTGCGAGATTACAGTTTTCTGGCTGTTGCACATAACCTACGTGCCAGTTAAGATTATTTAAATGTTGAGGTAGTTTGAGAGGATTTCGATTGGGCCAATTTCTCTCAACTACTTGAAGTTCCTTAGCAAGTGGCTCACAAGTTATGGAGCGCACAGGTCGCATATTCAAATGCTGCATGGTTGGAGATATGTCGATTGTCTGCTGGTTTTCAGTGGTGACAGCGTTTGGTGGAACGTTTAAAATAGCTGTGTTTTTATTGTGCTTAGGAGCACCCGTATAGATTCCACGTGAAGTTTTGCTACCAGTGTTCTTTGCAACAAGGCTGTTCCGCAGTTTTAAAGGTTCACAGCTTTTAGGAGAGGAGGTTTTCAATTTCGTACCAGAGCGTCTATGCACCTGGTTGGTAAACGACGAAGAGTGAGTAGAAATAGTTTGCGTAATGGAACTTTCTTGTATGTTCGGGGACGAGTTGCGCGGTAATGCTGGACTAATGTGACACTGAATGGAGTCAGAAGCGATATTTTTATGACAGTTGCTATTTGATTTCAACCTTAGAGCTGATTCATTTATGATCAGGGTATCATCTAGGTCAACCAGGTGGGGAAGTTCCTGAGTTTCCGTGGGGGCGGAACATTTTGGTCACAGACTATTTGTCGGAAATAAGATTTTTTGCACTCCCTTTGTAGTACTGTTAAATCTGGTTTCAGGACCATGGAAACGTAATCTTTCCTAAGGGATAGTGCGCTCCTACTACAAATGAATGTTTCAGCAAGTGTGTCATTTGCAAATTTAAAAAGTACTGGACAGACATGCTTCAGAGATTTCCTTCGCAGCCTCACGCAAGAAAACTGCAGTCTTTCAATATGACAGTCGTTTGCCATTGCAGAGGAGATGGCCTCAAGAGATTGCTGGTAAATTAAATGCTATAACATTTTTGGAGCGTTTAATGCGATCATGCACCTCAAATGCAACATGTTGTATAAAATTCCCAACGGATCGAAGGTGTTCCATTTTTGGTGTATCTGGAGTATTAAAAAGATACTTAAGCGAGTTAAATTGCTCTAGCACTTGGTACAGAGATTCCAACCTTTCCTTCAATTTCCTTCAATTAGTAATAGTGCTGGCGACGTAGTAACCATAACCGGTTAGCTTCTTTCTGATGCCTAACATTTTTGCATGAGATCAACGGTGTAAATGTAGCCGAGTAAGGAAAGAACGAATGTTATAAGTGTATGAAGAGGGATAGATTCAGTCAGCGTTTTTTTCAAGCCCAGACATTTAGTGGGTCCGAGTAAGTAAATAAGAACATGTTGAGATAAAAATGGTTGTCTTAATGTCAGTTTTAATTCCTCTGTAATCCACACTTATTGTTGTATCTGTGAGGTATGCTTTTTCGAGTAATAGAGGAAAGGCGGTCGGGTAAGGACGCTTGAAGTGAGTTATGTAAACTTTTTTCTTCTCAATGCACCATTTCTACAGAGTTTGGAAAAGTTGATACGTGGCACCTTTTATGTGTATTTGAAATCAGTAGACCTAATTGTCAGCCTCTCCTCAAATAGCCTTTATGCATTGTAATTTATTACCAAGAGTATCTTTACGTGTTGAGGCGTCAGGCAGTTTGTAACCTGTTTTTTAAACAAGCGTAGCGATTCGCGTGCTGTTATTTCCATGGGGACGCAGCTCTAGTGTATCTGCTTGGGTAAAATATCCTTTGCACATTTTTTTCGTTTTGAACATCTAGAGTGTTTGTGGTCCTCCTAATTATGTATTTACATTTCTGCTTGAAGTGAATAGTAACAGCTGGTGAGAATCCACGCGTATTGACCAAGTCAAATAAGAATGGTAATCCTAGCTTCATGCGTCTAATCAGCAGTCGCACCAGTTGTAACATCTTACAACGGTCGGAGTAGTCAAGTTTGGACAATGGGTTAAACAGGGTCTTTGTGAATGATCGCTAAGAGTTTTCTTAGTACACACCGTCAAGTTTCCTTCGGCCTCTAGAAATAATTGAGCAGTAGTCTAGCACAGGGCGAATGCAAACCTTAAAAATAATGCAGCCTGGGTAAACGAATCCAGAACTGCTTTAAGATGAGCTTCGCACTTATTCCTAATGTGGCCGTTTTGAAATCAACTTGCTCACCAATATTCAGAATGTGAGCATATCGAGTGCATAGATCACCTATGGTATTATTACGTGGGATGAGTTTATCGCCAATGTAAACACAAGTTGGATGAACCAGAGTCTAACGAAGAATGGAATTGCATCATGCAGCTAAAATACTACCACCTTGTGACCTCAGTAGCAAAATTGGCCTATCGCTTCTATCCGCTGCACGATTGACGGCAGTCAACAATTAACGTCTTGCCAATCCGCACCAATTTGACCATGAGATGAAAATATGGCACTTTGCTATTCCCAGTTATCTCTCAATATTCATTGACGACACTCCGAGAGCAGTGAGGTAATTCGCACTAAGGTCGATAGATATTTCAAACTCATCCGCTGCAATTCGGGAATGAACACAAAGGTAAAACCTAGACAAACTGCAGGTCACTTTGGAATCTATCAGTGGTCTTAAATAGATGTAACAAAAGTACATAAAGCAAGGATTCCGACTTTGAAGGAGAAATAAGTTATCTTACTTGGAAGGTGACAAACCTTTGTGCATGAACAGCGCGTTTCCTCGAGTGAGTATTGCGGACATTATGCAATATTATGGATTTCATTGTGTAGTATATCCTATTTCTATTAAGACACACATTTTTGTACAATAGTACAAGATGATGTGAGGAGCTTGAATCCTTCGTTTTATCACCATTGTAGTGCAGCGCCTAGTTCCCAAACACATTGTGACAATAACTACAAAGAATCTGACCATCAATCCGGGTATTCTAAATCGGTTTTAACCACAGCCAACTCGCCAAACTTATGAACAACAACTTCAAGCCACATACTAATTTCACCCCCATATAAACCCCATCATAATCCTTCTGTAAATATGACCGAAAATCGCAATGTTTCGTTCAATCTACGTGTGTTCGTTGCTAATCCAACCCCTTCAACTTAACAGTTGCAGTTGCCAAAGATTGGGGAAACACTTCCCAAAATTATGGAAGCAAAACTTTAACATGCATTGCTCTGCGAGTACACATGATGTTGAGAGAACTTGCGTGCTGATCCATCACTTGTGCACTCATGGTTTTTTAACTGTGCTTCAGCGACATTTTGTCGCAAAACTTTGGATCCATACTTATTTGTCGTGCTTTTACAAGGCGCACATTTTGATATTATTTCCCTGAGTACACTCCAGTGCTTTCTACATTTACCCTGAATATCGAAATTTCGGGCAGTGTTTCGTCGATATCCAAGCGCCAATAGTTGCCTAACTCCAAACATCGGAGACATTGCTTAGTCTCACTCGACAGAACATTCCAACAGTTTTTGAGCGAACCGTCACTCGTTCAAATCCAACATTGCTTGAAGCAGCCACAGATCACAAAGCACATTCATCCGGCGCGATCCACGAAAATTCTCAATCACACCTTCATGTATTCTGCCCTGTGTTCGAGCCGACATATTCGACTAACACGCCAGAGAGGACAGTCTGCAAGCACACAACTGCCACATGAACACTGCGACCTTACCGACAACGTCAGTAACAGAACAACCTTTTACCATGGAGGGTGAGTCATTCAAATGGTTCGTAACATTTGTTCAACAAGCGCGATGCCCAGTGTGCACAGCCTAATGACCTATGTGGATCATGTTCCAAACCTGTTAAGCGAACATTTTGTGCCGTAACTGTTGCAAGTTCTTCCATGCGAGACGCCTACGAGTTGAACCTAATCAGGCCAAGTTAGTAAACAAACCAGACTCTCTATGGTTCTGTGTGGATTACACAGCGATCCCATTGATAAAATGCGTGCTCCTATTACATAAGAAGTACGATCAGCTACTAGCCAAGTTTGAGGAAATGGTGACCACCAAAATCACTACGGTTTGGGGACCCATAGCGGACTGTGCAGCCCAATCCTCCCCCTTGGTTGTTACTCCTATCCCGAGAAGAATGTCTAGTAACACCGTAAGCAACACGACACCCAGTGTCTAGAACATCAACATCTGTCACAATACCACACGTGGCTCACATTTGACTAAAACGGTTCCCAGTTCGATCGGAGTAACTACACGTAAGGCTACTTCCAAAATCCCGTCGGAATGCGTAGCAAAAGAGCAAGTCGGTATTAGCGAAGGTTGGATTATGGTTGCCTCCAAGAAGCGCCGTCATTTAAAAGTAAAATCACCCCCAACTGGATCGGAAACTGAGGAGCATGGCGGAGTTTTCCTAGTGCAAGCACCACCGGTTTGCTGCGGCACATCTCCGAGTACTTCAGTCACTAACCGCGACATGTCGAAAGATGTAAAAAAACAACTCCCTGTACTGAGCGTACAATGCTCCAATATCCCAGAATCAAAGTCGACATCAATAAGAGGCAGGCAGTTGGATGACCTCAACCAGTGGCATATGATTAGTAATCTAATCGGAGTTGTACTGAAACCTGTACATGTAGTAGGTTTTACGCGACACCCCAACTCTAAGCATTTCGGAGAGCCAAGACTTCTACGCGTTGGGCGGAATTCCATCATTGAAGTAGCATCAGTACTACTGTCGACAGGTAGTCTCAGAAATTAACACTGCTCCATCCGTATCCTTCCAGACATCCCATGCGGCGAGTGTTATCGGGTTAACCGCAACTTAGAGGACTACCGGAATGAAACTTCAACCAGAACTATAATTCTTCAAGGGGTTCCTGAAACTGAAGCATGTGATGAGCATGAAGTAACTACCCGTGATAAAGAACAGTGGTGTTATATTCGTGAAACACTCTGCTTAGATGATGTGTTGGCGAAATCCGTGTCACGACTGTTTACCTCACCGAACTATAAAGGAAGTGGCTCGAGAGTGTTGAAGGTGGTCCTACGGTCATAACATATGGTAGCACGGATGCTGAAAAGCTGGTACATGTTCTGTTGCAGGCTACCATCTGAGGTTCGGCTGAAGATAGTTAGCGGTATGCCTCTTGGAGATGATATGTCACTCAAAGAACCAAACGCGATGGGGTCTAGAAAAGAACAATGCGCCAGTAGTATGTCGAATGAGCCTATACAATCTGTAGAAGATGATATTGACCAGACACCTTACACTGTACGTAGTGGACTAGACAGGGGACTAACTATACGGACGATGAATAAGATGTTAAACCCTTCACCAAGTACAGATCGAAAAAACGATTAATTGTCGGCTACTCACTGGTCGGCGAGACCTAACTTATGAGTTGTACAACCACCGAAACATATCTTTAATCTGAGCAACTTGCATATATGTAGGCTAACGCCAAAGGGCACCTCAGTAAGCTTAACAAACTTCGAGTACGTCAGGTTGTAAATGCTTGTGACCTGATTGCTATTACCGAAACATGGTTACACCAAGAGGTGACTGATGCTGAGGTTGAGATAGCAGGAATGTCACTTATCCGGAACCACCACCCCAGCAGAGGAGGTGGGGTCCTTCTCTAATACCGCAGCGATCTGCAATGTGCAAATAGTTGATGATCTGGAAACTCACGTTATCGACTCACTCTGTTGCCGTCTCCGATTAAGACACAACGACGCATATATCTTAGCTGTCGTTTACCGCCTCCCAACGTCCACTCCGCATATGGATTCCAGCTTGATCCGTGGCTTGAACAGCGTACCACGCACTAGGTACAGCCACATTCTCGTCTCCGGGGACTTCAATCTACACAATCTGGAGGTTTCAGCATCGCCCAGTGAGTAGTTCAAAGCAGACTTACATGAACTGCTCGCTAATATTCCATTGCACAATCATGCCACCACGCCAACTCGATTCAGGACAGCAAACAAACCGTCCATATGGGACCTTGTGCTCATGCTTGAAGTGCTCATGGTTGACAAGTTATTGATGGATAGTCCATTAGGTCTCAGTAAGCATGTAGTAATAACGTTCAACTATGTGTGTTATGCGGAGTATTCATCTGAACACTCTGAACTAACTCATACAATCACATGCTACCACGTATTGAATGAATTCGTCGGACGCGGCTGCTTGGGAATTCTCAAACAACAATCCCCATGAAATCGTTTGGACGGTATTTCCTTGATTGATTCAGCGACATCGTCAACAGAGCGTCAAAGAGCAAGCCCCTTCTTTCCACAAAAAAAATCCCTTCAATTCTAAGGAGCAGTACTCGTAAACGCCTGGCGATAAGTGATGCAACATGGCGCGCCCACAAGATTAATCCCGACGCAGACTTGGGACAATTTTCTTGACCCATCGCAACAATTGCATTGCACTTGTCCCGTGAGGACAAAATAATCTTACCAACAGTGACTAGCCGAAATATTCCTAGCCAACAACAATCTGCTATATCGGCATGCCCAATAATCTTCGTAAAGTGAAGCATGGAATCCCTCCAATTTTCACGACAAGTGGTAGTGTACAAAGCGCGGAAGAGGCAAATAATGCTCCGCAGTTACACTACGCCCCAATTTTCGAACTCGCAGCCTCTACTTGTCCCATAATGTCATGCACATTACCGACTCCATTTTTTACACATGTAATTTTCAACCCACCAATTGTGCTAAGGAATTTACTCTCACTGCGTGATCATAGCTCTTCCGGAGCAGACAACATCCGCCCGAAGACACTGAAGGCTGTGGCCAACGAACTAAATGAACCACTGTCACAGTTATTTCACAGGTGTTTTGATGAGCAACAAGTGCCCACTGTGTGGAAGCGTGGCATCATCACCGCAACTATTAAGGACGGTAGCCGTTCAGATTCTGCAAACTATCGCCCAGTCGCTCTCCTCCCTGCGCTCGCGAAAGTGATGGAATCCGTCGTCTTTGAGGCTTTAATGGACTACCTGGAAGAATGCAACATCTTGGCACCGGAGTGTTATGTGACACGGACACGATCAAAAAGTCACGATGGCGGCGGGCGGAAAACAGGCGTCTATTCAGTATAGTGTAGCCTATTTAAAGGAAATAGACACCGTTAATCTTCGAGCCTTCTCAGTGGGTCTCCTGTTTTTCGGCTCACCTCATTGGTTGCGTTCCCCTTTTATTTCATTGGGTTGTGTTATTCCTCTTCGGTCGCTGTCTTCCTGTCTCGCGCACTGATCACGTCTTTCGTGCTTGGCATCTGATTGGCCGTATTTCTTTGGACCACTCCTATTTGGCTTTGCACTCTGAAACTTGCCGTTAATAGCGATTCTCGAGATGCCAGTGCGCCCTTTATGTTCTATTGTCCAATCCGGTTTGTCGGTTTCTGGATACGTATGCCACTCGTGATTCGCTGTCCAGCCATCGCTGTGTCTCTCGGTGGGTTCACGCGTTCTCTTGATTGAACTGATCCGCTGACTCCGGTAACCTGGGCTTAGGTGGTAAGGTCGAGCATACTGGACTGGTTTCCTAAACCCCGTTACATCCTTTTCCTTTTGTTTTGTTATGATTTTGCCGCAGTATGTCCCATACTGTTTTCCGCTGCGTGTGAGTTTCCTTCCTTCTGCAGGAGTCACGCTTATCTGCCTTGGCTGCTGTTGTCGGTTTTCCATCTGCGCAAAACGCGTACAACCTGCTTTTCGGACCTGTACTCGGTTCCGCTTAAGTGTAGTGCCGCCAACCTTCACTTCGTAGCTTCTATCTCCCTTGCGGCTCTGAATAACTCCCTTCCTCCAGTGTCCCTCTGATCCTGGTACTGGTTGCACCCACACTTCGTCTCCCACTGCTAGAGGTTGGAGTATTCTCGCCCCACGATCGTAGTATTTCTTTTGCCTAAGCATTCTGTATTGTAACCGCTCGTGTGTCGAGGTCGCTGGTGATACTTCAGGTGTTAGCAGATTTGACGCAGTTGGTATCAACGTTCTTGTCCTCCGGCTGAAGAGTCGCTGCACCGGACTTGCCCCAATTCCTGTTGATGGAGTGTTTCTGCGTTCTAGCAACATAATATAAGGGTCCTCCTGAGTCTCCTTAGCTTTGGTAAACACATTCTTTGCTTCTTTTACCGCCGACTCGGCCTTCCCATTTGATTGGCTGTGATATGGGCTAGTAAGCCGGTGATGGAAATCCCACTTTCTGCTGAACTATCGGAACTCTGCGCTAACGAACTGCGGTCCGTTGTCCGAGACTACTACCTCCGGTATTCCGTGACGAGCAACTTGGCATCGTAGCTTATTCACCACTGCGTCTGTACTGGTCGTAGCCAGAGCATCGATTTCAAAGTAGTCACTGAAATAATCAACCAACACTAAGTAACATTTTCCATCGTGGATGAAGATGTCTACTGCAACCATCTGCCAGGGCCTCTCCGGAACGTCACGGAGCATCATCGGTTCTTTTGACTGACGTACCTCGTGTGTTCGGCATGCCAGACAATTTGAGACGTAATCTCGTATTTGGCTGGTCATTCCCGGCCAAAACATTAGCTCTCGCGCTCTGGCCACACAATTGTTGACTCCCAAATGTGCATAGTGGACAAGCTCTGTCATCGCGCGCTGCAACGCTTTGGGGATTAGTATCCTATTGCCTTTGAATATCAACCCATCTTGGACAATGTGTTCATCACGAAAATGGAAAAACGGGGTCAGCTCTCCTGGTAGATCTTTCTTGTTCTTGGGCCAGCCACTTAGTTTTGTCTGCCTCAGTAGCTTGCATAATCCGTCTTCCTCCGTGCACTGCTGGAGCTGTTTCAGTCGCTCTTCGGTAAAAGCTACCAGTTGTGCTGCATAAACGAAAGGTGAATCTTCGTCTTCCCTTTGGAGTGTCTGACAGATATGCCCTGGATAACGTGTCTGCGATATGCATTTCGGGACTGTAGGACTAGTTAATACTAGTCCGAGACGGTGCGCGGAATTAAGCGCGGATATCAGAAGGCAATTGCAGTCGGACACAGCGGACGGTATTCGATGGGCTACAACAAGAAGCGGACGGATGCAGCGAGACAAGAGCGTATACGTGAGCGCGGGGACTTACAAGGCAGTTGTGTGTCGAGCCGGTTGTAAGATTAAAACAAGAAGGAGTAATTGTACAATCGGTCAACAAGTAAATTGTACACGAAAGATAAGAGTTATATTTTTCGGCACTACAGGACCAGGTCGATACACAATCTCTAGGTCGTACTTTTGAAGGCGAATAAGCATTCTCTGTAAGCGGCGGGGGACAACATGTAGCGGCTTGTTGGCGATGGAAACCAACGGTTTGTGATCTGTAAACACTGTAGCCTTCCTGCCAAATGTATAGTCATTAAAAACGTTCGAGCGGCGTAAACCACTGCAAGCATCTCTTTTTCTATCTGGGCGTAACGACACTCGGTCTCTGTTCAACGTCCTACTGCGAAAATCGATGGGTTTCCCATTCTGCATGAGTACGGCCCCGATACCAAATTGACTGCTGTCGCATTGAATCTCGAGGGAGAGTTGCGGATTATAGTAGGCGAGAACAGGTGCGTTAGTGATGATTTCCTTTGATTGCCTGGAAGGCCTCTTTTTGTTTTGCACCCCAATGCCAGCTTTCGTCCTTATGAGTCAACTTCCTGATCGGTGTCATAACACCAGCTAACTTGGGCAGGAACCGGCTCAGATAATTGATCATCCCATTTAGCCTGCCAACCGCTTTCACATCTGTGGGGACGGCATATCTCTTATAGCTCTTACTTTTTCACGGTCTGGTTTTAGCCCTTCCGCGCTTAACACAAGCCCATGACATATAACCTCTGTACTGCGTAGTTCGATTTTTTCGCGTTTCAGTTTGATGTTTCTTTCAACACAACGTTGTAAAAAGCTACGAAGGTTCTGATCGTGCTCTACACGAGGAGCGCCAAAAACCAACACATCGTCCGCCTACGCAGAATACTCCCTGTAGATCGTCCAACGCTTGCATTAGTCGCTTCTGGAAGATTTCGCTAGACCCTTTCAGTCCAAACGGTAAACGAAGCCAATGGAACCGCCCGAATGGTGTACCGAAAGTTGTCATGTAGCTTGACTCATCGTCTAGTGATACGTGCCAGAACGCAGAGGCGAGGTCGACTTTTGTGAACACTTTAGAATTGCATAATACCGGCAGCACGTCGTCTAGTGTCGGTAACGTAAAATACTCTCTCTTGAGTGCGGCATTAAGCGGTTTCGGATCAATGCATATACGCAGCTCACCTGACTTTTTGTAATAATCGCCACCTCGCTGACCCAATCGGTCGGTTCGTCAAATTTAGATATCGCTCCCAGACTACAGAGACGTTGCAACTCATTCAAGAACTTTTTGCGCAAGGCAATTGGCACCTTCCTAGCTGGTAACGCCACCGGTGTTGCTAACTCGTTTAACGAAAAGTGAGCGGGTCCCTCGAACATCCCTACTCCACCATCAAACACACTCGAGTACTTACCAAAAATATCTGCCTCGACATCACACGCATGAACAAAACGTTCGTGGTTAAAAGAAACAAAACCAAAACGCTGGATAGAATCAATGCCCAGAATGGGCATAAGGTCTTCCGAAACAATCAGGAACTCCAGCGGGTGCTCTGTTCCTTCCTTTGGATTGACGGTCTTCAAAATGACGATGCCCTTCGGTTGCAGCCTTGAGCCCTTCCACATTTTGAGACACTTTTGAGTTTCTTCACATCGCACTCCCTTGCAGTATTTTTCCGGCAAGATGTTAACCGTAGCCTTGGAGTCTAGCTGAAAACGTACCGGTTGTCCTCGAACTAAAAGTGTTGCAAACACGCACCTGCTTTTCGCCCGGCCATCCATGTTGTTTATCAACAATTCTTGTTCCCGTTCTCTGGCATCGTCGGCAACCGAACTCACTCTGTATGATCTACAGCATCGAGCAAAGTGACCATTCTTGGAGCACTTCATGCACGTCCGACCCCACGCTGGACAACTCTCCTTCTTCTTTCGGTGCCTGCGGCCGCAAAACTGGCAATCAGTTTCCTGTTCATCGGGTGGTTTCGGGATCCGTCCCTCGGTTCGGGATACTGCGAACAACGCCATATTCTTTTCGGCGCGTAGATGTTCGACTTGCTGATCTGTTCTGGCCTCACTGAGGCAGATGTCGACACACTGTTCCAGTAACAAGTTCCTTTGTCGCAGAAACCGGCGTGTGAGTTCGTCGTTCCTTATCCCAATAACGACGCGATCCCGTATTAGTGACTCCTTCATGCATTCACAGAAACTGCAAGTTCGTGCCAGGAGCTTCAATTCTGTGATGTATCTCTCGAACGACTCCCCCGGTAAACGATCGCGTCCAAAAAACAGATATCGTTGGTAGGTCTCGTTCACACGCGCCTCGCAGAACTCGCCAAATGTCCGCATCACTTCGGATAGATCCGCCTTCTGATCGCCAAACTTCAGTGTTTCAAGCACCCTCCTTGCATCTTCACCAATAGCGTGCCTAAACATTGCGAGTTGGTAGTTCATCGGCTGGGCGTCCAACTGAGTCAGTGTTGCGAAATCCGCCTGCTTGCTCTTCCAAACCCGCCAACTGTCCGGTAGAGAACTCTCAGTCATCTGCAAAGGGGATGGAAACGCAATCGCCGGTTGACCTCCGACTGCAAACTGCATCTTGGGCATCGGTTTCTTCTTCTCCTCTGTCACCATGTTATGTGACACGGACACGATCAAAAAGTCACGATGGCGGCGGGCGGAAAACAGGCGTTTATTCAGTATAGTGTAGCCTATTTAAAGGAAATAAACACCGTTAATCTTCGAGCCTTCTCAGTGGGTCTCCTGTTTTTCGGCTCACCTCATTGGTTGCGTTCCCCTTTTATTTCATTGGGTTGTGTTATTCCTCTTCGGTCGCTGTCTTCCTGTCTCGCGCACTGATCACGTCTTTCGTGCTTGGCATCTGATTGGCCGTATTTCTTTGGACCACTCCTATTTGGCTTTGCACTCTGAAACTTGCCGTTAATAGCGTTTCGCGATTTTCAATAAAGCAAGAAGAATTAACATTATAACAGAATTTACTGAATTCTGTAATTTCGCGTATTCTCCTCAGCTGTTTACATACAATGATTGGAAAACAGTGCGAGGTTAACAGCAAAAAATTCAAAGCGGTCGAAGGTCTTTAGGCTCACGTGACCTGTTTCGAGGAAAACGCAGTCGCTAGCCTCACCAGGGTAGGGATAACGTGGTCACGAAATCCGTTTGCTTGCGTAGCTTTGGCTTCAGCCGCCGAATTGCTGCCGCCTCCGCAAACTGTAGTAAACGGGGATGAGCCTGTTTGCTAACTACCCTGAAATTGCCACGTGGGTTCTGGCATTCAGGGCAGTCTAGTATGTGGCGGGCAATAGAGCTAGTTGGTAGCTTCGGACTCTTAGCAATCATGTTTCGCGGAACATGCTCTGCAATCCTCGCTGACAGCGTTCTCTCAGTTCGGCCTACGTACTTGCTACCGCAAGTACAATTAAAGAGGTAAATGCAAGAGGCGGTAACTTGAGAGTCTGGTCTGTCCAGGTTGGATTTACAGAGCAGCCTTCTGACTTGGTGCAATACCACTAGCTCAGCGGCATGGTAACACTTCTTAATCGATTGACGGAGGCGTTGCCTGCATCTTCGGTCAACTTGATCTCCTTTGAAGGGCAGTGTAATGGATACTTTTTTCTTTGGGACATCGGTTGGTGGTTTATCTCCGGATCGTACTTTCGCGTGCCGAGTTATAAGTCGCGCTGGATACCCATTCTCTTGTAGCGTCAAGGTGACTCGTTCTAGTTCATGTTCGATTGTGTCTAATGAGCAAATTTGGCGAGCTCTAGCAAAAGTGGTACGTACTAGAGCTCGTTTATAGTTCATTGGGCAAAAGCTATTAAAGTTCAAGTATTGCCCCGTCCATGTTGCTTTTCTGTACACAGATCGAACGAGTGTACCATCTGGCTTTCTCTGTAAGTTAACATCTAGAAAGTGGAAGGATCCGTCGGACTCGTTTTCCATTGTGAACATGATGGCTGGATGGCACATATTCATCAGTTTCAGTAAGTGCGCCGCCTGTTCAGGTGTGTCAACGACGATGAATGTATCGTCTACATACCGGCAATAAAGGTGTACATTTTGTAGGTAAGAAGCTAACACAGTGTTTTCCAAGTTTCCGAGGAAGATATCAGCCAAAACTGGGCCCAGTGGACTGCCCATGGCCACGCCGTCGATTTGTCGATACAGGGTTCCATTGAACCGGAACTGAATATCTTTTGTGCATAGGCGCAGTAATGATTTGAGCTGGAGCGCTGGGAACCCAACTTTATCAGCGTGTCTGGCTATTATATCTAGTGTTTCTTCGAAAGGTACGTTCGTGAACAATGATAATACATCGAAAGCAATCATGTGTTTTCCCTTTACATTCAAATTACTTAGCTTGTTGACAAATTCAAACGTGTCTCTTAGACTGTAGCTCGTCAGTTCCCTCCGGATGGGCTCAATAAGTTTTGCTAGCCATCGCGCCAATTTTTGGTATGGTGTACCTACCATTGAGACGATTGGACGCATTGGGACACCCTCCTTATGAGTTTTCGGTAAGCCATACATGTGGGGAAGTCGCGATCCCCGGGGGCGTAACTGAGTCATAGTTTTGGCATTCATCAATCCGGCCTTCACTAGCTTCTTCAATTCACGGACTATTAACTTCACTATCTGCTCAGTTTTGTCTCGGTTTGTTATATCCTGAACAAAACGACTAGAATCCGCAAGGATTGATTGGACTTTCTGAATGTACTGTTGCTTTTCCAAAATCACAACTCCTGATCCCTTGTCTGGTCGCAGTATTACGAGATTTTCATTTCGCCGCAGTTGCTCCGACGATTCCCAATGATCCTTCGTAAGGATTCTGCACTTTTCAGTTTCACTGACACAGAATTGGTTAGCCAAATCTACCATTTTAGCTCTAAGCCAGCCGCTTGCGTCCTCGCTGACCGGTGTTAAAATGGACAGTTGTTCGTACAGATGCTCAAACTGAGCTTCAATCCCTATTCTGTCACATCTGTTTGGTGGAACTGAAAAATTGAAACCAAGGGATAAAGCTTCAAGTTGGTGACGACTCAACGGAGTGGATGATAGATTTAACACATACTTCTCAGGTTCTAACGGCAACTGATCGTTGAAACATTCCCGTGACATGGAGCTCATTTGATGCTTTCTAGTATTTGAACGCGTTTTTAGCAACAAAGTGCGAAGGAAGTTGAAGAATTTTACACGGCATACAATGTTTAAGCAATTGGGTACTAGGTCCACACATCTCAACCTGGCGTTTAATTCAGCAATGCGCTGAGCACTCGCTTCGATGTGGGATCTAGTTATACTTCGCAAGTTTCGGGCATTGACGGGTAAATTGTCCTTGCACAATGACTTCACAAATTGACGCGGGTAAGTTGACGTTTGCAGGCATTCACGGTAAACAATCGCACGCATTGTCTCACGAGCAATGCAACAGCGTATTTCCACTAATTTGTTCAGTGAGCGAAATGTATCAAGATGGAGGCGTTTCTTTAGAAATTTCATGCAGGCATTTCCCTTCACGAATTTCAATAAAGCAAGAAGAATTAACATTATAACAGAATTTACTGAATTCAGTAATTTCGCGTATTCTCCTCAGCTGTTTACATACAATGAGAGGAAAACAGTGCGCCCTTTATGTTCTATTGTCCAATCCGGTTTGTCGGTTTCTGGATACGTGTGCCACTCGTGATTCGCTGTCCAGCCATCGCTGTGTCTCCCGGTGGGTTCACGCGTTCTCTTGATTGAGCTGATCCGCTGACTCCCGTAACCAGCGCTTATGTTATAATGTCGAGCACACTGGACTGGTTTCCTAAACCCGTTACACGGAGCAGCATGGATTTCGTCAACACCGGTCATGCACTACCAACCTACTGATTGCACGAGGTAGTTGGACGGAAGTGGGTGGTGATGGGGTCGAAGTTGACGTCATCTATCTGGATTTCTCCAAAGCTTTCGACAGCCTGGATCACCGCATCCTACTTCACCGTCTACGGAGCTACGGAATCGGAGATCCTGTACTTGGTTGGGTTGGCAGCCTCCTTCTCCAAAGGGAACTTCAAGTGCGTGTTAGGGGATCACTCTCCAACCTGATTGAGGAGATACGTTGTGTCCCACAATGGTCGGTGCTGGGACCGTGTTTATTCCCGGTGTTTATGAATAACCTGGCAAGAGTTATCTCCTCAACTTTCCTGCTTTGCGCCAACGACGTCAAATTATATCGGGCGATTAATAAAAATGAAGTTCGCGCTCTACTCCAACCTTAACTGGATTGCATTTATGAATGATCACCAACGAACCTGCTTCAGTTGAACTTATCTATGCGCATGTTTATCCATCTGCTTGGAGACCACACCCTTCAGAAGGTCTCTTGGGCGCCTGACCTGGGTGTGTTGGTACAGGAAGATCTCGTGTGTTCAAAAAATGCAGAGCAGACATGGAGAACCGACAATCAACGCTTTAGCATTCTTCACGGAGCGTTCGGTCGGTTTGAACCCACATTCCTCCCACAAATGCTTAATGGCTACCGCAGAACGCACATGGAGCAAGCTGTCCAGACTTGGCAGAAACAGGAACTCTTTACGCTCGAGACTCTTCCATTAAAGGAAACCAAGAGCGTCAGGGGGTGCTTTCATCTGGCCTGTCAGCTTAAATTTAAATCCTTGCGTAATCGATATCGGCGTTTTGGGTGAGGGCTGTCATAGTGGTTTATCAGCTACTGAAGAACCCAACCTACCTTTTCAGCCCGCTACTGTAATTGTACCACAGCACCAACCTGAGTTCATCCTATGAAATTGCCAATAAGGAAAAGCCGGCTTGAAAGTCGGAGAAATTTCTTTTCCTCCTGCGTGTGCCAACATTGAAACGCTCACCCGAACTTTGGAAACTCTGCCCCGATCTAGCGATATTAATAAATTGAGTCGTCGAGGCATTATCTCGTTGGTATTTACTTTTCTAACTTGTTAGCCAGGCGGCTACAAAACGCAATCAACCGGTGCATCACCAAACTCCCAACCAATGGATTTATGGATTTATACTTTAATATACGGACATCTCCGCTATTCTACATAAGTCTATGGTGAGTCCTCGAGGAAGCTTTTCACTTTATCAAGAAATTTTTTTCTCAATAACCCATCTCACGGGACTTGTTAAGTTTTGTCTTTGTCCATAACCCACCATCATTCCATTGAAGAGATGACATGAAGAGGACCAGTGAGTCAATCAAATAAGTGCCAATTGTAAACGTATGGAGCAAAGTCATTTAAATAATGATGGGATACGCCTATTGATTTGAACAAATGTAGCAACCTAATAAAAATACCCAATACTATCCCCATGACGCGTATAAGCTTAGTCGGAGGGGTGTAAAATCAGCTCAAAGATTCATGCTATCCAATAAAAGACGTTAGTGAAACAGCATCCAGAAATGCAGCTAACTAGACCTTAGTTCTGCTGATGTTAGTAACTTACTAGTGCATAGATCAGCGAGATGGAGTGGGTTGGGGAAAGTGAAAGTTGGAAAGGAGTGACCTCTATGGAAAGGTGAATATGGGGCGTAAAAAACGAAGATGGAGGAGAGAAAATGATCCAGCCCTTCCTGACGGAGGTTACACAGTTAGGCCATGACAGGCGTCACCGCGACCCAGTGATTGGATGTGACGTGCCACAACTCGCTTTTCGATTCCTTGGCCGGTAGAGGAACGCATGGGACATGGTTAATTCCACGCGAAGCCAACATTTGCTGCACGCATTTTATCAATTTAGAACTGACTACTAATTGTGCGAGGGTAGCGTGAGGACTCCAATTATTTGTAAGCAGCTGATCGAGAATGCTCAAGACGTACGCCAAGATGTCTGGCCAGGCGTCGGTGAGTCCAGCGTCGGGTCACAGTAATCTCTTTAAATCAACGACGAATAACGATGACACTGGAGTCTAGAAGCTAACCAGAAAGAAAATAAAATTAACATGGTACACGTTGCTCTTCTAGGTGTCACCGAAAGTGTAGTACACGTAACAAATGAATTAACTTCACCAACAGAAAATGAGTGCGAT
Source organism: Dicrocoelium dendriticum (assembly GCA_944474145.2). Taxonomy (NCBI): domain Eukaryota; kingdom Metazoa; phylum Platyhelminthes; class Trematoda; order Plagiorchiida; family Dicrocoeliidae; genus Dicrocoelium; species Dicrocoelium dendriticum. The sequence goes on along the minus strand of OX104071.1, from coordinate 59,875,539 downwards.
GGTGCCTGAACAAATGAAATCAACAACGATTAATCATGCTAAATAAGACAATGAGAAGACCGGCATTGCGAGATGGAACCATTTCGTGTTATATGCTCACTCGCAAACTAACAACATAAATATGAACCATGTGACAGAAAAAGCGAAGTTTCGAAACTGGTTATTGTCTTATTTAGAATGATAAAGGGAACTCAGTGCTTTTAAGTATTAATCAGTTAAAACTAACTGTGACGATCGCAGTGATCAGATTGGCAAAATCTGGCTTCAGCGTCAAGCGAGACCACATTTGAGATTGCGTGTCTCAATCCAAGACATACAGCCGGTATTCCAAACACAGAAAAGCAACTTTTAAGCGCTAAGCCGAACACTGCTTGCGGAACTCCAACGTCTAATAATCATGGCGATAGGCGCTACACACTATGTGCTGAGGGATTCTTTCAGGTAAGTTTATCTCTATCTGACGAGTTCAAACAAGTATGGAACGCGTCTTGGAATGTAGCTATGGGAGAGAGTGTAAGTGGCCGTAAACGAAATATTGCAATCTATGAACCTAGTCTCAAGCACGGTTAAATCTCTAGGACAAAAGGAGCAATACTCGATGCAGCGGAACTCATAAACATGCTTCTATGACAGTCCATTTGAATGCACATAAAGGATTTGCGACTAGGTTTATAGAGTTGGTCTCAGTGTTGTTCACCAGCAGACTATGTACCTGGTCAGCGGTAAACGGCGGCAGCGGTTAGACGGATAGCATCGTCTAGCACGTCAATGTAAACTATGTGATTACCAGCCACTATGACGATGTTTCAGGTAACCACATTGATGCGAATGAACAAATGTCACAGTTGTGCTTTATACACCTCGTAGTAGTGCAAAAACGACATAACGAAGGTAAAGTAAAGTATACACATAAAGTGACGAGTAGGAAAAGGAGGTTAACATTGCAAAATTGCAATTTATGAAAATCTAATTCGCGTTCCACGACGATTTCCACTGGCGCTCCTTCAGCGTGTTCCTTCTCCAATGTCTCTACTAGAACTCACCAATGTCTGACATCACTGAGTAGAACTCCTTTGGAATTCTGATACGCTGTGCTAGAACCTCACTGTGTGCGTGCATTCGTGTGTGTGAACTACGGCCATTGGCCACCTGCCCTAAATTTAATCTGTGTCCACGTGGCTTCCAATGTTTGCGCACCCTTTTGGGGGTACAGTGGTACCTGCCTTTTACCTGAATAATCGTCTTACTACACAGCCCTGTTTGCTGATTTCATCCTGGCGTAGCAAACGGACAACAGAAGTTGTTGCGATCACTAACAGAGAATTCAGTTACCTCAGGTCAGCCTTTTCGGGATTCCTCCACGGAAAGGCCTACTAAGCAACAATGGCTGCAGTGGAAAAATGAAGTAAGGCAGGAAGAATCTGAGTAAAAAATTATTTTCGGCAATTTACATCAGACTCAAAGATTACATGATGACGACAAAGGTTTAAACGTGCCTGTTTGGGCTTCGTGTTGATCAGAATGCTTAATTTCAACAGGGACAAATCAATAAATCCCGGGGTCCTTGAGGGTGGCAACTTATGTACAGGGGAAAATCACAGCAGAATTTGTAGGCCACGGTAGAAGTAAACCAACGGCTTTAGTATGCACAATTCTGGTTTGGGGCGGTGGATATAGGTAGCTTCCGCAATAGAAAGGCGATGCTTCCGGAATCCGCGCGAGAAATGTTTAGAGATAGTATAGATGACACTGAAATGGTTTTCCGTCCCTGCGTGACCGCACTATAGAAGGTCGGACAAGATGGAGCTGTTACTAGACCTCGCTTCGCCTTTGTAAAACAAACTTTGTAGGTGTTCACGAATCCTATGAGATTGGCGCCTCGAAGTACGACCCACGTACCGTGCACCATAGGAGCACGAGTAAAGATAAACAAGCATTGATTGAGTCATCGGAGGCAGCCTGTCTTTTAAAGGTTTTGCCAATAAAGGCTTGTTACAAAATACTAGTGTAAGCTAGCCACAAAAGAAGTCTTTTCAAGAGCGTCTTTCAGACATATGGACAGGGCATCAGTCGCACTGTCACCTTTAAGTGAACATGCACAATTAGTTCTTTCTTGGGTACGTTTATCCTCGGGCGTGACTTTGAGAGAACTTGCGTGCTAATCGCTCACTTGTGCACTCATGGTTTTTTAACTGTGTTTCGGTGACATTTTGTCGCCCACCTTCGGATCCACGCTTATTCGTCGTGCTTTCAAACTTTCCACATTTTGATACTATTTTCCTGAGAACACACCAGTTCTTTCGAGATTTACCCTGAATTTCGTAATTGCGGGCAGTGTTTCGTCGATATCCAAGCGCCAAAATTTGCCTAAATCCAAACATCGGAGACATTGCTTAGTCTCACTCGACAGAACATTCCAACAGTTTTTGAGCGAACCGTCACTCGTTCAAATCCAACATTGCTTGGAGCAGCCACAGGTCTCAAAGCAAATTCATCCGGCGCGATCCACGAAAATTCTCAATCACACCTTCATGTATTCTGCCCTATGTTCAAGCTGACACATTCGACCGGCACGCCAGAGAGGACAGTCTGCAAGCACACAATTGCAACGTGAACACTGACCTTACCGACAACGTCAATAGCAGAACAACCTTTTACCATGGAGGGTGAGTCATTCAAATGGTTCGTAACATTTGTTCAACAAGCGCGATGCCCAGTGTGCACAGCCTAATGACCTATGTGGATCATGTTCCAAACCAGTTAAGGGGGGCATTTTGTGCCGTAACTGTTGCAAGTTCTTCCATGCGAGATGCCTACGAGTTGAACCTAATCAGGCCAAGTTAGTAAACAAACCAGACTCTCTATGGTTCTGTGTGGATTACACAGCGATCCCATTGATAAAATGCGTGCTCCTATTACATAAGAAGTACGATCAGCTACTAGCCAAGTTTGAGGAAATGGTGACCACCAAAATCACTACGGTTTGGGGACCCATAGCGGACTGTGCAGCCCAATCCTCCCCCTTGGTTGTTGCTCCTATCCCGAGAGGAATGTCTAGTAACACCGTAGGCAACACGACACCCAGTGTCTAGAACATCAACAGCTGTCACAATACCACACGTGGCTCACATTTGACTAAAACGGTTCCCAGTTCGATCGAAGTAACTACATGTAAGGCTACTTCCAAACTCCCGATGGAAGGATCAAGTCGGTATTAGCGAAGGTTGGATTATGGTTGCCTCCAAGAAGCGCCGTCATTTAAAAGTAAAATCACCCCCAACTGGATCGGAAACTGAGGAGCATGGCGGAGTTTTCCTAGTGCAAGCACCACCGGTTTGCTGCGGTACATCTCCGAGTACTTCAATCACTAACCGCGACATGTCGAAAGATGTAAAAAAAACAACTCCCTGTACTGAGCGTACAATGCTCCAATATCCCAGAATCAAAGTCGACATCAATAAGAGGCAGGCAGTTGGATGACCTCAACCAGTGGCATATGATTAGTAATCTAATCGGAGTTGTACTGAAACCTGTACATGTAGTAGGTTTTACGCGACACCCCAACTCTAAGCATTTCGGAGAGCCAAGACTTCTACGCGTTGGGCGGAATTCCATCATTGAAGTAGCATCAGTACTACTGTCGACAGGTAGTCTCAGAAATTAACACTGCTCCATCCGTATCCTTCCAGACATCCCATGCGGCGAGTGTTATCGGGTTAACCGCAACTTAGAGGACTACCGGAATGAAACTTCAACCAGAACTATAATTCTTCAAGGGGTTCCTGAAACTGAAGCATGTGATGAGCATGAAGTAACTACCCGTGATAAAGAACAGTGGTGTTATATTCGTGAAACACTCTGCTTAGATGATGTGTTGGCGAAATCCGTGTCACGACTGTGTACCTCACCGAACTATAAAGGAAGTGGCTCGAGAGTGTTGAAGGTGGTCCTACGGTCAAAACATATGGTAGCACGGATGCTGAAAAGCTGGTACATGTTCTGTTGCAGGCTACCATCTGAGGTTCGGCTGAAGATAGTTAGCGGTATGCCTCTTGGAGATGATATGTCACTCAAAGAACCAAATGCGATGGGGTCTAGAAAAGAACAATGCGCCAGTAGTATGTCGAATGAGCCTATACAATCTGTAGAAGATGATATTGACCAGACACCTTACACTGTACGTAGAGGACTAGACAGGGGACTAACTATACGGACGATGAATAAGATGTTAAACCCTTCACCAAGTACAGATCGAAAAAACGATTAGTTGTCGGCTACTCACTGGTCGGCGAGACCTAACTTATGAGTTGTACAACCACCGAAACATATCTTTAATCTGAGCAACTTGCATATATGTAGGCTAACGCCAAAGGGCACCTCATTAAACTTACCATAGTTCGAGTACGTCAGGTTGTGAATGCTTGTGACCTGATTGCTATTACCGAAACATGGTTACACCAAGAAGTGACTGATGCTGAGGTTGAGATAGCAGGAATGTCCCTTATCCGGAACCACCACCCCAGCAGAGGAGGTGGGGTCCTTCTCTAATACCGCAGCGATCTGCAATGTGCAATTGTTGATGATCTGGAAACTCACGTTATCGACTCACTCTGTTGCCGTCTCCGACTAAGACACAACGACGCATGCTTCGTAGCTGTCGTTTAGCGCCTTCCAATGTACACCCCGGAAACTGATTCCCGTTTCATACGTGGCTTGAACAGTGTACCAATCACTAGGCACAGCCACATTCTCGTCTCCGGGGAATTCAATCTACACGATCTGAAGACATGGGCATCACCCAGTGAGCAGTTCAAAGCAGACTTACATGAACTGATCGCTAATATTCCATTGCACAATCATGTCAGCACGCCCGCTAGATTCAGGACAGCAAACAAACCGTCCCTATTGGACCTTGTGCTCACGAATGAAGAGCTCATGGTTGACAAGTTATTGATGGATAGTCTATTAGTTCGCAGCGACCGTGTAGCAATAACGTTCAACTATGTGTGTTATGCAGAATATCCATCTGAACACTCAGAACTAACTCAGACAATCACACGCTGCCACGTATTGATAGGATTCGTCGACGCAGCTTCTTGGGAATTCCCAAACAACAATCCCATGATACTGTTTGGACAGATTTCATTGATGGACTCAGCGACATCATCAACAGAGTATCAGAGACCAAGCCTCTTCGTCCCGTGAAAATCCTTTCAATTCCAGGGAGCAGGAATGGAAGATGCCTGGCGATAAGTGATGCAGCATGACGCGCCCACAAGATTAATCACGACTCAGACTTGGGGCAATTTCCTGACCCATCGCAACCATTGCCCTGCACTTGTCCGTGAGGACAAAATAACTTACCAACAATGACTGGCCAAAAATTCCTAGCCAACAACAATCTGCTATATCGGCATGCCAATAATCTTCGTAAAGTGAAGCATGGAATCCCTCCAATTTTCACGACAAGTGGTAGTGTACAAAGCGCGGAAGAGGCAAATAATGCTCTGCAGCTACAATACGCCCCAATTTTCGAACTCGCAGCCTCTACTTGTCCCATAATGTCATGCAGATCACCGGCTCCATTGTTTACAAATGTCATTTTCAACCCACCAATTGTGCTAAGGAATTTACTCTCACTGCGTGATCATAGCTCTTCCGGAGCAGACAACATCCGCCCGAAGACACTGAAGGCTGTGGCCAACGAACTAAATGAACCACTGTCACAGTTATTTCACAGGTGTTTTGATGAGCAACAAGTGCCCACTATGTGGAAGCGTGGCATCATCACCGCAACTATTAAGGACGGTAGCCGTTCAGATTCTGCAAACTATCGCCCAGTCGCTCTCCTCCCTGCGCTCGCGAAAGTGATGGAATCCGTCGTCTATGAGGCTTTAATGGACTACCTGGAAGAATGCAACATCTTGGCACCGGAGTGTTATGTGACACGGACACGATCAAAAAGTCACGATGGCGGCGGGCGGAAAACAGGCGTTTATTCAGTATAGTGTAGCCTATTTAAAGGAAATAGACACCGTTAATCTTCGAGCCTTCTCAGTGGGTCTCCTGTTTTTCGGCTCACCTCATTGGTTGCGTTCCCCTTTTATTTCATTGGGTTGTGTTATTCCTCTTCGGTCGCTGTCTTCCTGTCTCGCGCACTGATCACGTCTTTCGTGCTTGGCATCTGATTGGCCGTATTTCTTTGGACCACTCCTATTTGGCTTTGTACTCTGAAACTTGCCGTTAATAGCGATTCTCGAGATGCCAGTGCGCCCTTTATGTTCTATTGTCCAATCCGGTTTGTCGGTTTCTGGATACGTGTGCCACTCGTGATTCGCTGTCCAGCCATCGCTGTGTCTCCCGGTGGGTTCACGCGTTCTCTTGATTGAACTGATCCGCTGACTCCGGTAAACTGGGCTTAGGTGGTAAGGTCGAGCATACTGGACTGGTTTCCTAAACCCCGTTACATCCTTTTCCTTTTGTTTTGTTATGATTTTGCCGCAGTATGTCCCATACTGTTTTCCGCTGCGTGTGAGTTTCCTTCCTTCTGCAGGAGTCACGCTTATCTGCCTTGGCTGCTGTTGTCGGTTTTCCATCTGCGCAAAACGCGTACAACCTGCTTTTCGGACCTGTACTCGGTTCCGCTTAAGTGTAGTGCCGCCAACCTTCACTTCGTAGCTTCTATCTCCCTTGCGGCTCTGAATAACTCCCTTCCTCCAGTGTCCCTCTGATCCTGGTACTGGTTGCACCCACACTTCGTCTCCCACTGCTAGAGGTTGGAGTATTCTCGCCCCACGATCGTAGTATTTCTTTTGCCTAAGCATTCTGTATTGTAACCGCTCGTGTGTCGAGGTCGCTGGTGATACTTCAGGATGTTAGCAGATTTGACGCAGTTGGTATCAACGTTCTTGTCCTCCGGCTGAAGAGTCGCTGCACCGGACTTGCCCCAATTCCTGTTGATGGAGTGTTTCTGCGTTCTAGCAACATAATATAAGGGTCCTCCTGAGTCTCCTTAGCTTTGGTAAACACATTCTTTGCTTCTTTTACCGCCGACTCGGCCTTCCCATTTGATTGGCTGTGATATGGGCTAGTAAGCCGGTGATGGAAATCCCACTTTCTGCTGAACTATCGGAACTCTGCGCTAACGAACTGCGGTCCGTTGTCCGAGACTACTACCTCCGGTATTCCGTGACGAGCAACTTGGCATCGTAGCTTATTCACCACTGCGTCTGTACTGGTCGTAGCCAGAGCATCGATTTCAAAGTAGTCACTGAAATAATCAACCAACACTAAGTAACATTTTCCATCGTGGATGAAGATGTCTACTGCAACCATCTGCCAGGGCCTCTCCGGAACGTCACGGAGCATCATCGGTTCTTTTGACTGACGTACCTCGTGTGTTCGGCATGCCAGACAATTTGAGACGTAATCTCGTATTTGGCTGGTCATTCCCGGCCAAAACATTAGCTCTCGCGCTCTGGCCACACAATTGTTGACTCCCAAATGTGCATAGTGGACAAGCTCTGTCATCGCGCGCTGCAACGCTTTGGGGATTAGTATCCTATTGCCTTTGAATATCAACCCATCCTGGACAATGTGTTCATCACGAAAATGGAAAAACGGGGTCAGCTCTCCTGGTAGATCTTTCTTGTTCTTGGGCCAGCCACTTAGTTTGTCTGCCTCAGTAGTTTGCATAATCCGTCTTCCTCCGTGCACTGCTGGAGCTGTTTCAGTCGCTCTTCGGTAAAAGCTACTAGTTGTGCTGCATAAACGAAAGGTGAATCTTCGTCTTCCTTTGGAGTGTCTGACAGATATGCCCTGGATAACGTGTCTGCGATATGCATTTCGGGACTGTAGGACTAGTTAATACTAGTCCGAGACGGTGCGCGGAATTAAGCGCGGATATCAGAAGGCAATTGCAGTCGGACACAGCGGACGGTATTCGATGGGCTACAACAAGAAGCGGACGGATGCAGCGAGACAAGAGCGTATACGTGAGCGCGGGGACTTACAAGGCAGTTGTGTGTCGAGCCGGTTGTAAGATTAAAACAAGAAGGAGTAATGTACAATCGGTCAACAAGTAAATTGTACACGAAAGATAAGAGTTATATTTTTCGGCACTACAGGACCAGGTCGATACACAATCTCTAGGTCGTACTTTTGAAGGCGAATAAGCATTCTCTGTAAGCGGCGGGGAACAACATGTAGCGGCTTGTTGGCGATGGAAACCAACGGTTTGTGATCTGTAAACACTGTAGCCTTCCTGCCAAATGTATAGTCATTAAAACGTTCGACGGCGTAAACCACTGCAAGCATCTCTTTTTCTATCTGGGCGTAACGACACTCGGTCTCTGTCAACGTCCTACTGCGAAAATCGATGGGGTTCCCATTCTGCATGAGTACGGCCCCGATACCAAATTGACTGCTGTCGCATTGAATCTCGAGGGAGAGTTGCGGATTATAGTAGGCGAGAACAGGTGCGTTAGTGATGATTTCCTTTGATTGCCTGGAAGGCCTCTTTTTGTTTTGCACCCCAATGCCAGCTTTCGTCCTTATGAGTCAACTTCCTGATCGGTGTCATAACACCAGCTAACTTGGGCAGGAACCGGCTCAGATAATTGATCATCCCATTTAGCCTGCCAACCGCTTTCACATCTGTGGGGACGGCATATCTCTTATAGCTCTTACTTTTTCACGGTCTGGTTTTAGCCCTTCCGCGCTTAACACAAGCCCATGACATATAACCTCTGTACTGCGTAGTTCGATTTTTTCGCGTTTCAGTTTGATGTTTCTTTCAACACAACGTTGTAAAAAGCCACGAAGGTTCTGATCGTGCTCTACACGAGGAGCGCCAAAAACCAACACATCGTCCGCTACGCAGAATACTCCCTGTAGATCGTCCAACGCTTGCATTAGTCGCTTCTGGAAGATTTCGCTAGACCCTTTCAGTCCAAACGGTAAACGAAGCCAATGGAACCGCCCGAATGGTGTACCGAAAGTTGTCATGTAGCTTGACTCATCGTCTAGTGATACGTGCCAGAACGCAGAGGCGAGGTCGACTTTTGTGAACACTTTAGAATTGCATAATACCGGCAGCACGTCGTCTAGTGTCGGTAACGTAAAATACTCTCTCTTGAGTGCGGCATTAAGCGGTTTCGGATCAATGCATATACGCAGCTCACCTGACTTTTTGTAATAATCGCCACCTCGCTGACCCAATCGGTCGGTTCGTCAAATTTAGATATCGCTCCCAGACTACAGAGACGTTGCAACTCATTCAAGAACTTTTTGCGCAAGGCAATTGACACCTTCCTAGCTGGTAACGCCACCGGTGTTGCTAACTCGTTTAACGAAAAGTGAGCGGGTCCCTCGAACATCCCTACTCCACCATCAAACACACTCGAGTACTTACCAAAAATATCTGCCTCGACATCACACGCATGAACAAAACGTTCGTGGTTAAAAGAAACAAAACCAAAACGCTGGATAGAATCAATGCCCAGAATGGGCATAAGGTCTTCCGAAACAATCAGGAACTCCAGCGGGTGCTCTGTTCCTTCCTTTGGATTGACGGTCTTCAAAATGACGATGCCCTTCGGTTGCAGCCTTGAGCCCTTCCACATTTTGAGACACTTTTGAGTTTCTTCACATCGCACTCCCTTGCAGTATTTTTCCGGCAAGATGTTAACCGTAGCCTTGGAGTCTAGCTGAAAACGTACCGGTTGTCCTCGAACCAAAAGTGTTGCAAACACGCACTTGCTTTTCGCCCGGCCATCCATGTTGTTTATCAACAATTCTTGTTCCCGTTCTCTGGCATCGTCGGCAACCGAACTCACTCTGTATGATCTACAGCATCGAGCAAAGTGACCATTCTTGGAGCACTTCATGCACGTCCGACCCCACGCTGGACAACTCTCCTTCTTCTTTCGGTGCCTGCGGCCGCAAAACTGGCAATCAGTTTCCTGTTCATCGGGTGGTTTCGGGATCCGTCCCTCGGTTCGGGATACTGCGAACAACGCCATATTCTTTTCGGCGCGTAGATGTTCGACTTGCTGATCTGTTCTGGCCTCACTGAGGCAGATGTCGACACACTGTTCCAGTAACAAGTTCCTTTGTCGCAGAAACCGGCGTGTGAGTTCGTCGTTCCTTATCCCAATAACGACGCGATCCCGTATTAGTGACTCCTTCATGCATTCACAGAAACTGCAAGTTCGTGCCAGGAGCTTCAATTCTGTGATGTATCTCTCGAACGACTCCCCCGGTAAACGATCGCGTCCAAAAAACAGATATCGTTGGTAGGTCTCGTTCACACGCGCCTCGCAGAACTCGCCAAATGTCCGCATCACTTCGGATAGATCCGCCTTCTGATCGCCAAACTTCAGTGTTTCAAGCACCCTCCTTGCATCTTCACCAATAGCGTGCCTAAACATTGCGAGTTGGTAGTTCATCGGCTGGGCGTCCAACTGAGTCAGTGTTGCGAAATCCGCCTGCTTGCTCTTCCAAACCCGCCAACTGTCCGGTAGAGAACTCTCAGTCATCTGCAAAGGGGATGGAAACGCAATCGCCGGTTGACCTCCGACTGCAAACTGCATCTTGGGCATCGGTTTCTTCTTCTCCTCTGTCACCATGTTATGTGACACGGACACGATCAAAAAGTCACGATGGCGGCGGGCGGAAAACAGGCGTTTATTCAGTATAGTGTAGCCTATTTAAAGGAAATAAACACCGTTAATCTTCGAGCCTTCTCAGTGGGTCTCCTGTTTTTCGGCTCACCTCATTGGTTGCGTTCCCCTTTTATTTCATTGGGTTGTGTTATTCCTCTTCGGTCGCTGTCTTCCTGTCTCGCGCACTGATCACGTCTTTCGTGCTTGGCATCTGATTGGCCGTATTTCTTTGGACCACTCCTATTTGGCTTTGCACTCTGAAACTTGCCGTTAATAGCGATTCTCGATTTTCAATAAAGCAAGAAGAATTAACATTATAACAGAATTTACTGAATTCAGTAATTTCGCGTATTCTCCTCAGCTGTTTACATACAATGATTGGAAAACAGTGCGAGGTTAACAGCAAAAAATTCAAAGCGGTCGAAGGTCTTTAGGCTCACGTGACCTGTTTCGAGGAAAACGCAGTCGCTAGCCTCACCAGGGTAGGGATAACGTGGTCACGAAATCCGTTTGCTTGCGTAGCTTTGGCTTCAGCCGCCGAATTGCTGCCGCCTCCGCAAACTGTAGTAAACGGGGATGAGCCTGTTTGCTAACTACCCTGAAATTGCCACGTGGGTTCTGGCATTCAGGGCAGTCTAGTATGTGGCGGGCAATAGAGCTAGTTGGTAGCTTCGGACTCTTAGCAATCATGTTTCGCGGAACATGCTCTGCAATCCTCGCTGACAGCGTTCTCTCAGTTCGGCCTACGTACTTGCTACCGCAAGTACAATTAAAGAGGTAAATGCAAGAGGCGGTAACTTGAGAGTCTGGTCTGTCCAGGTTGGATTTACAGAGCAGCCTTCTGACTTGGTGCAATACCACTAGCTCAGCGGCATGGTAACACTTCTTAATCGATTGACGGAGGCGTTGCCTGCATCTTCGGTCAACTTGATCTCCTTTGAAGGGCAGTGTAATGGATACTTTTTTCTTTGGGACATCGGTTGGTGGTTTATCTCCGGATCGTACTTTCGCGTGCCGAGTTATAAGTCGCGCTGGATACCCATTCTCTTGTAGCGTCAAGGTGACTCGTTCTAGTTCATGTTCGATTGTGTCTAATGAGCAAATTTGGCGAGCTCTAGCAAAAGTGGTACGTACTAGAGCTCGTTTATAGTTCATTGGGCAAAAGCTATTAAAGTTCAAGTATTGCCCCGTCCATGTTGCTTTTCTGTACACAGATCGAACGAGTGTACCATCTGGCTTTCTCTGTAAGTTAACATCTAGAAAGTGGAAGGATCCGTCGGACTCGTTTTCCATTGTGAACATGATGGCTGGATGGCACATATTCATCAGTTTCAGTAAGTGCGCCGCCTGTTCAGGTGTGTCAACGACGATGAATGTATCGTCTACATACCGGCAATAAAGGTGTACATTTTGTAGGTAAGAAGCTAACACAGTGTTTTCCAAGTTTCCGAGGAAGATATCAGCCAAAACTGGGCCCAGTGGACTGCCCATGGCCACGCCGTCGATTTGTCGATACAGGGTTCCATTGAACCGGAACTGAATATCTTTTGTGCATAGGCGCAGTAATGATTTGAGCTGGAGCGCTGGGAACCCAACTTTATCAGCGTGTCTGGCTATTATATCTAGTGTTTCTTCGAAAGGTACGTTCGTGAACAATGATAATACATCGAAAGCAATCATGTGTTTTCCCTTTACATTCAAATTACTTAGCTTGTTGACAAATTCAAACGTGTCTCTTAGACTGTAGCTCGTCAGTTCCCTCCGGATGGGCTCAATAAGTTTTGCTAGCCATCGCGCCAATTTTTGGTATGGTGTACCTACCATTGAGACGATTGGACGCATTGGGACACCCTCCTTATGAGTTTTCGGTAAGCCATACATGTGGGGAAGTCGCGATCCCCGGGGGCGTAACTGAGTCATAGTTTTGGCATTCATCAATCCGGCCTTCACTAGCTTCTTCAATTCACGGACTATTAACTTCACTATCTGCTCAGTTTTGTCTCGGTTTGTTATATCCTGAACAAAACGACTAGAATCCGCAAGGATTGATTGGACTTTCTGAATGTACTGTTGCTTTTCCAAAATCACAACTCCTGATCCCTTGTCTGGTCGCAGTATTACGAGATTTTCATTTCGCCGCAGTTGCTCCGACGATTCCCAATGATCCTTCGTAAGGATTCTGCACTTTTCAGTTTCACTGACACAGAATTGGTTAGCCAAATCTACCATTTTAGCTCTAAACCAGCCGCTTGCGTCCTCGCTGACCGGTGTTAAAATGGACAGTTGTTCGTACAGATGCTCAAACTGAGCTTCAATCCCTATTCTGTCACATCTGTTTGGTGGAACTGAAAAATTGAAACCAAGGGATAAAGCTTCAAGTTGGTGACGACTCAACGGAGTGGATGATAGATTTAACACATACTTCTCAGGTTCTAACGGCAACTGATCGTTGAAACATTCCCGTGACATGGAGCTCATTTGATGCTTTCTAGTATTTGAACGCGTTTTTAGCAACAAAGTGCGAAGGAAGTTGAAGAATTTTACACGGCATACAATGTTTAAGCAATTGGGTACTAGGTCCACACATCTCAACCTGGCGTTTAATTCATCAATGCGCTGAGCACTCGCTTCGATGTGGGATCTAGTTATACTTCGCAAGTTTCGGGCATTGACGGGTAAATTGTCCTTGCACAATGACTTCACAAATTGACGCGGGTAAGTTGACGTTTGCAGGCATTCACGGTAAACAATCGCACGCATTGTCTCACGAGCAATGCAACAGCGTATTTCCACTAATTTGTTCAGTGAGCGAAATGTATCAAGATGGAGGCGTTTCTTTAGAAATTTCATGCAGGCATTTCCCTTCACGAATTTCAATAAAGCAAGAAGAATTAACATTATAACAGAATTTACTGAATTCAGTAATTTCGCGTATTCTCCTCAGCTGTTTACATACAATGAGAGGAAAACAGTGCGCCCTTTATGTTCTATTGTCCAATCCGGTTTGTCGGTTTCTGGATACGTGTGCCACTCGTGATTCGCTGTCCAGCCATCGCTGTGTCCCCCGGTGGGTTCACGCGTTCTCTTGATTGAACTGATCCGCTGACTCCGGTAACCTGGGCTTAGGTGGTAAGGTCGAGCATACTGGACTGGTTTCCTAAACCCGTTACACGGAGCAGCATGGATTTCGTCAATACCGGTCATGCAACCTACTGATTACACGAGGTAGTTGGACGGAAGTGGGTGATGATGGGGTGGGAGTTAACGTCATCTATCTGGATTTCTCCAAAGCTTTTGACCGCCTGTATCACCGCACCCTAATTCACCGGCTACAGAGCTACGGAATCGGAGATCCTGTACTTAATTGGATTGGCAACTTGCTTCACCAACGGAAGCTTCAAGTGCGTGTTAGGGAATCATTCTCTAACCCGATTGAGGTGAAATGTGATGTTCCACAAGGTTCGGTGCTGGGACCGCGCCTATTCCTGGTGTTTATCAACAACCTGGCAAGAGTTATCTCCTCCAATTTCCTGCTTTGCGCCAATGACATTGAAATATGTGGGGCGGTTAATAACAATGAATATCACGATTTACTCCAACATCAACTGGATTACATTCAGGTATGATCAACTACGAACCTGCTTCAGTTGAACGTAGCTGAGTGCAAGGTGATTCATCTGCTTTGGAGACGACACCTTGCAGTAAGTCTCTCAGGAGCTTGATCTGGTTGTACTGGTGCAGGAATATTTGGAGTGCTCAAAACAGGCAGAGCAGGCATCGAGAACCTGCAATCAACGCTTTAGCCTTCCTCACGGAGCGTTCGGTCGGTTTGAACCCACATTCCTCCCACAGATGCTTAACGGCTATTGGCGAACGCACATGGAGCACGCTGTCCAGGCGTGGCAGAAACAGGATCTCGTTGTGCTCAAGAACCTTCAATGAAAGGAAACCAAGGGCGTCAGGGCCTACTTTCATCTGTTTTATCAGCTTAAATTTAAATCCTTACGCATGCACAGCAGTCGATATCGGCATTTTTGGTGGGGGCTCTCAATAGTTTACCAGATACTGAAGAACCCAACCTACCTTTTCAGCCCGCTGCTGTAATTGTCCCATAGCACCAACCTGAGGTCATCCTCTGGATCTGCCAATAAGGTATAGCCGGCTTGAAAGTCGGAGAAATTTCTTTTCCTCCTGCGTGTGCCAATATTGAAACGCTCCCCCGAACTTTGTCAACTCTGCCTCGATCTAGCGATATTAAAAGATGAGTCATTAAAGCGTTATCCCATTTGTATTTACTTTCCTAACTTGTTAGCCAAGGGGCTACGAAACGCAATCAAACGGTGCATTAACAAACTCCCAACCAATGGATTTATGGATTTATACTCTTTATATGCGAACATCCCCGCTATTCTACATAAGTCTGTGGTGAGTCCACCAAGACACTTTTCACTTTAGCAAGAAATTTTTTTCAATAACCCGCCTCACGGGACTTGTTAAGCTTTGTCTTTTGTCCGTAACCCACCATCATTCCATTGAAGAGATGACATGAAGAGGACCAGTGAGTCAATCAAATACGTACCAATTTTAAACGTATGGAGCAAACTAATTCAAATAATAAGAGGAAACCTCTATCGATTTGAACAAATGTAGCAACCTAATAAAAATACCCAATACTATCCCCGTGACGCATATAAGCTTAGTCGGAAGCGTGTAAAATCAGCTCAAAGATTCATGCTATCCAATAAAAGACGTTAGTGAAACAGCATCCAGAAATGCAGCTAACTAGACCTTAGTTCTGCTGATGTTAGTAACTTACTAGTGCATAGATCAGCGAGATGGAGTGGGTTGGGGAAAGTGAAAGTTGGAAAGGAGTGACCTCTATGGAAAGGTGAATATGGGGCGTAAAAAACGAAGATGGAGGAGAGAAAATGATCCAGCCCTTCCTGACGGAGGTTACACAGTTAGGCCACGACAGGCGTCACCGCGACCCAGTGATTGGATGTGACGTGCCACAACTCGCTTTTCGATTCCTTGGCCGGTAGAGGAACGCATGGGACATGGTTAGTTCCACGCGAAGCCAACATTTGCTGCACGCATTTTATCAATTTAGAACTGACTACTCATTGTGCGAGAGTAGCGTGAGGACCCCAATTATTTGCACGCAGCTGATCGAGGAAGCTCAAGACGTACGCCAAGATGTCTGGCCAGGCGTCGGTGAGTCCAGCGTCGGGTCACAGTAATCTCTTTAGATCAGCGATGAATAACGATGACACTGGAGTCTAGAAGCTAACCAGAAAGAAAATAAAATCAACATGGTACACGTTACTCTTCTAGGTGTCATCGAAAGTGTAGTACACGTAACAAATGAATTAACTTCACCAACAGAAAATGAGTGCGATGGTGCCTGAACAAATGAAATCAACAACGATTAATCATGCTAAATAAGACAACGAGAAGACCGGCATTGCGAGATGGAACCATTTCGTGTTATATGCTCACTCGCAAACTAACAACATAAATATGAACCACGTGACAGAAAAGGCGAAGGTTTGAAACTGGTCATTGCCTTATTTAGAACGATAAAGGGAACTCAGTGCTTTTAAGTATTAATGAGTTAAAACTAACTGTGTGGACCGCAGTGATCAAACTGGCAAAAACTTGCTTCAACATCAAGCGAGACCACATTTGAGATTGCGTGTCTCAATCCAAGACATACAGCCGGTATTCCAAACACAGAAAAGCAACTTTTAAACGCTAAGCTGAACACTGCTTGCGGAACTCCAACGTCTAATAATCATGGCGATAGGCGCTACACACTATGTGCTGAAGGATTCTTCCAGGTAAGTCTATCTCTATCTGACGAGTTCAAACAAGTATGGAACGCGTCTTGGAATGTAGCTATGGGAGAGAGTGTAAGTGGCCGTAAACGAAATATTGCAATCTATGAACCTAGTCTCAAGCACGGTTAAATCTCTAGGACAAAAGGAGCAATACTCGATGCAGCGGAAATCATAAACATGCTTCTATGACAGTCCATTTGAATGCACATAAAGGATTTGCGACTAGGTTTATAGAGTTGGTCTCAGTGTTGTTCACCAGCAGACTATGTACCTGGTCAGCGGTAAACGGCGGCAGCGGTTAGACGGATAGCATCGTCTAGCACGTCAATGTAAACTATGTGATTACCAGCCACTATGACGATGTTTCAGGTAACCACATTGATGCGAATGAACAAATGTCACAGTTGTGCTTTATACACCTCGTAGTAGTGCAAAAACGACATAACGAAGGTAAAGTAAAGTATACACATAAAGTGACGAGTAGGAAAAGGAGGTTAACATTGCAAAATTGCAATTTATGAAAATCTAATTCGCATTCCACGACGATTTCCACTGGCGCTCCTTCAGCGTGTTCCTTCTCCAATGTCTCTACTAGAACTCACCAATGTCTGACATCACTGAGTAGAACTCCTTTGGAATTCTGATACGCTGTGCTAGAACCTCACTGTGTGCGTGCATTCGTGTGTGTGAACTACGGCCATTGGCCACCTGCCCTAAATTTAATCTGTGTCCACGTGGCTTCCAATGTTTGCGCACCCTTTTGGGGGTACAGTGGTACCTGCCTTTTACCTGAATAATCGTCTTACTACACAGCCCTGTTTGCTGATTTCATCCTGGCGTAGCAAACGGACAACAGAAGTTGTTGCGATCACTAACAGAGAATTCAGTTACCTCAGGTCAGCCTTTTCGGGATTCCTCCACGGAAAGGCCTACTAAGCAACAATGGCTGCAGTGGAAAAATGAAGTAAGGCAGGAAGAATCTGAGTAAAAAATTATTTTCGGCAATTTACATCAGACTCAAAGATTACATGATGACGACAAAGGTTTAAACGTGCCTGTTTGGGCTTCGTGTTGATCAGAATGCTTAATTTCAACAGGGACAAATCAATAAATCCCGGGGTCCTTGAGGGTGGCAACTTATGTACAGGGGAAAATCACAGCAGAATTTGTAGGCCACGGTAGAAGTAAACCAACGGCTTTAGTATGCACAATTCTGGTTTGGGGCGGTGGATATAGGTAGCTTCCGCAATAGAAAGGCGATGCTTCCGGAATCCGCGCGAGAAATGTTTAGAGATAGTATAGATGACACTGAAATGGTTTTCCGTCCCTGCGTGACCGCACTATAGAAGGTCGGACAAGATGGAGCTGTTACTAGACCTCGCTTCGCCTTTGTAAAACAAACTTTGTAGGTGTTCACGAATCCTATGAGATTGGCGCCTCGAAGTACGACCCACGTACCGTGCACCATAGGAGCACGAGTAAAGATAAACAAGCATTGATTGAGTCATCGGAGGCAGCCTGTCTTTTAAAGGTTTTGCCAATAAAGGCTTGTTACAAAATACTAGTGTAAGCTAGCCACAAAAGAAGTCTTTTCAAGAGCGTCTTTCAGACATATGGACAGGGCATCAGTCGCACTGTCACCTTTAAGTGAAAATGCACAATTAGTTCTTTATTGGGTACGTTTATCCTCGGGCGTGACTTTGAGAGAACTTGCGTGCTAATCGCTCACTTGTGTACTCATGGTTTTTAACTGTGTTTCGGTGACATTTTGTCGCCCACCTTCGGATCCACGCTTATTCGTCGTGCTTTCAAACTTTCCACATTTTGATACTATTTTTCTGAGAACACACCAGTTCTTTCGAGATTTACCCTGAATTTCGTAATTGCGGGCAGTGTTTCGTCGATATCCAAGCGCCAAGCGTTGCTTAAACTCAACCATCGGAGACATTGATCTCACTCTATAGACCATTTCAGCAGCTTTCGAATGGACTGCCACTCGTTCACATCCAACATTGCTTGGCGCAGCTACAGGTCTCAAAGCAAATTCATCCGGCGCGATCCACGAAAATTCTCAATCACACCTTCATGCATTCTGCCCTATGTTCAAGCTGACACATTAGACCGGCACGCCAGAGAGGACAGTCTGCAAGCACACAATTGCAACGTGCACACTGTGACCTTGCCGACAATGTCAGTAACAGGACAACGTTTTACCATGTAGGGTGATTCATTGAAATGGTTCGTAACGTTTGTACAACAAGCGCGATGCCCAGTGTGCACAGCCTAATTACCTATGTGGATCATGTTCCAAACTTGTTGTTCCAAACTTGTAACTGCCCTGCCGTACGAGGTATAGGCGCCTTATAGTAATAAAACACCTGGCGACCATCACTTTCATTATACATTTTAACTAGAGTTGGGAAATACCTAGGCTACTGTGCCGGAATGCATAAAAGCAAAAAGAGTAAGGCAACAGTTGCAAGCCAGCTGAGCTACCCGTAAAGGACGGGCATCGTTCCGGTAAGCTACCAGCCGGCTTCCATGCAGCAAAAATATTACTATGCAAATTTATATGAAGCTGAATGGTGCGCTCGTGCTTAGTGGGGATGCTAACTGATATGGAGTATAACAAAGCAACTCACATCGCGAACGCCACTGAGGTCGGCTCCTAGCTATATCAGCAAGTGTATCCAGCCGAACTTGTTCATCGTCTTTCGGACCCCACCCTGAGAGCCGAGACTTTCCAATCGTCGTCAGGTTCGAAGTGAGGGTCTTCACTGCTCTCGACCAAGTTATCACTTGGCCACCCCTCCTATTCTTTCATCCGCACCCCCAGCGAGCAAACGGCGCACGCCGCCGGAGTCAGTGTGTTGGCATGCACAACACGTGGCCGAGCCATCGGAGCCCGTTGCGTGTAATTTCGGTGCTGAGCTGTTCATTTCCTCCTCCTGTGCCTTAAACAGGGCATCGATCATGTTCGTTGCTTACTCGGTGTTCCTACTAGATATGTGCTATATTGCGAAGGCACGGGTGGTCAACCGTAACTAGCATCGTCATGCGCATTGATCTAAGGGGTCAGGGTTCACACACATACCGTAGGGTCGAATGTGCGGCCGCATGGTAGACGCTACACTTCAGGGCGAGAGTGATGTCGTGCCGTGGTTATAAGTGGAGAAGGTTAGCAAAAGCGCCACGGGCTTATGCTATACGGGTCGTGAGCTCAGGTTCAACCACACGGGCGTTGGTACAACTTCCCAGGCAGTTGAATTTTTGAACGACTTCCAGCTGATCCCCACCAAGGGTCCGCGTAGGAGACGTCTAGGCCAAACTAGGAGAAACGCTTTGTAATTCTAGGATGCGAAACAAAGCCCGAAGGGACGGACGGTTATTGCTAATCCGTCCGGTGCCGTTTCGCACATTTGTGGGTTGTCACAGATTAGGGCAATATCGACAGCATACTCCAAGTCAAGAAGTCGTTCACCCGGGATCAGATCCACCTCTTCTAATTCATGTCCTGAGAACGCGCTTTCTATTAACTTCTCAGTAGCGAAGCTGAAGAATAAAGGTGACGGCGTGCATCCTTGTCTTACACCGCTGGAGGTATTAAAGTGTGAGGACAGCTTACCGCAAGCCCTCACTCTGCCTGAGCTAGCGCGTGAGATAACGACATGAGATAAAGACTCACAAGGCACGGCAATTTCGGCCTTCTGTGACCCTCTTCTCTAGATTCTGACGGCTTTTGGACTATGAAATTATGCGCGTTTTAGCGTAATTACTCTCACGAATCACTCCTCGCACTACCGTCCGCATTTTTCCACTCCTTGCCGATTCATTGAATTTGCTTTTCCTGTTGGAACGTTGTTTTACCTATGTTGCTCCCGCATTCAGTCCCAACCTAGTGTCCCTTAGTTTCACCTAAGATGCCCCTCGCATTCGGACTGCTGTTATCGTCGTCTGTTTACCTGTTTCTCTCCAAAAATCGTATTATTCGCTCAACTTTGTAAACACGCTTTGTTATACTGGTCCCTTGACCCTGCGCGTGCAGAACCTTCTTCCTACCTAGTAGTTGTAGTCTGAGTCACACCAGCGACGTGATGAAAGGAACGCGCTTGCAAATCATGTACACTAAACAAAATTATATAGGTTTTAATGTATCATAGGCACCGTTGCGCGGCACCAGTCTGTGTTAGTGCTTCTTGATTCATTGATGTCTCTCTCTTTGGCTGCCTTTTGTCCGTTTCCCGTTTTTTCCGAGAGTTCCACAGTTACATTTGCCAAAACAAGAAGGTTTGTAGCGATTGTAAATAATTTGCTTATTTTGCATTTTCACGTTTACCTATTTCGCTGCAGTTGTTGTACAGCTTTGTTTTAATTAACTTTTTATACACACACTTGGTTACGAGCTCGTCTTCCGTGGTTCTTCCTTGGTTGCCGCTGGATTGTTGAGATTGTGCGCATCGCTGCCTGCTTGGTTCACGATCGGACTCTACATGCACGTACATTTCGGCATACCTCGGGATTTACGGCCGTCCGACGTTAAGGTGCATCAGGATACTTTATATGTGAGGTAAACCTGACTGACGTGGTATTCTCCTTTACCGGTTCCTCCATAGGTTTATTCACTGGGACTGGACGACCCATCCTCAATAACCAGCTGGTATAAACGCTTGATCCTTTCTCCTGGAGGTGAAGAACCCACACATCGTTCCAATTGGAGCTCTTTCCGCCATGCTAGAGACGCTAACTTTACGGGGTCTAAACAGATGGGTTCAACTCGACTCATACTTACAGTAGAACAATTTACTCACCGGGAATAATGTATTTACATGGATCCCCCGTTCCACAACCGAAGCCAATGCTGGTGTGAGTACCTTCACTGCCTCAAACATTCCGATCTCCAGTCACCTGGAGCTTTTCTGATGTCATTTCACAGACAGCGTTAGCTCGTATAAGTGGCTTTTCCGATGGCCATTCATACAGTTTTCACTTGGGCATGGAAGCAATTCCGCTTATTTACATTGCTGTCCGGTAATCGCAGACCTAGCAGGGTACTTTAAAGACGGTGACGTTTGTTGATTGGTCGGACGGAAGTGAAACAATAGACCTCTAAACTCTGATATTCAAATCTGGTGTAACCAAGCAATTGTATTTTAGTGTGCTAAAAAGCTAGCAACCGTTTGCCGCGGCTTCGAATGCTTGGCAATACGGTTAACCAACTGCTGTAAATTTGGTAAATAATTAGACAAAGAAATTTCCACACCCTTATGTCCAATATTGCACAGTGAGCGCATTGTAATGCTAAAAGTCAAAATTAGGTCGTTTGTTTTCATGGATGCTGTATTTAACTAATTCGCAGTCTTGGTAGTCCATTAAAAACATTGGATTTCCGCAACGTATACCGTAAAAGCTTACTTTTGTGACAAACTTGTTGGCACGAGCGTCCGTTAATAGTCCGTGGGTTACCTTTTATGCGTCTTCTCGGCGTCCTGGCAAGATGTTGTTAGACGCAAAACAGAAAACAAACGAGATGTGCAGCAAAACGGTTTTGAAATGAGTGCAAACTGGTGTCCACTCAATCAGCTAGGCACGCTGTGTTGCAAAATTGCTAATATCTAACTGATTTTACTATGCGTCTATTTATAGATGGGGAAACATCGGAGTGTGTAATGCATACAGCTATATTTGCCTTATATATGCGTAACACTAACGCAATATTGGTAACTAAAGTAGAAATTATCCACTACAAGGTATGAAAGATAAGCATACCGTTTCTGAGCCCCTCTATTAAAAATTCCTGCCGTCCACGTTTAGTTTCTTCCTGGACTATTTAATTAGTGTCCTATTGTGCCGATATTTTTAGCCTTGGAATTTTACTTTGAAACGCATTATTAATATAATAAAATAAGTAACACTTTGGGTTTGTGAGTTTCATAGCAGTGGATACATCATAGCAGACATAATTAAGTGGCTTCTTTAACAGCGAAGATTTTGTAAAATCATAGGAATCTTGTGCAGCATTATTGTACCTATGAATTATCATTTTATCTAAACATATGTACAGCGAGCCCTCCCACTGAAGCATGCTTTTGGCCACTCGCGGAGAAGCAAAAGGAGATGAAGATAAATGTCTTTATATGTCCATGGATATTTTTAACCAATGTTCTTAACCATTATAGGCGCTGTTTAGTGCATTAAATCCTTCTTTTTAACCCTACTTTCTGTCAGCTCAAGTGCCTTTTAGCGCGCCATGGGTGACGAACAATTCGTCACTGTGGTAGTAGGTACTACCAGCCTGTAATCGATTAGCGCGTAACGTTGACGGGATATGTATCCCTTCAGCGCGAGCAGCGAAAGCGTGTGCCGTCGTGTGAGTGTTGCAACTCCCTAAATGACTAGACTTTTGGCCCTCAGCAGTGCAAACGTACACCTTATGGACGACCTTTTGGTCACCCAGTATATCTTCCAACGCCCCTTGAACTTCAGTAACGAAAGCTTCATGGTAAAAATATCGTAAACATGAAGCAGCAAGCCACATATTAATTATAATTACGCGATGCAGGGGCCGCAAACCCAAACCCTAAATTGATTTTGAATTACCAATTCTCGTCCAAAAGAAACTTAATTAGGATGACTAGCAGCCAACAGCATGCATTATCTGATTTTACCACAGCATTATCGTGGGTGCGCTACTGCCGGAGCCTGTATACTACAAGCACAACCCCCGGAGTTACATGATATTACAACGCACTTGGGTCCTAGTACATCGGCACTAAATGTGCCACTGATGGAGCCTATATACAACGACCACGAGACTTGGAATGGTGTGCTATTACAACCCACCTGGGTCCTATTACACTGGCAGCAAACGTGCCACTAGTCCAGTTCATTGTTTAAAATGCTGTAATCCCAAATGAGCGCAGAAACCGATATAAAACTGTGCATTGTATTTAACAAAAGGCAGCGTGGGAAGGTTCAACTTTGTTCACTATATTCGTGCCTTGAACGCGTATGGCCCATGCAGGGTATCATTACACAAAGTCATATTCATCGGCTAAAATATAATAGTAGTGCGAACATATAGCCTACTGTCGGGTAATTGAATAAGGGTTTTTATCTGAACAAGCTTTTTCCTGCTTTGCGTTTTCTTTACTGGGCTGGCATCCAAGTCGACGCTACAATGAAGTGAAAATGGGAGTTTAAATTTCACAGAATAGCTTACTTTGGCAATCTATTCTGTACAATACCTCTGTTTGAGAGGAACTTCACGGCTCCCTTTCGACAACCTAACGATGAAAGGTAAGGAGATAGATCGCCAGGACCAAGTGCACGTGCAATATGGGGTACGGTTTGTTGACTTGTACTCGGATCGGCGATTATCTCATCCTGACTGCCTGCGCAGGAAATAGTTACACTCAGCTGTCGCTTACCTTCGTAAGCGGGGCAGGTTGATTGGGTAGAGGCAACTGTGAAATCCGGTGTGGGTGAACGGCCAACAGCTAAATATCGAAGTAAAAAGTTGCTTTTTTACGGGTAGTACAACATTACACTGCCATCATGGGCACAGATACCGTTTGTGAAGCGTTGACAATATTGTACAACGGGCTCCTGATTGCGCACGCAAACACTTTCGATGGTATAGTAACCGATTGTGTGCACAGCGAACTGCGTCAACCACTACAGGCTTGTTGCATGTGTAACACAAATCTGTGGGCGCCAAAATTTTCGGCCAACACGGTTGTTTCTTTGCACGTTGAAGGTCTGATGAATCACCAATTACTTCGTTAGTCCTTCGCAATGGCTCTTGATACAGTTCCGAAAATCTGGATGGATTAACCTCTTCAGCACTTCTCAGACGATGTACAAGATGTGCAATTTTAGACGTGGATGGTTTCGTAACGGGGACTTTCAACGTCCGCAACGGCATGGACTCTGTGGGTAGGTTTAGTCCGCCAGCCAGCGGATGCAAATAGGTGTTTGGCCTGTAAATGGATGCACGTATTAGAAACGACTTATTTGTCGGGTATGCGTGCTGCTTGTATACCGTCATTAAATACACACACGTAAGCCACATGGTTTCATAAAAAGGACAGGTACTTGTTTCCAAGGAGCAATCGACGGGGAAGCGGTTTGCCTAGTGCGGTGTCTCAAACTATGGAAGCGTCAGAAATTTTTATTCACATAGCACTCCATCTTCAAGGTCCGAGTAAACTGCTTGTGACGTGGGTTGTGCTAAATGGCGCATAACTAAGTTGCATGCCTACGTAGTTAAGAAGCAAACTACGCGATGAACACATGCGCTGCGTTCTGCTAGCTGACGCCTGTCACAGAAAAACGCGGCATGCATCTGGGACTCTTTCAGGAGAATTTCCGAATGCGCCCAGACTTTGCGAATGGCTGCAACAAGGCCATCTGATGCACTGGTAACTTTTTTCAATCGCAAGTTGGCATTCTCAACTCGGTTGTTCGTTGCATTGCCAAATTGCGCCAGTCCAGCTTGGGCTTCTTTGGCCCACGAGCGTTTTATGTACAACCAGTACAACGTAAGGTAGCGCACAAACCGGGGGTCTGTTCCTTGAAGGAGCTTCAAATCTTGTTGAAATCTAAAACAAGAATATTACACATAGAAAGAGATTATACTCAGTCTCCATGTCAGAAGTTGCCATGCCATGAAACAGATAACGCGACCGGGTAATGTTTGTCTACAGAATGTAACGAAGAGTTATCACTTACATGCTTCCTGATGGCCTGGTGGATGTGGAAGTAATACAACAAAATGTCGCATTGCAAACCGCGCGCGCCGCAAGTATTTGAGCGGCCATTTTGTCCATCCTTATTGTGCGGACGGGAATATCATGACCCATGATATCCCGAAACGCTTCGAACAACGTAAGCAATGATGCGTAATCGTCCAGACGCAGAAACGCATAAAATATTGGCCGGCCGTACCCCATGCCGTTAGTTATTAAAAACTGGTATAGTTTGAAGCTGCAAGCAACAAGTATGGCCGCTATCAATTCTTGCTTCAAACCATTAGTACCATGAGTAGCGTCTACACAAACGACATGCGAGAACCGGCGGAGAAGTTCTATTCGTTGATGCCGAGCGAATAATACGTGTGTGCACAAGCCACCCTCAGAAATAACTCGCGCAACTTCGTCTTCTTCCATAGACTTAATAACCTGATGCAATTTTACTGCAGGAAGTAAAAATATCAAAATAAGTTTACACCCACCGCCAGGTCACAGTTTACGACGAACATTGCGGACATCATCGCTGGTAGTATGCTTTCCGAATCGAACCTCGACGAAATGCTTGATGTCGCTTGTTGTGGTGGTGTAGCGGAAAAGGGCCACGGACTGAGTAAACTCATCGTACGTCAGACGGCGAGTGCTGGGGTGTCGCTCAAAAAGAAGGCGATTAACTGGGTGATTTTGTGACAGATCGAACTTTGTGACTTTCAGCTTGCGTCCCGTTCTAATGAGGTTAATGCAAGCTTGGCAGTTAGTATCACGTGAGCTGAAAGATTTAGACTAAGCGAATCCAAATCCTACTAAACACGTCTTACTCCTGCACTTTTTGACTTCCGACGTGCGCAGCGGACACATCGATAACTGACTCTGTAGAACTTCACCCGTGACAGGTTCATAAGATCATAGGACTGTAGAGCGCAGAAGGAGAAATCCTTTGTCAGCTGCTCCGCTTCCCAATCATTATGTGGAGGCCGCGATTCGAGGTTAAGCGGTAATCCACAAGGGACCGTGACAGCTACGCTGGAAGCTGCAAGGGCCCATCGTATTCAAAAGATAAGAATCTAACATCCGCTTGAAGCATTCCTCTGTCTGGGCATCGAGCACATGCTTCGGTAAGTGGTTCCAATCGTTGACTACGCGAGTTGATAGAGCGAGAGCAGGATGAACCTGGAGCCTTCTGGATTTAAACAGCTTCCAGTTGTGGCCTCGAGTTGAACTGGTTGCATTGAATTGAAAACATACCTGCAGCTCCGTCCCCATCTCTCCTCTCAGGATACGCCTGGTGGGAATCAGGTCACTG
This sequence comes from Dicrocoelium dendriticum, assembly GCA_944474145.2. Taxonomy (NCBI): domain Eukaryota; kingdom Metazoa; phylum Platyhelminthes; class Trematoda; order Plagiorchiida; family Dicrocoeliidae; genus Dicrocoelium; species Dicrocoelium dendriticum. Next base: position 59,848,985 of record OX104071.1, on the reverse strand, counting down.
CGACGTCGGCAATAAGCCAGGGAGAACAGACTCATCCGCTGAAGTCTCAGGGGATGAGGCAAGTCCCGTACCTCCAAGATGAGTTTCGATCTCCGCCGTTGGACCTACACAATGAGGTCACATTCGAACTTGGTGAAAGGGAAGACGGCAAGTAATCCGTATTCGAGTATGGGGCGCACATGAGAAATAAACAATAGTCGGAAGATCTCCGGAGTCATACGCGAGAAGGCTCTTCGTATGGCATGGGACAGCCTGTTGGCAACAGCATCCCTTCGTAACATGTCCTGTGTAGTCCGTA